>LQNK01000620.1:49463-81787 GCA_001586405.1 Phoebis sennae
GCCATTAAACTAAAAGAAGAAGAAGAAGTTCTGTATGTCATCTTTCTATGCAAATGTCACTTGTTAGTTGTTAAAATCAAAATCCTATAAAAGAGTAGGTGCGTTCAGTATCTGCGCGCATTGGTACCGATTGCGCCTGGTGCTAGAACGTCTTATTGACGTCACTACCCCACTCTATCTTCCTACCATTTTTTCTCATCTGCGAACTGGGCATTTTCTTTTGTCTTAACTACGAAATTTGACTACGAAATTTGATTAAGATTGGATATACTATACTCTCGTTATCATTGGACAACTTTTTCATACTTTCATACAAGCATACTCTCACTGAGCCATCTTGATTGTGAGACATCGCTTCGCTCGGTCAAAAATTGTAATAAAAGTTTAACAACACGACAGAGAAGTCCGGTACTGAGTCACCGCTAAAAATACTAGGGTAAGTATAACATAACAAGCACGTCCTCAAGAGCTACTGTTACTTTTCCGACCCACCCAGGAATCGAACCCAAATCCGCTCGATCTCCAAGACCAAAAGTCAGTCAAATTCCCATTAACCTAAAAAATAAATATTAGTAAGTTCCAACAACATTTTACAATAATATTATTCACTATTCTCGGATCCCATTCTCGATTATTACGATGAGGTCTGGATAGCTATTTTGGTGAACCGAATTTATATTTAGTTTATTTTCAGTTTTCTGCTATACAAGAAAAATATTGTGATTATATTAATTCAATTTCGTTTATATGTGTTAGTTGTATATATATTGTACAGTATATAAACAGTTATTTATATTTTGACTTTAATTCTACCTACATAGACGTTAAAACGTTAGTACATATTTATTTAACGTTATATTACTTTTTTTTATTTGAGGAATTTTTTTGTTAATAAAAATATTAATTATTATTGCACATGACACGAAACTATATAACTTACAATTAAAACAATCATATCACAACTGTAACTATAACCGTTTAGGAAAATGTACACTAAATACATCAAATCATAATTATATCAATCGTGATTTTCGCCGTTTTATGTTACAAAAACTAAACTCCCATTGTTCATCTTTTGAATCGACAATACTGATTTTGCGCTGAATTTCCCTCAACACTTCCAAAAATTGAGTACCTCCTTTTTTGAAGTCAGATAAAAGCGACACTGTTAATCAATTCGCCGAACTAAAAATCGCCGCTCCCACATTCCATTACAAAAACAAAGAAAGTGTTTGCTTCAATTTCGAAAGCAAACAAAAGTTATAAAACAGAATAGCGCTTGTACTAAAACCGCATTTTGCGAGCTGCTAAGTCTTGTGTAAGCAACATGATGAAAACCTTTTAAAATGCTCACGTGTAGCAAACAACGATAACATTCAGTAAATTACATTTTTAATCCACTTTAGTTGTAAGCTTTTCTGACTTCTGATAGATGAAGCAACTGAAGAAAGTACACAAATGGTCAGAAAGTTTCCCAATAAAACTAACCTGATAGTATTTATGTAAGAAGAGTCAAAGAAGCTTGCAACTTACCTGATGATGTATAATCTTTCTCTCATTATGGTTTCTCATATGTTCAAGTAGAATTGAACAACTGCGATAGAAATGATGCAGGTGATTTGGAAACTTCAAGAGAAAATTTTAACAAATTGCATGAATGGACAGGAATTAAGATTAGATCACTTCCTTAGAAAGATGTTATCTTCAATCTACCAAAAATGATAAGCTTTCAAATATAGCAATGTATTGAAGCCTACTAAGAGATAACTACGGCATAAATAAATTACTGCTTGATGTTCCCCTTCAAAATAGCCATGAAATTCAAACTCCACTTTACTGGCAATTAATGACAAACTTTCTCACAGGACTAATCACTCACCGATCCCAACTGAAAGCGAACTCAATCGATGATTACAATCTTCGACCCGGCCACATTAATACGAGCATAAACATCCCAAATACAAATAACTTCTCACCACCAGCTCTATTAAATCGAAAATCTCGAACGCAAACAAGAATTGATCGGAAAACTATCCACGCCAGACAAGTAAATTGCAACTTTATACCAAAAGCTATGAGAACGAATTTGTTTTGACGTAAATGTATGAAGCATTCATACTTCAAAACACCTTGTCGTAAGAAAGTCAACCTTATGTCTACACACATAAAGTTTATATTACAGTGTCCGTTGTATAGGGCTGATCCCTGGTGGTTTTAGAGAATGATTTTGTTCTTATTTATCGAGTCTTGATACACTGGTAAATATAAATAGGATTTATTTCGAAATGATATTTTTTCGTGTTAGTATTTGACTTTGATGAAAAGAATAACTATTTTTTTATCTAAGTAACAATATTTGTATATTGTGAAACAATAACTTTGTTGACGTTATTTTAGATAAATATAAATAAAATTGTATTCCCGTATATGAGAAACATCTTCTTATTCTTCACTAGCACATGACGTCAGTGGTAAATTAGTAATATTTTTAAAAAATAAAAAAAAATTATATTGAAAACAATTATGAAAATTTCAAAACCATTGGAATCATCCAAATTTCTTTGGATGGTTATACTTCAAAATCAATCACTTATAAGCAGCCCTAAATGTCAAAGCGTTTGAAACACCAATAAAACTTAAAGGGTCATAGGTTTATTGGGTAAGTAAGATTGAAAACCCGAAGCACAAACACGGCAGGTGGATCGATCAGGATTAGACAAGAGGATCTCCAGGAACTTGATCGTGGATGCCTGCATCAATTTGGATCAAATTTTGAGACGTAATAAAACTAGTACTATTTTAACAAGCCTTTAAATATAAATTCTTCCTTCCTTACTTTCCTGGTCCTTACTTATTTAAATATATATGTATTTATATATCATAGGTAAGTTTTTGTATCGGAAATCCCACGGGAGCGGAAGACCGAGGGACACAGCTAGGGGCATACAAAATTTCATAATTTTCAAATATAATGCTGTTTAATTTCTTATTATTAGTTGGTAGACGAATATTATCTCGAAAAATAAAAAACAATATTAAACTTTATCTTTGCCATCAACTAATCTAAAATTGTCTTAATTATTGTTTTCTGATTTTATAACCAGCATAACTACGTAATGTTTTCTTCTTTTTGTGTCTTCCCACTTCTCAGGAACTCTTACGAACATGTTATATAATATCAATATTCGTTAAACTTTTACATGATTTTTTTTATAACTTATACTCTGCATATATGACCAGCCCCTCTTTCAAAGTGCTAAATAAGACTCGTAAATTTTACTATATACAAAATATACTACTAGATAAATTGCCCAATACGCCTAACCAGCCTACGGTCGTATGAATAACTTAAACACCAGAACCGTTCATAAACCTTAGCAAGCGGACTGACAAATTGTTGTAATAGTACCTTAATTCTAGGTCCGAATCTCTCAGTAGCGTAGAACCACCGTTCCACCCCATGACCCCTCAAAGCATTTAGCCCTTCCATTAATTCACTCGCAAAAACTTCAGCAATCGTTCCTTTGATGGCCCTGATTCCTTACCCTTTTGTTTTTACCTGAAATACTTTGATCTGTAATGGATTTTGGAGGCAATTTTTTACTTTGCAACTTAACGTTGACTTGTTTTGTATCAGTGAGTGTAATGATTGCCAAATAGTTTTCTTAAGTCCTTCCTTATTTTGTAGGGCTGTGTCAAAGTATAGGACATTTCTATTTATGATTATTTGCTTTCAGCTGAATGTTTACGAATTTTACATCTGACATTATCTACGCATTTAAACGTTATATCCCTAAATCAAGCACATATCAACAAGCAAATATTAGATATTGAATTTATTTCGTCGAATTGAAGTTATTTATTTGAATTCCTCGACTATTTTAGAATTTAATAAAGTTTAGTATTTAAAACAGTCTATTAACTGTTTATATAAATCCGAGTGAAATCCCCAATTAATTTAACGTAAAGATTTACACAATAGCAAAGTTTGAATTGGTTAAGTTAGCGATAGACCAAATAGTTTTACGTGGAGCCCGACCTTTCGTATTTAGGTCTTAACGTAGTAAATAACCAACTTGGAGACAAATATTTGCTCTTCATTTTATATTGGCATGCTGATAATGAAGCTTGTAGAAATTGAAGTCAAAAATAACATGTCATAAACCATAGTTCAAGTGACAAACTTGAAAACAAATATGTTATTCACTATATAGAATTTTTAATAAAACTAATAAATGCAAATTAAAAGATGTAGATAAAATCGAGAGATAAATGCGAATAACATTAATTTTGAATGATGGTCCAATAAATTATAAAAGATACGATAAAGTTAATAGAATATTTATATTTATAGCAAACATAAGATTTTATGTTGTTTAAGCTAATCGGTTGATTTTAACAGACAAAGTTTCTACAAAATTTCACAGTTATTTGATAAAAACGTTGATTTGTGATATTTAGAATTATGTCGAATATTTTGATTTAATTATTTTAATTTAAACTTCGCACGCTATCTCCATTTAAGAAACTTATCAGGCCAAATGTAAAAATCCTTCGCTTAATTTTCAATACAACGTACTATACAGGTATTGTACCTATATATTAACAACCCGTTACGTCATAGTTCTGTGGGACTTGTATAAATATCACAATAGGATCAAATGATGGAATACTCCTAGCTGCAAGGCTGTCGCATACAATCTAAGCTACGATACAAAATGTACTGGTTAATTCCGATTTCAGTGTGGGTTATGACTGGTTTGATTCGAATTTACTATTCTACAGAGCTGTTATTAAATTACTTTTTAGAATAATTAAATATAACGAATTAATCTCATTTATAAAATTTTACAACATTGTGCACCGAATATTTATTCTAATATTTTTAACCTATGTCATTGAGAGATCGATTATAAATAGATTAAATTTTAAGAAACTCGATAATTTATCTATAGTACGCATGTTTTACCCGTTTTTACAATGTGTATTTTACATCTCTGTCGTATTCCCGTAACTATGAGAAATCACTTTACTTTTTGTCCCATACATAAACCTTATCCGTTCACATTTAATGACTCTGAAACTTTGGTAATATTTTAAACTTGGGTCCGGAAATGATTCGAAAATATAATTAAAGCAATTATTATACTTAATATTTTAATTGTACAACTCTTCGATCACTCCCTATAAAATCTTAAAATTAAGCAAAGATTGTTTCAATATTTAATATTCTTCAGACTAACCGTTTAAATAGACTCAAAGTATTAAATTAACTATCAATACCACAACTTCTCAAGCAGAGAGATATTTCAAGAAACATGCAGAAATAAATTGAACAAAGTTTCGCTTCAGTCGCTAAGTTTGTGGAAATCCTTAAGAGTTACCTGACGGTTTAGTGTGTCTATCGAGCGCTCTAACTTTTTAGTGACTAGATTTCTTGAAATTTTCATGCTATTGTTAGCAAATTTCGCATCATTTATTATAAAAACTTCATGTTCCTTTCAACTGTCAAAGACGTAATTATGTTTAGTGTATATAATTAATATTTGTATATGTCCAGTGTTACCAACGAATTCCAAATTTAAGTTTACAGTTCTAAGCAGCGCGCCCTAATAAAAATAAATATTAGTTAAAGCTACTCTAGGGAGCTTTAAAATTTAGAATTTGTTCGTTAAAATGGCTCAGCATTAGCTACATTTGTTAGACTTTTTACTTTTGTACCGGTTTGGTTAACTTCATTTAGTGCTGAAGCATCCTTGGCTCTCTAATAGAACAGTTTTACATTTTTAACACTAACATTTTAGAGAAAATGTATAGAAAATTTTAATTTTAAATCTTATATTAAAAGAGAAACGAAAGGCATTAAAATTATCCAAACTGAATTTGCGCTCATGTGTGAAGTTCTTAAAAGCTTTACTGAAGACACGTCTGTTACGAAAAATAAAATGGAGGCTGTATTGTAGATACAGAATAGGCGATATAAATAATTTAGAAAACAAGTAAGCAATGAATATACAATAGTAGAATATTAAAGTAGTACTTTGTTGAAAAAGTTTGAATCCTAGAAAAAGATCTAATGGACAATTCTGTCTAAAAACGAATAATTATCTATTCCCTTCTTACGGCCGTTTTCAATAATGTATCAAAGATTATGGATAGATTGTAATCTCAGATTAAATTGATTGTCTTTATAGATAAATTGATTTGATTGTCAAAAGTCATAACAAAGGCTATCCGTTGATAGGGTATTGAAATCAAAGTAAGTGCAAACGGATAGATTTGCCTGACTTAAGTTAGCAAAACAAAGGATAGATAGAATATTGCAAACGGCCGTTAACTTATAATTATGATTTGGGCGTTTTATGCGAATGGTAAGGTTCTTTTCCAAGAAGGTGACCCTTTCCATTTAGCTGTAGCTCGTCACCGGCCGCACTTGCTACATTGTCAGTATATTTCGCTTGTTTCCAGCCGATTGGCTCTGAATGCCGCGCCGTGCAGTCGTTCGTGTAAGATTTTACGCGGGTAGTTCGGTATTGACAGTTTTTTTGCCTTGACATAGAAGAATATTGTTGAATTCGTAAGGAATTTACACGATTTGACCTGAATACTGAATACGCTTTTATGTTGAAACATTCTGGCGAATTTTAATACATGATAATGGTTTTCTGTAGATGTTTGATAATAATCCATACTTGTCAAATGCCCATACCGGAATCCATTTTACAAAAAAATCTAAATCATTTCAAATGTTTTTCAATGTTTCTATTTTTCAAATATTAGGTACCGTAATGATGAATCAACTTTATGATTGAATCTTGTTTATATTTTTAATGGATAGATAATTCTAATTATTAATTCATCGATATTCAACAATATTTTTATCATCCTACTTATCTTACACTTTAGATAACTCGCTATTAACCCAATACCTCGTTATTTAGACTTCCAAACTCCAAGTCGTAACTGAAGCCTTATAACGTTCCGCATTTCTCAAATTAATGTTAAGCCAAAATCGAAGTAATTATATTAAACTAAGAACAGGCATCTTGAATCATGTTAGTACCACAGCTGTAACCGAAACCGCGACAACTTTGACACTAACTTATTTGGCGAAATATATTCAAGACTGCGGAAACTCTTAGCGCCCCGTACCACGTGATGAAAGCACAAGTCGACACATGACTATTTACATACGATCCAACGTCTTATATTAAATTACTGTTCTCATTCCGAATGTATTTCAGCGCAGTAAAGAAGCAATGGTCTCGGATATAAGGCATTCCCTCTTTTATCTTAGCGGATACATTTCACAGTTTTAGAGGGAATACTTAAGCGTGATTCCGAATGAAGAATTGTTTTATGTGAAATGCGATGTATTATGTATGTTATTGTAAATGAGCGGCGTGCTAAAGGGTAGGAATTGTATTTTCCGCGTTCTTATGTAACATGTAGATCGCGTTTCTTTTGCTCTTTGATATAGAATAAACGAGATGCGGAATTTATAGTACCTTTGACTTGCTTATACGCGCTTATAAATCTTAAGATATCTAAGGTTGCGAAATGGTACTTGAAAGAAAATTTGTGGTGTTTTAATTTTTTTTTTAATGAAAGTAACGAATTTTGTTGATGACGCGATTGGCGCAGTGGATGTAGCATTGGTATATTGCGCTCAAGGGTGTGGATTCGATCCCCGCGAGTAGAAAAATATTATGTGATAAACATTTTTTCCTGTCTCTATCTATCTATAGTAAGTATGTATTTACAAAATGTTTAAGTATGTCTATCAGCTGTCTAGTTTCCATAGTATAGTTAGTTTTTTTATTTAATAATTATTTCATATATACAACACTATGCAGAGCAAAATCTTTCAAATGTCAACCGACATTGACCCAAAAAGAAACACTTCAATCCAGTCAATTTATTAACCAAAATTAATAAAGTCGTCACAAAAAAGCAAAAATATAAAAGATTTGCAAGTAATGTCTGCAGTGTGCTTGACACATTGAAACATGGAAGCGAGTGGAATTGGGAGGGTTACGAGCACAGTGGTGCCACAAATATAGAACAATATTGGCTTATACAGGGTAGGACGAAGCTGTTTCATTAGTTCTGCAAATAAAGAATAGAATAATCTTAATTTGCATGATGTATGTCAATTACAGTTAATATAGATATAATAGACCATTGCCACATCCACTGCGCCACCGGGTCGTCAATATTCAATTATGTAGTCAGGATACATAATCAAATCATGACGATCATGTTAATTGGAACGAAAGAGTTTACAATTATAATAATCAGTCGAATTTACGTTTGATGCTATATGTCGCTTTCATTTCATGATTATTGTTATAAATTGTCTATAGTTTTTATTTAATGCAATATATTGTTCGAAAAAAAATGTTTTTGACAAATAACTCAATTATATTTTTTAATTAATTTGTAATGTCTAGTCGATGTAACATTTTCATTAAATCATATTCCGTCGTCGCCACCCTGTATTCAGACCTCTTACGTCTCTGCAAGTTTTTGAAAGATTGAACGCTCGTGTAAGTCTATATGAATGTCTCGTTAGCATGATAAAAATGAGAATAAAAATAAGCTTCAGAACGCGTTCCTGAAGTAGATAGGTAATTATAAGAGTAAAATTTTAATACCTTCTTGTGAAATAATCTTGAAGTTCAATTTTAATTTTAAGATTTAAGTAAAATGCTGGAGTTATAATATTTTTTTTATAAATTTCCCTTTCGTTCTTCATTAAAATCGTGGCGACAACATGAAATTTAAGAGCTACTCAAAGTTGAGTACCGTTTTAGTATTTCGGCTTATATTTACTAATTTTAGTTATAATTGATCTAAACTTACCCGTCCCAGGACTCGAAGCGGTGGTCACGTAGAAGCAATGCAGCAATAACGACAGCAGCATCTTGGAAGCCATCGTGCCTCTCACTCGCTCTCTCTCATCCCATATCGTCCCGTCTCTGTCACTCTACGGTCGTCCATGATTTCACATTATATGTGTTTTGCACCTGTAACAAACATAAATATTTTATTTTAATAAAATATAACTCTGATAAAAATAAAGTTCATCAATCAAATTCATTATATCGTATTTTTTACTTAAAAAATATAATGAAAAGAAATACATATTTTCATATGGTATTTTGCTTATGATCATACATAATATAATTAATTATTACAAAACTATGTATTGTCTTAGAAAAAACAAAAACATTAAACATCATATAAAAAATACATTATTTTTTTCATTTTTTTATGGGCAAGTTGACATTTTGTTTTCATTAAAAAAGATACAGTCGTTCCCACTCAGTATTTTTGGAATACAATCATTATACCACCATCGGACTTATTACGCCCAATTTGAATTATAAATTGAATCAAATTGCATAATATAAAATGCGCTTTAAAAATATTCATAAAAATAAAAGCCAGCATGCAGGCTGCGGAATGGCAACAAATGAGTTGTACAAAGGTAAATTTGGGAATTAAAAAATATTGCGTTATTGTTTCGAAATGTTTTGTGTATTGTATTAATTGCCTGGTGCTTTCAGCGTATGTTCTGATGGTTATTTGAACTCACGTTAAAATCTATGTTTTAATCAGCAGCCTTGATGTTTTCTCTAACAAATATTGGTAAGGATAGATGGGTTTAATGTTCTACCTCTATTTACCTATATTAGGGAAATAATATAAAAATACATTAGGTAATAAAGTGGTAGAATATTAAACCCATTTACATTAGATAATTTAGGAAATTAAGGTAACATTAAAAACAGCCCGATTTTATCCCTGAGTTCTATTATTATATGTGTACTTGTAACGATTTTTAGCATCATAATTTACGATGCCCCATAGACTGTGACCCTGGTCGATCATCAAAGGATTTGGAACACTGCTGCATAAAAATTATTCTTTCATAATTTTGAATTAAGGAACTTCGTGCTTACTAATAAAAATATAATTTTTATGGTTAAAAAGTACACTTAATATGTGACGATCGTCGATGTAAGAAATTATGTGACCTCTTTTTTACACACTAATATACTATTTTTGGCAACGTGTATCGAGACAAATGGCCTAAATTGGGTCATTGACTGTACAATATGCGAAGTTGCAATTTACAGTTACTAGGAAAACATTGCCATGAAATGAATATATCACACTTCTACTAACACATTTATATGCGCTAAAGTCAACGTAATTGCGATAGTAGAAACGTTATATTAAATACTGCGTCAATGTTACTCATTAAATACTTCATTTCCTATCGCCCTGTATACTCACACACATATAGTTATGTCAGTTTATCGTGCCAAGTGGCCAAAATTGGGTCATTGAATGTTCAATACACAAAGTTGCAAATCACGGCTCGTCTGGGCACATTTGTATTAATTTGGAACTTACGTCGACGTTTTTCTTGTCAGGCCTTAGGAGCGTTTTGTATTGTTCGTCGATGGCTTTGTGAAGAGATTTAATGACATTAAATACGGCTTATATAAAGGCTACTTCACAATTGTATCCTTTATCGCGTTCCACAGTAATGGTCTTTATCATTTTAATGGCTATTTTTATTGCTGTTCGATTTCTATAGTCGCATGTACATTTAGACGAAGTTAAAATTGTTACTATACAATTCTTCTTCTTGTTCTCGGGTCGATGACATCACAAGACATCCTTTCAGAAATTTGCGACCTCTATAACTGCAACGTCATTAGCCTCGAACAGATCATTCATGGTGCAGGCAGATGTACATAAGTTACACGACATAAGAAGAAAACTATATAATTAAATTTCGTGATTGAAAAAGAAGAAGTTTGTAATTCTTAATATTGTTCTCCTGTGAAGATAGTATTTGAAAAATATATACGTCAGGTGTAGCCTGTAGTTGTAACAATAAAATTCCCCTTATTTTACAAATTTCTGTTAAATTATCTAAATACGGGCTTTGACCCATAAATCAGGCATTACGCAGTATCAAGAGAATCCAATGTACATCTAAATGTAATCATAATGATCCGTTTATATCAATAATGTTGTACACAATTACCGAATCGTTGTTTAATTACCGATCACAATGACATATCACAAATTTATTAGTTTTCATAGTAATTCATGTTTAATTATATTTTCTTAATAAACAACTATTCCGCTTTATATTATGATACAATTATACTGATTTCATTCAAAATCAACAATTTCATTATGTTAAACTAGCTCTCTATTTGGCAGGGTTGCGATATAAGACATTAGACCAAATTAAATGAGTGTCTTCTTAAACTTGTGATAAATTGTTTTATCTTATTCTAATAAATATGTAGCGACAAAATATGCGTCTACATATGTGTTGAATTGCTGACATGTAATTCTAGGGCACGTACGCGTATAACTCGCCACCTCAGTCGTCTCCATACCAGCATTGTGTAATGCCGGGTGGCAAATGGCATATATACCAGTACAAAGAAATATATATGATTGAAGAAGAAGTTTCTTAATTACTCTCCAAACACCCCAAGTAAATGGCTTCCCCATAAATACAAGGTAATTATATAGAATGCTTAAACTAACTTACGGGTGAGAATTCATCTACTGCATCGACTCCTCTCGTTTTAAATTTCGATTAATAAAAAGTAGTTAATAATAGACGAGATTTAAACACAAACATCTAAACATTCAAACTTGCACATTCATAATATTATAATTAACTAAATACTGATGCGCATCGGCCCCGTAAATCAAGCCCAACACAGTATCAAGAGACTCCAATGTCCATCTAAATGTAATTGTAACGAGCCGCTCATATCGATAATGTTATACACGACTTAATCACCGGTCGCAATATTACAAAGTTATTAGTTTTGAAATTATTGCATGTGGGGTTAATTGTAATTTAACCTAATTTCTATTCATGATAAGCCTGTTATTATTTATGAGTTATTAATGGGATTTGACAGTGCGCACTCAACGTTTATGTAAGGAAATTAGTGTTAAATTAACGTTGTAATACTAGCAAACTACTATAATTATTGTATCGAAATAAAATTGTTTTCTTTCTTTCTATTGCTGTTCAAACAATTTAAACTTGAATATTATTCTTTAACAGGGTATAATAATAAATAAATCAAGTTCAATTTTTATAAAACGTTATTCCTCAAATACTCATAGAAATAATAATGTTAATTTAATATAAACATCAACACGTTTCAATGCATTTGTATGCCTTAACAAACTTTTTTTAATATATCTTTCCTCGTAAAATTATCTTCAACAAAAATTTCAAATAACCCTGCCAATTATATTGTATTCCGGTTCCGTAATTCGCATAAACATCAAAGTTGCGAGAGTTTTCCCTCGTTCCTCGCCCACCGTAATTTATGGCACTAAAATATGAATAAACCGAACATAAACAATAATCAACACATTTATACAGTGGAAACAGCATTACCTGCCCATAACATCATCGATGCTATAAAGATCCCCGTTCCGACGAGCGTATAGCAAATGTTCGCAATTTACTTTATTGCTGTCGGCATATCGGTGCCAGGCGAGCTGGACCCACCGAAAACCAAAGAACATTCCACACATGCACGCTTTCCTTTGCCTTCCAACACGGATATGAGGTCATCGCAATCTGGCAGTAGGCGCCGACCGAGTCTAAGGGATTTTTTCGATACCTTTATTTGTCAAACAAACTTGCTAATAAACCCTCGAAATACGTACGTTCAATTGAATCGCGAATTCGGCAGATGGTCTTTGTGACGCACGTTAATTTAATTCTGGAGATTACAGAGATGCTCCATAGTGGATTAGGCTCTCTTTGAAAAGAAATTTGAGGCCTCGAAGGATAAATTAAGGGAATTAATTACTTTCCCGAGGAGCGTCCCATTTATTTCGCTGACGGAACGTCGTATAGGTTTAGTTGTTCAATTATCTGAAATTTGGGCTGAATTTTAAGATGTTGTGAACGATACAATGTTTTTAGATTATATTGAAACTTTATGAAACTATGAAAATCTAAAAATTACTAATAATGAGGTCATTAATTGCAAAAAATTAAAGTGGTAAACAGATGTAATTAACTTTTTATTAATCTCTAACTATATATAACCTATGTTACTCGTGGATAATAGCTTAATATGAAGCTTCCGAATGGTAAAAGATTTTTTAAAATCAGCCTAGTAGTTTGTGAGTCTATTCATTACAACCAAACGAACAAACAAAGTTTTTCTCGTTATAATATTAGTGTAGATTAAATTATTTGCTCAATAATAAATATTGTGAAGTTTTTCCCCGTCAATTCCAATTCAATTAGCTGATTCTATTTCCGTCGAAAAAATAAAACTAGTTTATCTCATAAAAAAGTCATTAGGATTCGTAAACTAAATCCTTTAAATAGCGATTCTTACCGAGAAGTGCTTACGCAATGGTCTTCATACTTCAATGGAGCGAAATTAGTTGGGAACGAGTCGCTTCGTAATCGGATCGAACCCCCGGACTTTACTTAATCACTCGATAGATCTTTGCCTAATAAGCCTTTATATAAGTTGAATTTAACTGGACTAGTGGCAATTAAACGGAATCTCCATCTAAGCAATTCAGAACTTTTATCGGTAAGGTCAGAAACTAATAAATAATTGGGATTTTTAGATCATTGTTCTTTTCAATTAAAGCTTATTTTGATTTTGCAATGTAGAATAAACGTATTATTTTCTTAATTACAAACTTGTTATTATTAAAAAATGTATAAATTTGTTAAACGTTAAGAACGATAAGATAAACAATGTTAAAGACATGAGACAATGTTGTAATCGATTGTGCGTTATTATACTTTTTGAGATTAAGTCATCTTTAACTGAATCCATAGTTGGTATTGATATCCAAAACTTGGTTGAACCGAAATAGAATCGTTTAATTGAAGTAACGAAAAAGATCACGTTTACAGCGAAACAATGGTATTACTTTGATGTCGCAGTAAATTTTATGCGCGCCGGGAATTGAATTCTGCTGAATGGCTTCTGCGAGGGCCTTGGAGCGAGCTCGTAATGAAATAGTTACGGTTTGCACATAGTGACTAGTTCGCTGAGTGTCATTGCTTTTTAGAGATTTTCCTTTACGGTTCTGCACTATTGTAAAGTTGATTAATTTTAACATTCCGTAACCCTCAATGGTCAAATTACATCATCCATTTAGTTTTTATCTCGCAGTTACATTTCGTTAATGGACTTTAATTCATAACTGGTTCAACATAATATTAAAAACGTTTCATTTATGAATTTTATAAACATTTTACGTAAAATTCACATTTTATTATGAAGCAATTCCCATTCAAATAAAATTATGCATTAACAAGTCACAGCAAAGTCATAAAGTTAAATAAATTTATTCGAACTATCAAATCGGTCCGATTTCTGTTGCTGAAATTTTATAATTAAGTAAAATATACAGTTAAGCTTCTTAGGGGCTAAAATAAACCTGTTAAATGTTACATTACAGCATTACTAAATCTAATTCAAACCGTCAGCGCATACGTCAAAATATATTTCTCTCGCATGATTTACGAAGTCCTGTCACATCAGTCATCCATTATGCGAACATGTCACAGATCTTCAATCGAGATTCATCGAATGACCTCTTGAAACCGGCCTAATCTCCCGCTTACTACCCGAGGGTTCCATTTGTACATCGAGTGCTACCATTAGTTTCAAGTATTTGCTGATTAAATAGCTTTCGTATTCACTAATCAGTCGTAAGTGTTTTCTTGAATAGTGAAACCCGAATCTCCTTGATGTTTGACGGTGCTTGTTCAACCGAGATCTTTATTCTTCAATGGTAAAGTTATTGAAACTGTGATTTACTATTTCTCATTCGATTTTAATAATTTGCCTCATACTTCTATAAATCGTCTACGAAATTAATGTTTTTAAAGTTAATTTATACAAAATTTAAACCAAATAAGTATATTTGAGGTTTAATAAATTTAAACATGATTACTAGAAAAAGCAATGGTGCAAATTGAGGCGTGTTGGTAATAATATTATTGTTACATTTTTACCCAAAATAAAAGATAAGTAAATGGCCAAATAACTAACCAAATAAATGGTCGTTAAACAATTAAAATATCAAAATATTTCTATACAAAAACAAAGAAACCATCAAAAAACCTATGCTTCGTACGGCTCAAACTCGTTATTAGAAAGCTTTCGATAGAAGTGCAAAGTTTTTGGATGCAATAGTAAAGTGAGCATCATCTATCACGGAGACACTGTTATCCCAAATACAAGCTGCACCCCGAGCTCGGCTGCTTGCCAAAGTGCGATTATTGTTCGTCGCCACTCGGTCTCTTCCCCAGTTGGCACGGGCCGCAGATTTTTTTCCCCCAAATTTATTAAGTCCACAAACAAAATTCACTTTGAAATGTGCAATTTCGGTCACCTCCGAGCTACTGTTTTATTGTTTAAAGCTGAAGTGCTGTTCAATTTTGCGATTGATTTTTACAATTTTATTAGTCTTAACATTTTCAGTATAATCTCATGAAATCTAAATAATGTAAACCCTAACCAATAAATCATTTTTATGTTCAAGTCGTAAAGCATGCCGAACTATGTAAGACATTATTACAGAAATATATTGAATTTCTGCAGACATTCCAAAACTCCTTTAATACATTGTCCAATTTTTAAAGCTATTCCACTTTATAGTTTTAAATGTAATGTTTATGCAAGTATTATAAATTAAAGTATAAAAGGACAATAGATAGTAATTGGGAGAATTAAACGTGTCTTTCATTAAGAGTACCGCAAGGCGCTGTAATGGGGCTGCTTCTTCTCCCTTGTTATATCATACACTACTGCCTTTGTGACTGAAATAGTTACAAGATACGTTTGTTCCGTAAAGGCTAGAACATACTGTTGTTTATAAACCCTACATTTCATACCAATATTTGCTGTTTGAATTCACTAACAAGTGTATGATTTACAGATATAGAATATCAGTCATCTTTTCGCTTATAAATCTTTTTACTAAAGGTTATTTTTATAGGTATAACCACGAAATCATAATGTGTTCATGCAGAACTGAATCATAAAGAAAAAAAATACATAGTACCTGAGGAGATATTATTATAACTAGGAATATCGGCAGCAGAAAAGTATTACAGGTGCCTTGCCAACTTTAAGGAAATTAATAAAGACAGAATTAATAAAATAAAATAAATAAATAAATAAAATCACTTTAATTCAGACAACAGGATAAGACGAAAGAATGAGATGAATATGATGGGCTAGGAGAGAAAAGGAATACTCCCGGGCACCTACACGACGTACGAAATACAGTATACTGTTTCCAGCCGATTTTCTTTGGAGGCGTGAGTGGTAAATCCTCCGGTACGAGCTTGTCCTCATTCATGTCAAACTTGACTCACCCTCTTAAAATCTCTGTCGCCATGCCACGTCCTAAGCCCCACCTGTGATCGTTAGTGGAGCCACATTGTTTACTATTAGTGGAACAGTCGGTGAGCGCGCATACAGATTGTATCTGCTAATGTTTCTTGTTGTTCAACTTGCGCCTTAATCATGCTGTCGTGTGTTTGCGGTTATGTTTAAATTTGCAACTTTCGCAGTTCCGTCTTATGTACTTTTAGTTCTGATAACGAGGTGGAGGATCTTTTAACAAATAGACGCGGTAATGGAAGGTAAACTCAAAGCTGCTCTTTGAAACAGCAAACTATCATTTAAATTCCACTGTTTCGCTATTTTCCTTTAATAAACATCAGATAAATTGAATCTTCAAGAATCTCTTGGCATAAAAGAAACAAATTGAAAAGCAAAATATCGATAATAATTGATATCATGTAGCCTAGACTTAAGTAGTTAGTTCTTGTCTTTCGTGGAAACCTAGCTCTGCCGTTGGATAAAATTATGTTACTATAAAAAAATGTAAAAAAGTTAATCAAACAGTTCCAACTGTAACATACATTTAATTTATTTCAACCCGCAGGCAATGGAATACTTTTGGGTCTAGATTTTTTATCCAGCTATTTTCAGAATAAAAACAAAAGAGACAATACTGTATGTATTTAATAAATTACTCTCGCGCCATTAAATTCGAAACACGCCCAAGATAAAAGTTGACCTAATAAAAATCACAGGCATTATACAAGTCCATCTGTCGACCTTTCCAATGAAATTACGTTTGTTTGATATTTTCATTGTATTAATAAAATATCGGTTGAAACATGGAGAATAAACGTGAAATTCGATAAATCTCGACTCCGAACCCATTAGTGTTTCACACATTCACCATCTCTTTCCGTTTCATTGACCACTTCGCTATTTTCACAAAATGCCGTTTTTCAAGTATCGTGACGATAATTCTTCAAGTCATTGTATTAAAGTATACAATCATTTTGGAACTCCCAAAGGCTATTATTTGCACGATACTTGTTATATTTTCTTAGAATAAATAGCAAAATCACAGTGTAATATAGTAACAGCTTTAAATTATTACTAAATATACGGTTTTATTAATTAAAAAGCACTTGCGATAACATTTTTAAAATATTACATTTTATTTAATACCTGTTTCCACACATTTAGAACCTTTTAGAGAGTTTTCAAATAGGTGAAACACGTTCACCCATTCAGTTTGAATTAAAATTTATAAATATTCCAACTGTAAATTGCTACAAATCCCCGTATATAGGTCAGTATTTAACATTAAAGCTGTCATATAAATCGGTAAGCTTATACGCAAGGATTATAAAGTTATTGCCGATTTTTTGTCATATTCGTGATCTATTATTATATTAAACGCACGGTCCGATTTTCTCTTTATTACAACCGCGGGCGCTTTATAAAGCACTTCATCAATTATCGGTGTCGTATCGTGGTCGTGTCGGTTGAAATTTTATGGTAACGTAAAATAAATAGCGGTGTAGCAAAAGGCTGATGTCAATAATTTATTATTTTCGTTTCCTTTTAAAAAGATGCCATTAGCGCCGTTGAGTGCTTCGCTCGAGAATTTCAACTTTAGCTCCTCTCGCCTCTCACGTATGTGAAAATTCAAATATTATTTAAATTTCATACATTTTTAAATGCTTTAACTCATGCTTATGCAAAAATAAAACAGCTGTGTTTCAGCTAGAATTTCAAGTGGATTTCTGGTTAATACTGATTTCAAAACATTAAGAATCATTAAAATTTAAAACTTTATGCTAAAACTAATCAAAACTTCGTAAGTAATTTATAAAATATACTAAAATTATGATTATTTCATATGTTGTTACTACCTACCACTTCCATAGCCCTTTTTAATTCTTAACTGTTAATAATTGTGTTAATTAATGTCCATTCAAAGTAGAAGACAAAGAAAATGTTATTTATACGCCCCGAAATGAATTGATAACCGCCTCGTTTTTTTGGCAAGCCAGTTAAACATAACGTGTCTTGGTCTCAAATGTTTGGACTAAAAAAACAGTCGATAATTTTACGTTTAAATTTGACCTAACTCCAAGATAATTTATTCAAAAGCAAATCAAACTTCATTATCTCCATTAAAAACAGCATGTCTCTGGATAAACTTTGTAAATTCGATATTAAATAGTTTAGAGCTCGCGAAGAAGCCACCAGAAATTCCTTAAGCGAGTTAATAAAATTCACAGCCTTGAGTTGTTTATACCGAGCTCGACGGTATCAAAGGCTAGAGCGAAATCTCGAAATCCCGTCTTAGAATTTGCGATCAAAGCCCCGTTGACCAAACGTCCTGTGATAGAATAGGTCTTTACTCACAAACATGTGTGTTATTTAAAGTTTATACTACTCTTTTTAGACTGCCTTGCTCTAGCGGTAACATCTTTGACTGCTGATCGAGGGGTCTCGAGTTCGAATCTAGAGTGGGGCTAACAATTTTATTGAGATTATACTCATACAAAAGTTTCATTCGATACCCTGAGTTTGGAAGTTGGTGGTGCTGGAGTACCCTCATGTCACGAAAAGCGCGTAAATCCGTCGGTCCTACGCTTGATCTTTCACCGGTCGAATCGGCCATCCCTTCGGGTTAGGAGAGTAAAGGAACTGAACTGTAATATCTCCTAGTCTTTTGAGATTGGCCACGATCTCCTATTTGGAATTATTATTTTTACTACTTTTTAGAATACGAATAGATTTTCTGCATATTTTTTAGTGTCAAAATTATAAAATTGAAAATAAATTGTCAGTGCAGTTTGTTATTGTAAATGTAAAGCCTCTTTGTTCGGAATTTATTTGCACTAAATACGTTTATAGTAAAAAGCTTAACAAATAAATATGTACATATTTATTCGGTGCTCTAAAAATATTTTCAGACTTTTTTGGGTTCAAATATTATCAAGAACACATGTTTTTATCCAATACATTTTTTTAAATAAACACTTACCTACAAAATCATTCCATCCAGGACATATAAAAATATTAGTAAGAAACCTTATTAGTATTAAAAATATTAAAAACTATTATTTAATTTATTTTTTTTTATTTTTTATCGTTTGTTATTCGAATTAATTGTGTGTGTTATGTAAGTTTGGAATAAACTTTTTTTTCTTTTTCTTTCTTTCTATTAATTAATGTGTCATAATACAGTTTCCTCAATATCTTTAAATATGTTACTTAATCTCATTTTAAAACGATAAAAAAGTAACTCAAATATAACCCTTTAACACGAGAACAAACATTTTTCACCAACCTCTCCAGCGAAAACATAAATTATTTCTGGCAACATTTAAGACAAGGCGTAAATTTTATCGCCCACGAAACCGAGGAGCACGGAAAATGTAGAAATAACATTTCACCTGATGCACTGTTAAAGAGATTAAAATTCGAAGCCCAAAACTGTTTAGAAAGATACTTTGAAAGGAAGCGGATTTGAAAGAAACTGCAGTTTACAGGGATTACAGGAATTTTTGAAATAATGGTTTAGGTTGGTACGGTTCATACGGTGGTGTAATACGTATTCATTTCGCCCTAAAATTCATTTTAATTTTTTTTGTACATATTTCAGGAATGTTAGGAAAATATTGTTACAAAAAAAGGAAAATATTACGCGTGTTTGTCGATAAGAATATGTTCCGGATCAACACACAAAAATCGTTGTTAATTAAGGGCAAATATTTAAGGAAATAAGCACAATATATTCCATTTTCCCAAAGAAACCTGTCATTTTCTGGATCATCAATTTTCTGTATGCAAGAAATTATTACGGACAAATCAATTCACCGATGAACAATTAATGTCTGGCCGCGACGTTTCCTGGGGTGTTCGGATAAAAGATGTCCTTTGTATTAATATGGTTATGTGCGAAAAATATCATTCAAATCGATAGTTTTTGGTTTTAGATACATAGAAATTTAGTACTTTTTTTACACAGGCAATTAAAATATAATTGGAAACTATAAGAAAATTCGAAATGTATAAAAAAAGATAATTAAATTAGCCATTACATTTAAAATCGTACACCGAACAACCACTAAAGCTTGTGCATAATATTTTGTGATAGTTTTAATGCTATTCATATTTAGATTTATTGCGTAAAATACAAAATTCTGTATTTTGTATAAGCGTGCACAGTGTAAGTTTTTGGTCAACCCTACGTCCATAGAAAGTTAAAAATATCCTTAAGAAATGAAATATCGCAAAAACATCAATAAAAAACTAAACGATAATCTTAATAAAAAAGTAGCACAGAAAATGTTACCTATTAGCCATAACAATTTAAAAATAACCAAGCAAAACCTGCTTACATTATAACACGGATTACCTTCATACATAACGAAAGCATTTTCTGCAAGAATTTTAACTATTTTCCACGGAGATCTCATAAAAATATTTCTAGAAAATTTCCGACATAGTACATTTCATTTTACAGGTGTGAAGATGTAGTGTGCGCGTTGAATAGCCAACAATGTGGGGGTACGCTAACTCAGGTGTTTTATGGGGAATTCAGATAGTTTACATAGCGGGTGGTTTGTTTATCCATGTTTTAAAGTCTTCATGAAGCGTTTTGATGTGTTATTTATATGTTAATATTGGGAATCGTTAAATATTCGTGTTTATAAGAACAGGTGAATGAGGAATTGCATAAAATTTTAGTAAGGATTTACGTTACTCTAGAGTTTGTACGGCGGTAGAGGAAATTAAAAAATTACTTCATAAGGACTTCACATAAAAAGTTTACATGAATAAAAATATTTTCTATTCTATTCTAGAGGCTCTTAAACCGTATGAATTTATAGCCGCTGTATATATGTATTTTTTAAAACGTACCATCAGTCCTACGACCCACAAGATAATTATGTATGACTCGTCAGAAAAAAACTGCTGAAGTCATAATGTCTCAAAACAATTAAAATGCTGAATTAACAAAAATGAAGGGCGTAGCTTATACTAATATTTAATATTGTAAACATTCTTAAAGTAAAAAAGATAAACTTATTATTATTAGGATTCATGGAAGAGAATAGACAATATTTTTATTCATGTAAATTTCTTACAAAGTACCTACTTATGAATAGTTATTTTTTTAAATACCGTGGATATCATATCACATAAAACTTTAACGTTGATACAAAAAATCATAAATCGTACCGTACCGTCGTTCGTTGCCGTACTACTAAATGATATTTACACCGCGGTACAGAATTGCGTCATATTTAGCTGTAATGAAACCGGTACAGCCTTACAGCCTCACAGCCTCACAGCCTACAGCCTACAGCCCGTGACGCAATGACAGGACGCCGCTCTCCTTTATCTTCCATAATTATCCGCAGAATCTTCCTTTTATATTATTTTCTCTGCGAAATATTTACCGAATATTTTAAATATTATTCGTTAGTTTTATACGGCTATAATTATTTTCCATTTTAAAAAGATTGTGAGCATTAGTCTAATGATGATAAAGTTTTTAAGAACTTTTATATTTTCACGTATCAGTGAGCTTATAAAACTCATTAAATGAGAAAAGTCTAGATATAAAATTTAAATAATAACATTAGTATGTCAATTTATTTTTACAACAATTTCTTAGTAGGTAGTATATTGTGTCCTAGGTTCGATCTCAATTACTAGATTTTTTATGTAAGAGCAGGCAAGAGTCGCATGTGGTTTACCTTATGTTGAAACACCTACGACATCAAAGTATCGCAGATGCCTTGACAGCTTGACGGGAGGGGAGAGGATAAGGAGAGGTTTAATGATTGGAAATCGGGCTAGGAATAGAACAGGATGGGAGAGGATTGGGATAAAAGCCACGGGCCCCCGCTCACCACACGAAACAATGCAATAATGACCCACGCTGATCTTCTACTGCAGGGTAGTAGGTGCGAGCTTAGCCCAATCGTGCAATGCTCTTACTATTTTATTGCTGAAGATGTTTCGCAGTCAAATAACCCTTATTTAAAATTATGCAATACCCTTTTCACAAATACTTGTTATTCTAAAATTGAAAATTGCGTAACAAATACATCATTCACAATAATTTAAATCTTCCTTAAACTCGACACCAGAATTAAATGGCTTCTCTTCTTAAATTAATGTATTTAACTTCCGCAAAAACAAAACCTTAATTACTTTGAACACAATACAGCGCGTTCATATTGAAACAAACGAGGCAATAAAACGATTCAGCGCAAGACAAATGTTCAAAATCAAGGACATTTCAAGTGAGCCTTAAACAAAGCACCGAAAATGTAATTTGTAAGGACTTGGTGTTATGTACACGAGTGAAGCGACAGCGGGAGCGAGAACGAATACTTACAAATGATAAGAAAGAGATAGCTTTCCGAAGCGGTGGTAAATGAAAAAAAAATATGTAAATGACGTTCTAAAAGCGCCTTGAAAGAGGCCGATTTGGAAAATAAACATTTGACTTTGACTTTCACTTTGATAAATAGTTGACTTCTCGCTTTTGTGTATGTTTTTTGTAAATTGGTCAACTGTCGTATCTTCCTGTGGCAATATTTTGTAACTTAATAAGATTAAGACTGAATCAGCTCTCATCTGCATGTCGCAAAGCTTTACAAAGTAGCATTGCAAGAAGAGTAGTCGTTGATGCTGATGAACCAATGCAGGGCTGAAAACGTGTAAAAAAACGTCCCAAGTTTTGCTGTTTTTTAACGAAGATCACGTTGAGATATCTTCAGAGGTTCGGAGTTCTTATGAGAGACTCCACCGTTCTGATAGAGAGAGATCCGTTTATACTGTATTTACCCAAAATATTATACGGTTTGATTAAATAATAGTCTTCCTAAAACAAAAGAATTGCGTATCATTCAATTAAGCGGTTTCGAAAACGCATCCGCTGTCCGCCGCCTGCCCGCCGCATCCCTACAACGTGCATTTTAATTAGGGCAGTAACTTACAACTCAGCTCATTCTAGGTGCTGGTATCCCCGGAATCCGACTATACGCAAGTTGGTGATAAATAGTGCTCGGGCTCACTAAATCACGTTTATGAAAGGAGCTGAATTAAGACGCTCGACGCCGAAATGTTTAAAACTTTAATCTTTGCAGAGTTATGGGCGAAGTAAAGGTAGTTTGGCGAGTCCGATTCGCATTAAGGTTTTCATTTTGCATTTATTTTGCTATTGTTTTAATTTCGTTGTGTAAGTGGACTCGAAAGCGCTCGCGTTCAATTATCGGTAAGCTAACAACGATTTAAACAATGATAGTCGAGTTATGCATATTCCGATGGGTGATTTTTTCCTTTCTTTTCAATTGAGTGTCCATTGCTTTGTGTCCTTACCAATAGAATTAATTGACGAGTAAAACTAAGTCGACTAATTGAATTATTATCATCTACACTTTACTTTTTCCAATCAATTTCTTCACTGAAGAAATACTGCCCTATACATATTATTATATTGTATGCATGGGCGTACCCAGGTTTTGGGCTAGGGGAGGGCAAACCAAACCGTTTCTCATCGGGGACGGCTATTTAACCTAAGGGATTTGACGAAAGTACTGGTTTTTTTTTTCAAAATAATATAAAAAATTGTAAATATATTTAGTGCAAAATAAAAATTTTAATCAATAACAAGAGAGTAGAGAGGTATACGATATCCAGGGGGGGGCAGCTGCCTTCCCCTGCCCCTCCCTCGGTACGCCCATGATTGTATGTACCTACTTTGTCTTTCATTTCATGTTTGTATTTTGATTTCATTTTTTATATGTATGATACCTGCAACAAGGGTCTTCGCCATTTTTTATCCTTAACCTATGCTAGCCTGGAAGAAATTGCTTGAATGCAATAAGGCCGCATATTGTAAATTGAACTATAATTTACTATAAGTACAGAGTAATTTAATCCTTTAAGTACTACGACGAGGTTAAAAGATTAAATGATAACTATATCTAGAAAAAAGTCACAAGCCGTGAAAAACAATTAGAAAAATCTTTAAGTTCTCTATTCAAACGAGGGCACTTTTATTTTAAAAATTGAAATCCGTATAATTTTTCGCGAAATCTAGAAAAGCCGTACATCTGTTAATCCTTCTTTATAACGGGCTTAGCGCTAAGTATAGTGCATCGGATTTTTGTATCGCGCAGTTTTACTGGGAATTAAGGCGTTGACTCCGAAAATTATTTACAAACGTGCCAGGCTTACAATTAACATTTATCGTGCAGTTTTATGGAAGAGGATTGTGTGAAATAAAGAGAAGGGTTTAGATATGCGGGGTGCTGCTGGAATAGTTTTAGTAAACGAGTTTAGAGTTATAAAATGTTGACAGTATGAAAATCGTTTAAAGCCTTTGTTTCATGCTGTAGAAAAGCATAGTATGTAGAATTACAGGGAGCATAGTAATGAGAATTGTATTCCCCAATATTATTGTATAGGATTTATTTCTGAGTTTTGAGAAAATAAATTGTGAATATCTTTTATGTAATTTTCTATCTGACTCATTTATTTTTAAAGATAAAAATATAATGTTCATAGACCATCTAAAATATATATAAATATTCCTGGACATTTAATAAGACGCCATCTAGTCCCAAACAAAGCAAAGCTTGTACTATGGAAACTAGATGAATGATAGACATACTTAAACATACTTTTTTGTAAATATATACTATGGATAAAAAACACCTAGGTAGTAGAAAACTACAATGTTTATGACAAAATAATGATCTACTCGTGGGGATCGAACCCACACCTTCCAGCGCAATAGACCATTGCCAAATCCACTGCGCCAATCGGGTCAGTCGTCAGTCAATATCCATATACTTTAAATTTTCTAAGTCCCAAACGAAAACAAGTATCTATACGAGCACTGTATTATTTAATACTTTTCCAAGGCACCGTATCAGAATCACTTCGTGCGTTGATCGAAACGTTTTTTCTCAGGACAGGAGTTGATATTTATACGAACGATAACACGTGTTCACGCACGAACAGGCCCGACTGAATGATCTGCCGCACGAACGAGCACGATCCGACGATGACGTCACGCAAAATGGACGCATATTCTGTTTGAGGAAATGCAAATGAATTTTTTATTGATGAAATCTGGAAATGCTTGGTTATATTGAGATTGAAGCTATGGTTTAAAACTCGTCCCTAAAAGTCAAATACACAATCTTATAGATGTTTTTGAGATTTAATTTAGTCTCAAGATATGTTAACGTTCAATTCACCCGCAACTTCTTTCCTCGAATGGTGAATTTGGGGAACGTCATTCCATCTGCGGTGTTTCCGAACAAATTCAACATTTGGGCCTTCAAGAGACGAGCATACACTTTGATGAACAAAGGCCGCCAAGAATAACCTGCGACATTCCCGGTGTTTCAGGTGTTCATGGGCGGCGGTGATCACTTAACATCAGGTGGCCCACTTTCTCCTTTGAAAGAAAGAAAATCATTTATTGGGACACACAACTTATTATACATACAATTACAAACATACATTTAAACAGATACAAAGTGAATAAATGAGTGTCCCAACTGGGTCTCCACTCAACGTATAGACAGAATTCCAGAACGGTAAATTGCTGAAATTCTCACATTGATTTTCAGTGGACACCACTACTGACTCACTGACGGCAGCAACGGAGATTACTAATAAGGAAAAAAAAAATAATAATAAATATCTATAAAATATATATATATAGATACTTCACATGATTTGTGAATTATTAACATTAAACTGTATAAGGTATTTAGGACAGGAAATAAGGGACTTTGCTTGCTCTGCCATAAAAAATGTACCTACTAAAGTTATACTTATATGGTTGTCTCCTGTTTTGTGTACCTTAATGAATAAATAAATGGAAAAGGAAAAAAAAAAGAAGAAAAAATCACTTTTGACCTTGTTGTAACCCGGTGGTTCACATAGTCAGTTGTTTTAAACGTCGCCCATATCCGTTTATACTCTAAAAAATATTTGGTTCGATGAATAAAAGAAACAAGTGGGACAGAAGCGGATAACAAGCTTCTCCATTCCCCACTCATAAAATGAAATATCACATCACACAACTGAAAAACCTTTCTGCTAAAATTGTGACATCTGTACAAAGTATAACAAAACCGCGCAATCCTTAAACAAAGTCCTAGAATAGAATAAAATAGAAAATATTTCTATTCATGTAAACTTTACAAAGTATTTATGAATAGTAATTTTTTTAATTTATCCGTTCGGAAAGTCCATTCTATAAAGAAAATACCAGCACGAAACTCGATAGTTACTCTTTTCAACAGCCACTTTGATTACATTGTTATTATTATAGTTTATATAAACTTTGTTTTTTTAAACTTTAATTCTACACCGAAAAATACATGCATTATTTTGTTTCACGAGAAGCGTGTATACAAGGTAATGGCGCGAATAATAGAAGTCCAATACCCTTGGACAAGAAAAGGCTTACGGTCCAATTATGCATTCTCTATCGAGCCACGAAGGGACAAAAAGGGCCGGATAATGGCGCCTCTGCTGTCACCCGCGGGGGCCCGGAATTTGTAAGAACTCCTTTTTAAAGTTATGATTAGGTGGAGTCTATAGGATATTGCGCGGGTTCTTGTGAACATTATATCGCCGTAATGTTCGTGGTATGAAGGTATTTATGACTCGAATAATATAGTTTGGGTATTGGGAATGTCTGTTAGACATATTTCAAATGTGTTCTTGGTTCTTTTGTGAAAGTCTATAATCATTAGGTAAATAATATAAAAACAAAAAAACATTATCTATGTATTCTTTAATGGATTAGAGAGAAATAGGGTGCTCTTGTGTCGGAGGTAAAGACCCACTTTGGTATATTTTACGAAATAAAGTTAAACAAGCATGAGTAAAAAAACGGCAATTAATTCTAGTAACAGAACTAGACTGCATAGTCATGACAGTCGACGAATAAATAATTCGAGAGATTTGGGTTTTTTCTGATACATAAAGATCAAGAACGTGTTACTATCTACAGCCATCAATAAAAGTATAAACGTTGACCTTTACAGGCCCAATTTGCGTCCCGAATACTCAACACCCACTTGAAATAAAAGCGATAAATCGAAGCTTAAGTCTACATTTTCTTTCCAAAAATATCTTTAAATAAATCCGCTCATTAAACAAAACATTCCTGTGAATCCAACCGAGGAGATAAAGAAACGGGACGAGACAAATGAAATCGCAATTAGACGCGATACGGGGGACTCGTTAAATTTACACGCTCTATGATTTAAATTCGAATTGATTGGCGATGTACAAACGAAGTTGTTATCTTCTTTGGGGAAAATATAAATATTTTGTCTGAAGTTTGCAAGAGAAATTTCGGCAATGACACACAGCCATACTTACTTTTGAATTTTTTTTTTTAATTATTATTGTGATTTTAATTTATTTAAGAGCGTTTTACGATTCCGCGCGCTATTTGACTCAAATACTGCACTTTAAAATTGTCTAAATAGCAACTTACCATACACCTTACACACATTTGAATGTCTAAAATATTAAGAAATATTGTCGTTTTAACAATTAGTACAGAGTTTTAATCTTTGAATGAAGTAATTGTAACATAGGACAAGATAAGTTGACGAAGTTTTAACAATTTTGGTTTCAACATCAATTTTCAAGCCTAAAATGTCGTAAATAATATACATAAACTGTTTTCAACACTAGTATAACTTTCAATTGAACATACTACACATACCAAAGAAGAAAGAAACGGACAAATGAACTCAAAAAAATAAAGGTTCTATCCCACATTTACGATAAATATTTCCATCACAGCCTTTCGAATGTTTGCGCTTTTTCCTCTTATTATAAAATACAAGCCACGTGTGAAAAACAAAGCCTCAACAGGCAGGATGAAGGGTGTCGTAATGCCTCGCCTGTCGTTCTGTTGTTACGTCAAATTACACATGATTGATTCATCTCGAGTTACTGTTGCTATGGCGTTTCAGGAAATGAAGTTTAATGAGGCTTTTAATTCAAGGAAGGGAATTAAGATGTATTCTTTATATATTTTGTACATGCCACAAAGACCTTAACACATAGATTATAAAACGTTATTCAAAAATTTATCCTTTCCGAACACCGTGCTTTTTCTATTTGTTTCAAAAGGTTTGCAAAATAGCTTTAATTTTGTTCATCTAATATTAATTTAAAGCTTAGCGGTAGTGAAATGTTTTTAAATTTATTCATCTAATATCCACATAGAGGGGTACCTTAAACTATGATATTTAACTATTATTGAGTTTTTTTCGATATTTATTTCAAGGTCAGCAAATCATCCATCCTTCGTTTCAAGTCTTCAAGTATCGAATTCAGGACTTTTAAATTTTAATGTGGATAACCTCAAAGACAAACTTATGTAACTAAAAAGGTTCTAATTCCTTGCATGTTTTGTTTCAACCCGCATTCTAATAACAAGTGCAATACTCGTACAGCCCAAAATATCCGCTCCTCAGTTATTTGACGTCGTTTCATTCTGAGATGGGTTGGAGTGGATCTATTGGCGTAGTAATATGCGAGATATTGCTGCCTTTAGCTACCTATAGTCATTCCCTTTTGTTTTTAGTAATTGGTGTTCAAGAAGCTATAATTATAATACTGATTTTATTTACAGTGTATTTGTTGAATTTATTTGTTTTGATCAAGTAAAAGTCCTGGCTCGTGAAAAGAATTTTGTAGCCAGGAAACTGAGAGAGGCAATCGAGATACATCGACGTCCCAATTACAATAGGGACACGGGCTGGACTCTGCCACCAGCGTGGAAGCCCTTGTTGCCGCAACCGCGTATGGACTCTGATGCGTGTAGTGCACTCGGACAAGACACAATAAGCAGTTTTTGCACACAAAATATTTTTAATATAAGTGACGTTCCTGTGCCACCCTCACCGACGCCAGCCTCGCCCCCCGCCCGCGAGCCTGCACCCTCAGCGCGAGCGCGACATGCTGCTGCTCGCAGTGCGAAGCTGGGTGCGACCGCGCAACCATAACACTCGCCCTGAAGAAGGACCTCCGAAACGGTCCGAAACCGTCGGCCTTAATCCGATGTTTAAAATAAAAAGTGAGTAAAACCGTGAACAATATAGTTAATAAACAATGTCTCACTTATCGTTGAATCAATATATGAGAATATTTTATCACATTTTATATTATAAGGTATGTAGTTTTCAGAAATCAGTAAAATAAAGATTTTTTATGTGGAGATGTGAGATATACTACAAATTTAAATTCAAAACATGACAACTGGTCCTGTGAGGGTTTATGAATCTGAATACTTTAGTTTAAAATATAAATATTTATTATTTACCGCCCATTCTAAAGACCCACTTTACTGAGAATAACGGCAAGAAACTCGGGTAATTGCATCTAAATTGATTACTCAAATGTTTGAAAATTCCCAGCAAAATACGACGCCTCTAAAAATAACATTACCATAATCCTGCAAAAGTAATAAAAGCCATCTTGAGTTCGCAAATTGTTTAATCAAAGCAAAGATATGAATCTTTGGGATCGAATAACATTACCTCTATACCGTGTAAGTAATCCCGAAATCCATTAAGCGATACTTGTAAAATAAGTGAAGTGTTATGTACTAGGCAACTAACATGTATTTAATATCACCACGCTATTTCAATACGTACAACATTAGAAATAAGTATTATAATAGCGTGTACAGATTGTAACGATATTGCGTCGAGAGTTGTACAGCAATGTACGGGTAAATACGTTCGTAAACATATTGTTGGTTACATTCGATTAAACATAGAATTCTTGAGTTTATTCCTTTCTTCGCGTATTTCGCAAATTTATTTGATGGAACTTATGCTATTCTATTATGTACAGCTTGGATATGGTTAATATTAAATATAACATTATATCCAATTTAACAAGGACAGAATAGGTACGTTAAGCATGTGAAAATGAAAATTGTTTTATAAAATTATCTTTACCTTACTTTTAAAACACACACGTTTTTATAGTAATTTAAATATGCATTTCCATCAAGAAGTGACGATACATTCTATCAAGCAGAAAGCTTAAGGTGAGGATTCGCGTCACAACCGCGACAAGAGACCACGGCCTTACTTCACTTAAGGAAAGGTTGGTCGCTGTCCCATGACTATTATACTATGTTCTATACATTGCCTTCAGTCAAGTAACAGTCGCAAACAGGCACCGTTAGAATTCCCTGGATTTCAACCCCGATTTCCTATTATGTGTAATCGATTAACGACGTATGTACTCAAAAGTTTAGAATAAAGACAATCTCGTATATAGGAGCAAAATGTTTAGTATAGAGTAATCAGTTGCTTGATACCATGATCACTTGAAAAACAATCATTATTGTAACTATAATAATATAATGCCTACAAAGCACCTGTTTTCCTATTCTCAAAATACGAGATAAATTTAGAATAAGGAAAAGTCTAACGACAGGAATAGAGAAAAGGAATGGGGGGTAAGGGGGAGTTTAAGGGGAGTAAGGGGGAGTTTAACATCTTGTATGACCCCAAAAGTCAACCTCACCTGCACGCGCTACGGCGACGATACTCAGTATCGCGGTGCTCCCTGCTGTACAACGGAAGAGGCTCTGGCGGCCGATCTATGGCGGCATAACCATGCCATACCTTGCTGAAACATCAGTAAGATGAGGTGGCGACAACCTTGAAGTCTAAATAACTTCAAAAAAGATCGGGGCAGAAGGCAACGGGAAACCACTGCTTCTATATCCCAAGAGAGTTATGGTTCAGACACAAAAAAGATTTAGAACGCTTGGCGATCCGAGTAGCAATCGGTGCCCTGTTGTGTCTGGGATACGGGGTGTGAAATATGCGTCCGGCCAAAGGCATTCGGAAAGAATGCCACTGGTAAAACTCAAACCCAATTACGTTTACGCAATAAAATTCGCGTAGGCACATGTAAACTCGATATTCTGACTAATGAACTGAACCGCTGTAATACAACAATAGCTGGTATCAGTGAGACTCATTGGAAAAATAGTGGTCACTTTAACTCAGGAAAATATTCCATATTCTTTTCAGGTAACGAAACTAACACTTTTGCTGGAGTGGCCATTATGATTCCTAAAGAATGGACAAACTCAGTAGTAGCTTACAATCCTCTCAGTGAGAGGATAATAACTATGGAGCTCAGCGCATCACCGACTACCCTGAATATCATCCAAGTGTACGCACCTACTAGTAGCGCAGATGAAAATGTCATACAACAATTTTATGAACAATTAGAATTATGTATAAGAGATATACCGTCGAAAGAACTGCTCATCGTACTGGGTGATTTTAACGCAAAGGTTGGATGCAATGAAACGGACTTAAGTTTACACAATATTATAGGCAAATATGGACTAGGATTAAGGAATGACAGAAGTGAACACCTGATTCAGTTTGCAGTCGACAACAACCTGACTCTAATGAATACTGTTTTTAAACACCATCCCAGGAGACTTTTTACATGGACATCACCTGATGGCAAGCATAAAAATCAAATAGATTACATTTTGACTAAAACTCGTTGGAGAACATCGATTTCCAATTGCCACACGTTACCTGGAGCTGACTGTCTATCTGATCATGAACTTCTAGTTTGTGATTTGAAAATTAAGCTACGCAATTCGATCCTCAGAAAGTCCAATAAGCGAATGGATATCGTCAACAAAGAGTAATTCTCGAAATCACTTCAGAAAAACCAAAAAGAATGGATAGAACTCAACAAAGAACAAAGACCTGATGAATTATGGCAGTTCACTAAAGAATTTATTAGGAATACTGTACAACAATCCCAACGTATAATCTTGAAAAATAAACGTCAGAAATGGATATCAGATGC
>LQNK01000620.1:86647-114121 GCA_001586405.1 Phoebis sennae
ATTCCCTTTATAATAATAAACCTTGTGTGAAAATTTTATAAGTGTAGGTTAATAAATAGGCAAGTTATGATTTTTTTTGTAAAAGTGCAAATGTTTTTTAGCTCTGGTGAACATTTTCGTTTTTGTGGACTACAACGTTTTCGCTTTTTGCCGTCGATATGAAGCGTGTAGTTCACCTGATGTAAATTTACTACCACAGACCATGAACAACATCAATCAGGAAGATGGGAGACTTGTCCGTATAGCAGAGAAAAGAAGGAGAGGAATATGATAGGGAAGGAAAGAAATGGGATAGGAATACAGGCCTCCGGAATCTCCAATTACCGTACAAAACAATATAATGTAACAATGTTTCACGCCGGTTTTCTGTCGAGGTGTTAACTTTACCAACTAAGCAATGCTCGAAACCCACTCTAAAATAGATAGATAGATAGAGAATAGATTATAACTTTGTTTTATCTTTAATCCATAGGTCTCTTACAACGCAGAGATAACGTTATATGAAAAACTAGAATAAAATAATAACCTCGAGCCTAACCTACTTACGGATCATATTTTAGCAAAAAGTTTCACTCACAGATTTATCTCCCGTCTTTACTATTATATATAATCTTAACATGAAAACAGTTTTATAGTGTTAATTTCTTCGTAACTTTGAAGTGTAACGTATTATCAATATTGCTTGATACCACATAATACGTTGAGAAAATCCCCCATAATACTCAAGTACCTCGAAATTTAGACCAAAATAGATTTCCTTGAGTCCACTTGCAAATCCAGGCAAGCAATTAAATTATCCATACCCAATATCAGATTCCAGGAGTAGGACGCCTGTAATCCTCATAATTCCCGAAGGTTATTAATTTCAAATAATCCGGATTGTCTGATAGTTGCGTTAATTTCTGCGACACAATTTATAAGGTACCGAATTCAAACACGTTAGCTATCCCGGTTTAATGAAATACCTCGAACGTTCGGGCTCTAACGGCGCTGCGGATGTTTGTAAATATAAATCAGCTTATTTCATTATGGGTAGAAACTATCGGAAGATTTGGAGTAGGAAACTCCATGATCTTTATTTATTCTTCAAGTTATTGCTATTATCCTCTCCTTTGATAATAATCGTGAAATCATTATTCTTCACGTAATTATACAACTGTTCATTCTGGGCTTTTTTTATGACAGAGCAGGCAATGGAGCAAGTGGGTCACCTGATGTTAAGTGAACCCCGCCGCCCATGAACACCTGAAACACCGGGGGCATCACAGTTGCTTTTCCGGCCTTTGATGGACAAATACGCTCTTCTCTTGTAGGCCCCAATGTTGAATTTGTTCGGAAATACGAAAATTTCGTATCGAAATAAAAATATCCAAAATAAATTTGAAAATAATTGTTTTCGATTTTTTTTAATTTTTTTTAAATTTCATGAGTGTATACTGTACCAATGTCATGTATATTTTTCACTTCCTCCATAATTTGAATATATCAAACGGTCATGTATTTGAGATACAACATACAGGCTTATGAAACCTGTATATCTATTATCTCACATCAGTTTAAATTTAATCGTTAATGCAATTGTACTTCACACGATGATTTTAATAGACCTAAAATGATGCTATAAATTGAAAGATAATCTGTTCATATTGTGACGTAACGCGGTGAAGAGCGGCTGCTATTACGCGCTACGCTGGCCACGCAAACGGTGATTTGTAGCCCATATGCTAACTCGCTGAAATATGGGGATTAAATGGTCGGAAACTTTCCTTGTTAAGGCTACTTCTTAGTCACGAAATGGTTGAAATGCCCAAGAAATATCGGTTTGATACCAAGATCCATAGATTAGAGAATAAAAGGCAGATGGAGTGCGGCCGAAGATTCGAGTGACGCCGAAAAGCAAATACAAAAATGTTCGTCTAGTTTGACACAAGACATCACGAGGGCTTCGAAATTTTCAAATTTCACTCACACACTTGAGTCTTTGGAACACTCCATCTGCCTTTTATTCTGTAATCTGTGCCTAGATCATACGGAATGTATAAATCGATTGGTTACTGAAATTATTGTTATGATGTGATTTGAGCGTCTCACTGATTATACACGACACAATAAACTTCATAAGGTGTTATCCCAACAGTTTTTTTCCAAGTTTAGCTTATTATGTGAATTTTATTTTGCCCTTCATGATTTTAATTGACCTGAAATGAGATTGAGCTATAAATGAAAGGATAATCTGTTCATATTGTGACGTAACGCGGTGAAGAGCGGCCGCCATTACGCGCTACGCTGGCCACGCAAACGGTGATTTGTAGCCCATATGCTAACTCGCTGAAATATGGGGATTAAATGGTCGGAAACTTTCCTTGTTAAGGCTACTTCTTAGTCACGAAATGGTTGAAATGCCCAAGAAATTACGGTTTTAATTTGGTAAAAAATCCCTAGTCGGTGATTTCCTTTACAGTGTAAAAAAATATTAGATTAGTTTCATATTGCTTTTAAGTTACGATAAGTTACGATGGCGTTGACGTACCCAAGGGGATAAAAAATATAGGTAGAAAATAATACGGTTTGAATTTATTGATAGTCAACGTATCAAACAATTGGTGTTTAATTTATGTTATGTTATAATGAGATTTGAGCAATGTAGTATTTTGAACGACTTCCCAAAAAATGTATTAATTAACATCAATATCAGCTAAATCAGTATAAAAACAAAATGTAGTTACCACATATTACTATTTAAAAAACACATACATTACGATAGCAAGCAAAGCGATACAAAATTGGAAAGAGATCCAAAGAAAAACATATAACAATGAAACGGACATTAGTTTCTCGCGACATTCGGAATTAAACTTGTAAATGGTAATTTCATAGCGCTGCTGTTAATAATAACGTCTATTAACCGTGCACCATTTTAATTTCCTCCATTTTCTCGAATCAAGTTCTTTTATAAACTAAAGGGCCGCTTTTTGTGAATAATGACCGTTCTACTTAGTGTTTAGTTTTCTTATATAAGTGTGGTTTTATTATAAGGAAATTAATTGCGTTAAGGTTGTATAAGTTCCAATTTATTTGAAGCTTGTTTAAAAAATAATATTTAGATTGTGGACATAGCTTTTAACTCCGATGACTTAAGCCTATTACCTATGTGTGTATTTAGATATATACGCGCGTGCCTTAGTAAACTGTAGTAATATTTAGATTTCGACACCTTTAAAAAAGTTTTTTAAATTTATTTTAATAAAATCATTTTATTAACTTCAATAAACATAAAATAGAACCAAACTCAATTTCGCATTACAATATCAGGCTTAGCAAATCAGATTCCAGCAATATTACGAGAAAATAAAACCGAATTGAAAGAGATAAATGTCTAGACCGAAAATAGAATTTATTGTAACGAAAATAGAAGTAATTTTTTACAGCGAATATGTGAGATATATTAGATTTTCTTACGTGAGCCCAGCGAGCATTGGCTAAGAAACGGGTTTCTCTTATTAATTTGGATGCCTACCAGTGTGGCGATGGGTTAGATACGGTGTCGGTACACCATTTCTACGCGTGGGTGATGTAAGAGGCGACAGAGGGCAATGCTGCTGCATGACATCTTCATCTTCATCATCAAGAGTGGGAGCCGAGCATTGCACGATTGGGTCAACCGCGCACACGTGTAGACCCCAGCAGAAGATCGACGTGAAACAATATTGAACTGTGTTCCATGAGTGTATGCCCATCCTATTAATCCTCCATCCTTTTGTATTCCTTTCCCAATTTCCCATTATTAATTATCTCCTTATCCCATCCCCTTCAAACCAGCAAGGCATCAACGACACTTTGTTGTTATAGAATGATGTTCTTGGCATTTTCTTCTTGCTTGCTCTAACATAAAAATATACATAGATAGACACAAATTTAAATTTAAATTCAAAATTTGCAAGAGTATTATTAATTTTAGGAGTAATGTTTAGTTTGACGTAGACGCAGATCGAAGTCACGCTAGCGTCCAATTCTGTTCAGTCAAAATTATCCTCTCAACAGTACACCTGTACGTATTTTTATCAAAATCAGAAGTTGGTGCGTGATTTATGCCTAAATATCCAATCGGCTTAACATCCCAACATTAAAACTTTCACGTTTATAGCATTAGTACGATAAAAGGATAAATATACTACAGATAAAGGGATATTATAGATTCGCGCACGTAACCCAGTGAGCATTGGGTAAGCGGTGAAGCGGGATTCGCTTATCATTGCCGTAAGACGCTGTGCTTTCTGCTCACATATCGCATATCTATTCGTTCTATTTCACTTTTAAATTGTAAAACATAAAGCAGAAATAGTTTTAGTAAGGAAAAGATATTATTTCCTTTCTCTGCCATGTTTGTAAGAGAAGAAATTAGTCATATACTTGACGACCCGATTGGCGCAGTAGTTCAGCAACGATCTATTGCGCCAGCGGGTGTGGGTTCGATCCCCAGGAGCAGAAAATTATGATGTGATGAACATTGTAATTTTCTAGTGTCTGGGTGTCAATTTAACTATAGTATGTATGTATTATAAAAAAAAGTATGTTTAAGTATGTCTGTCAGTTATCTAGTTTCCATAGTACAAGGTTTGCCTAGTTTGGGATTAGATAGCGTTGTGTTAAATGTCCAGGAATATTAATATAATTCGAAACCACGAATTAAATACTGGACGAATAGGAGGAAAAACTAATTACTCTCAACCGTTAGAGAATATTTAGTAAATACTGTCAGGAATTATTTCCAATGATACACAGCACTTGCACGTACATATTTATCATCCAACGTTTATTCTATTATCTTGCCAATAAAGATTATTCTATTCTATTCTAACGTTTCGGAACAGTAAGGAACCAGTACAGCCCTAACAACCTATTCTGTAATGGTCAATGACACACCATTTAAGAGAGGGTAAGTAACAATATCATAAACAACAGATACATAGCGCTAGTTGTACTTTATGACAATTTCCAAAAACAATTAATAACATTGTTAAATACTACGCAAATTTAACTAATTTCAAGACTAAATACAAAATCAATTATTGTGACGTTTCAGTTACTGTAAACAAATGTTCCTAACAATGCTTACGTTAAGAACTTAAATACTTTTCAAAATCAATTAGAAAAGCAACAAAAATGTCCATCAACATTCCAGCTACGAAATATTCACAATTCTTTTATCCTTAAAGACAAAGCTAATGCATTTCTTTCATTACCTCTCTCAACAACAAACGCGTTATGTTAATTCCGCGAACAACTTAAAAACAAAATTAAAATCCGAGTTTTTTGTAACAAATATAATGCAATTACTTTTCCCGGATCGAGAAACGCCAAGTTTGTTAAGCTAAGTAATTAGAATATTACACAAGTTTTTACTTCATCACCGTAATGGAGAAAGCATGTAGTTGTACGAATCTCCGAACTACTTACAACTAGCTAACATTACTTTATATTGTTTTTCCTAAATTCGTGAGAACAAACAGCAACTTTAAATTTGGATTTAGAAGGTATAATACTAGAAGTTCGCTCCGAGATATATTACATTAAAATGTATAAATCAAGACCTTTCATTTGATACCACACTCCTCTTTATTCATATGAAAATCACCTTTTTGCAAAGGTGGGCGCTATTTCCTTTAGGTGATCATGGTGTGGCGTTGTTGGCAATTGATTTTGTTGATGTTTTACACAAGATTTTTTTTTTCAATTTCAAACATTCAGCTATTGGACCCCTTTTTTTAACCGACTTTCAAAAAAAGGATGAGGTTATCAATTCGACCGTATTTATTTTTTTATGTATGTTACCACATATCTCCGGCGTTTACGGACCGATTTGGAAAATTCTCTTTGCATTCGAAGGAGTACATTCCAGTGTAGTCTCATAGAAATTTGGTTCAAGTTTGATCATCCATGTGGAAGATATTCCAGGGAACTCCTCGAAAATCAACGGATATGAGCTCTGCGGTTAAGGTTTAATAATGTATATACCAACTGAATTGTGACTAGATGATGTGATTACCCTTCACAGGACACTAAAAACTGATAAATAAAAATTTACAATATCAGGCTTAGCAAATCAGATTCCAGTAATATTACGAGAAAATAAAACCGAATTGAAAGAGATAAATGTCTAGACCGAAAATAGAATTTATTGTAACGAAAATAGAAGTAATTTTTTATAGCGAATATGTGAGACATATTAGATTTTCTTACGTGAGCCCAGCGAGCATTGGCAAAGAAACGGGTTTCCCTTATTAATTTGGATGTCTACCCGTGTGGCGATGGGTTAGAATACGTGAGTCGCTACACCATTTCTACGCGTGGGTGATGTAAGTGGCGACAGAGGGCAATGCTGCTGCATGACATCTTCGGCAATAAAAGAGTGGGAGCCGAGCATTGCACGATTGGGTCAACCGCGCACACGTGTAATAACAACCCCCCCAGCAGAAGATCGACGTGAAAGAACATTGAACTGTGTTCCATACGGTGAGTGTATGCCCATCCTATTAATCTTCCATCCTTTTGTATTCCTTTCCCAATTTCCCATTATTAATCATCTCCTTATCCCATCCCCTTCAAACCAGCATGGCATCAACGACACTTTGTTGTTATAGATGTTCTTGGCATTTCAGCTATTGGACCCCTTTTTTTAACCGACTTTCAAAAAAAAGGAGGAGGTTATCAATTCGACCGTATTTATTTTTTTATGTATGTTACCGCATATCTCCGGCGTTTACGGACCGATTTGGAAAATTCTCTTTGCATTCGAAAGAGTACATTCCAGTGTAGTCTCATAGAAATTTGGTTCAAGTTTGATCATCCATGTGGAAGATATTCCAGGGAACTCCTCGAAAATCAACGGATATGAGCTCTGCGGTTAAGGTTTAATAATGTATATACCAACTGAATTGTGACTAGATGATGTGATTACCCTTCACAGGACACTAAAAACTGATAAATAAAAATTTTCGCCAGAAAATAGAACCGACTTCCTTTATCTATTTTCAATTTAACAAGATTTTGCACCGACTTTGTATAGCAACAAAAATGAAATAAAAGTTATTTTCTACTTTTTAGAGCGAGGAAGTCGGTTCTATTTTTTGGCGAAAATTTTTATTCGTACAGACAAACATACAATTGCCCGGCCATCTCGACTCTGAGATGTCCCTTTGCTCGGTCAATTACTTATTTTAATATTATAATTTGTGATATCTCTTAACTAGGATGCTTAGTAAAAATAACAAAATATGTGCCCCTCAATTATGTTACTTATACTTTCTTACGGAAAATTAAGCGTTCACTAGTTATTTAACCATTTTTAGAACCTATATACAAACAGACAAAATATATGCATATTCAAATGACTTCATTACAGCGCTTCATTCAGCTTTTTAATTGTAAGAAAAAGCAGTTACACACACATTTTAAAATATGAATCAAAACTACCATAAACCTTTCTAAACTATAAACTACATTTGTATCCATTACTAAATAACACAAGGACGTATTTAGCAAGTTTGTGGTATATTTGCCGGCGGGTTCAACCACAAACATTTCGTGGAATAATTCATTTTTGATTGGATCCTGGATAAGTTCTCAATGTGCAAGTAACCACAATCATATGTTAGCATTACATTCCCATTAGGTCGCCTGGCCACTAGAAATGTACTAAGCATTGTAGTTTTTAAAGTCAAAGTCAAAATGTTTATTTTCCAAATTGGCCTCCTTCTAGACGCTTTTAGAACGTCATTTACATTTATAGTTTTAGAAGAACTGGCAATAAAACGGTTCAAAATAGTTGCTCTTTAAAATAATATTCGAGCAACGCTTGTTATTTTTATGGAGACGTTACATCTTACGGATTTTTATCATCCTTGTATTCATTAATATTATGATATGAGTTATGAACTAAAACATTTTTGATACAAGTTTTAAATTTAGTGATATTTAAATTGCTTACGTTTAAATTGGTTATAGTAGTTGTGACTGTGACCTATATTTGAGTATTGCGTAGAGTGTTAAAAGTATAATATAAAGGAATGGCACCTAATGTTTATTGATTAACAACGTTGTTTGGTAACGAAATTTGCTATGATTTTATAGAAATTACAAACTATAAAAAAATACAAATGAAAATCTCGAAAATTGTATTATAAATTATTAGTTAAATATTTCATTTGTAAATCAATATTGATCATTGAATAATATTGAACATAAAACTAAAAAAATATACGGCTTACGATTTATTATTTTTTATTATCAAAAATTAAAAACACACGAAACTCCCTTGAAATCTTTCCCTATCTCTATGGCGAGGCACCCTAACGGGTAACCACAATAAATATGCCAGCATTACATTGTCATTACCCTCGCAGATCATTTGGCAATCTCGCAAACTATCCTAATTGCCACCACCGTTTGATATCGCTAAAACCCATGTCGAGTGCCCGGAGGGGGGTGGAGGGTCGGGGAGTGGAGGCTTTATACTTTATAGCCTCGCAGAGAAGGTATGATGAATTTCAACGTGTTATGTAATGCGGAAATGTAGGTATTGTACGTAACCTTGTTTTCGTTAGTGTTCTTATACTGAATTCTTCAAAAGTTTATAGTTAAATCAATCCTTTTTTAGCGGATGCCTTTATCATAGAATCTACCTGCATGTTAAATTTTAGCCCGATATTATAAAGGGGAAAACTTTGTTTGATTGTATTGAATAGGCTCAAAAACTACTGGACGGATTTAAAAAATTCTTTCACCATTCGAAAGCTACATTATGGGTAACATAGGCTATATTATAGGTGTTATAACATTATGCTACGGCAGCGAAGCCGCGCGGAACAACCTGTTAGTGATATACACGATTATACAAGTCATACTATTGTGCGCTAACATAATGTTCTGCTGGTTTGTATAATTTCATTATTACCAGCCCGCACTCGACGGTACTTCAGTTACGAGTGGGGTATTGGATTAGAATTAAATTCGGCTTTTATGAATTACTCACATACCTGTTTATTACGTAATACCCGGATTTTGGTTTTGGCAATATTCATTGAAAATATTAACGAACAGCTTTATTATTTCCTATTTATGCGTAGTGAGTAAGTAATGCCGGTCCCGCACTTATTAGGGGAATAAGAAAACGAAAAATTCCTCTTTAAATCATTTAAAAATCTTCCTTCTGACTGAATTTTAGCAAGAAGTATACAATGTCAATAAATGCTAACTTTTATGCTAACCGTTATAGTGCGCAATGGTGAACGCAAACACAGGTCTTTCTTTCTTAGACAACATTTTTTATTTGTTTTTTAATTTACATCGTGTACAATTATACATCTTCTTAAATAATCCTTACTAATCCTTTCTCCTTACTAATATCTATTAAACTTGCGAAACTAACTTTGTCTGTCTGTCTTATCTTCACGCCTAGACCACAGAACCGATTTGGACAAAACTTTGTACAGAGATTTGGAACCCGAAAAAAGGAAATAGGATAGTTTCTATGGAAATCTCACGTAAACTACCTCGCGCAGCTATTATATACATACAGTATAGTTATAAATCGTTTATTTCACTAACACATATAACCCGATTGCGCTCTATTCTATGAATATCACTAGAGGTCCCCGAATGACCATCCCATATCTCTTGTATTACGGCTTGAGGCAGTGCTCTGACTGACCCAATTCTAGTTGATTTTGTCTACGAAATATCGGTTTCCGTGCTATCTACGATCTACATATATATAAGAATTGAAAATTCAATGATTTACACGTATATTTCATATTTGGGATATTGAATTATAAAATCGACAATTTAATGGAAAAAGTGTAGCAAAAATTTAAAAAGTAATAAATGATGCATCATTTCTAGCAAAAGAGGTTTGTTCATTTGTTTTATATTAAGTGATGCCGTCTTTGTTTAATTAGAATTTTTAAATGCTTTCTTTCTCAAGATATTAAAAAATAGTCTATTTTCTCACTAAAATTGAACAATAAGCCAATTAATCCCAATGTCAGCATTACTTGTAAGTTTTTAAATTTCACTTTTTGCACTGGGTTAAGTTCACGATATTAATTTTTGTCTGATTATCAATTATGATTTAAAAATGTTGGCGAATTATCTTAGTGTTAGTATAGATTAACAGTGTTGTTACTCTATACTAACTTTGTGTAAAGAGAATTAGCTATACATATATATGTATATTGAAATAAACTATACTTATATCAAGAGACCGTTGCTTGTTGGTTAAGAGAAACCGGCGGTACAAGTCACCAGGGCTCCCTTCACGGATACATTGTGGTAGAAGAGCCCACAATACTAAATTGGGCGTTATAGAGGCCTAGTGGGTTGATAAGCTTAGATAATTAGAAGACAAAATGTCATATAATACATACTGGGGATAACAGAAGCATTGGAGCTGGAGTGATGAATGTAATTCCTACTTGACTTGACCTGATTACATGTGAAATTCGGGGAGTTTTTAAACCTACTTTTGCATTAAAAGGGTAAATGTTTATAAAATCCAAGTAAAAAATAAGTTGTAACATTAGTAATTCATCAGCGGCGCGAACAGTAAACCCTTCGAATTAAAAAGACATGTACCGGCTTCCACGGTTTTTACCCTTACTAATTGCTCCATCGTTTCGAGATTACATCGCCAGAGTGTGTATAATGTACCCATTAATGTATGTAGCAAGGAAATTACGGGAACCCCGCCACCTTATTTATTCATCCCTTTTTGGGTGAAATATTCATACTTTTAGAGGTGATTGAATATGTTTTATGGGGGAGTTTAATGGAAAATTGTGAAATCTTTGTTATATTTTATAGGAAGACCATAAATTATTTTCTGTACACGTTTTGACTCAGTATTATTTGATTCCGCGGCTTCGCATCGTAGAATAATTTTACATAGCATATAAACTTCCTCAAAAATAAAATGAATAAATAAATATTCTGGGACATTTAACACTACGCCATCTAGTCCCAAACTAAGCAAAGCTTGTACTATGGTACTCGATAACTGATAGACATACTTAAATATACTTTTTATGTAAACACATGCATACTATAGATAGATAAACACCCAGGTAGTAGAAAATAACAATGTTCAACACATCATAATTTTCTAAACTCGGGTTTCAAACTTTCACCCTTTGGACATGGTCTATTTAACACATAAAGATTTTTTTTCAAATCCGTTCAGCAGTTCCTTACATTAGCGTTAAAACAAATAAGCAAAAATTATCTTTACATTATTAATATATATTTTTAATCACACAGTATACATATTTTTCTTTATTCCACACACTTTATTGTATTTCGCCTTTAAACATGGATAATTTCAAGCTTGTTCTATAGAAATCAAAGGCTTTGACGCCACTCTGCGAGCTTTTACGTGATTCAGGTTACGTGTGATTAATAACCCGCATACCTGATATTGTTGAAAGCTATTCTTCGCAAGCAAACAGTACCTCTGTTATAGCCATTTATACAGGTTTAATGAATTGGTAAAGAGTAGTTAAAAGGCTTCAAAGTAATTTGTCAGTCAAGTCAATATCTGTTGCTTTGACATGAATTACCTGACAATAAGTCTGATGATTTTGAAGTATGAAATTAAAAAACTGTGATGAATACTAGCTCCTTTTCTTCTAGCTTCAGGTTAATTTCATGGTTTTTATATACACTAGCCGCACCGCATGGTTTCACCCACGTAACTTCTGATTCTGAAATAAGTCTGGGATTAAAAGTAGCCTATATGTTGTTCTGAAACTTTAACTATATGTACACCAAGTTTCGTTTTAATCGGTTCAGTAGCTTAGCGTGAAAGACTAACAAACACACACAATATACATCCCCACAAACTTTCGCATTGATAACATTAGTAGTAAACAAACATGACCTATCACCAATTCAGCTATTGGTCCTTCGGTTAAGAAATCAAAAACTAATTTAGTAATTTATACATAAACATATGGGATGTTGTATTCCAACATTTCACATTTATATTAGTAGGAAATCGTAAATCTCGTAATCAATTTCTGAAGTCTTGATTCACTAACGTTTCACATTAGAATGTTTGTAACGCTACTAAATGCATTGAAAGTTTTATGTGGTAAATAAAAATAAATCTAGCTTATAGAACATAAAGTGAACCTCAAACTAAAAGTAAAAATTAATATGAAATGAGTAACTTTTGTGAACGTTTCTAAAAGTAGCTCTGTTTGATGTTAAAATGTTTGACTTTAAAATAATTCCAGGAATACTTATTGTAATTAGTACTTTAAATACTATCCTCATTTAATTTATGTGTGGGTCTTCGCTACATTTTCTTTATAAAAAATCTTAGCCGTTTTTTGAAATGTCCAAATCATGACGCGTTAGCGAAAACACCATTGTAAATGTATGATGAATCGTCTACCTTCATGACTTCGTTTTAGGACATATAGCTTATAAGTTAAGTATCCCTTATAATTCGGATTACATTGGCCAATACATATCTTAGAGTATAACATCTTTGTACATTGTATAATCTTGCTTTACTTATGGTAAAAATAATATTATTTATGAATATTAACGGCGTGAAGAATTATTGCAATATATCGTACGGTGAGATAAAGAAGCCGGAGACTTGGAGGTCTGTATTCCCATCTCATTACTCTTCCAATTTTCTGTTCTACTCCTCTCCCGCTTTGCCATCATTTATCCTCTCCTCATACCGTTCTCTTCCTTCAAGCCAGCAAAACACCTGCGACAATTTGATTATAGATGTTTGTTGGCTGCGGTCCGTCACTTATCATCAGGTGAACCGCTCCGCTTGCCTGCTCTAACATAACTTTATTAATGCCATAACTATTAACAGTTCAACTAAAATACTCAGAAACCAGTCCTAATGTACTCAGATTTAAATAACCAATTTTTAAGCTCACCTCCCCCAGTTATAACCACATAACAGATACTCTGAAGATTAATTTAGCGTCACGTGTCGCATCTGTGGCTTGATGTATGGCGGTGACGTGCTCCGTGTTTTTAACTTTAAACTGCGTTCGCTGCCGAGGAAATGGATTTCTGTATTATGAATCGAATTGTAATTATATTATGTCTCGGGATGTCAGGCTATTAGATGGGATTTTGTTAAATTCCTAACTTTTACAGGAAATAGCTTTTCTATTAATTTAAATGAGGGATGAATTTCAAAAAGACCAATGCTATTTGAAAAATAGAATATTTTTGTTTGCTTGGCAAAATATTTAAAGGTAAGTACCTACATAATTTAAAGTATATTAAAAAAACAATCAACACAAAGTAAAAAAAATAAGAGGGGATGAAAGATAACTCCCTAGCTTATTTTTATTCACATCATTTTAGGCTCTATTGGTATTGGCCACCAAAAACAAAATGCAGTTACATTATACAATGTTTTCACCCACTTAGTTACTCTAAATTCCAACACCCATAACACATACCTACAACTATCAATTGACCATTGCAAGCCTTGATTCAAAAATATATTCAGCATTATTCTGAAATGATTTCTAATTTTCGCAAGCGTAATAACGGAGCATAAAGAGCATGCCATAGCGTGCGTGTGACGTCGGTTAATTCCCACGCTGACAGCGCTATCGAGTTTCATCTAGATTCTATTATCGCATTTGCTCGCAATTCTTTTGATAATACAACTTTTTGTCTGAATGGATGTGATTTCATTGTGAACTATGTACGCGTGTCAATTCTTACTATGAAAAGTGTTGTTTAGATATATGCCGTTTTAATAAGTCTTGAGGAGGCCGATTTGAAAAATCATTTTCCTTTACTTTAACTACAGGTTTATGTTTCAAAATAGGTTCAAAGGTTCTTAAAACCTTGTAAAACTTTTCATGAGAGGTTTTTGAAATTAAGATATTGAATTAATTTTAATCATTTTTTAACCAAGACTTTGTCGTGGCGTTAATTTAATTATACTAAACTAGCTACCTGATCGGGATTCGCACGCACTATATTATGCGTGTTTTATACATGTAACACTTCCTTTTGAACAATTTTATTAAAAAAACGCAGTAAAATCCGTGGGTCATTTAAAAGATCTAAGCATAAACATGGCCAGACAACGGAAAGCGACGTTGTTTTATAAAATATAGTGCATAATGAAGTTAAAATCAATTTAAATCCGAGTATCGTACATTCTCTTACAGATTCCATTAACAATAGAAATTTCTGTACCATAAATAGAATTCGCAGATCATTCGAGAAGTCATAATGAAATTAGGTAGCGTCGTGAAGGCGTCACCGCCACAATTCGTTGTTCGGCAAAATTACAGTCGCTGTAAATAACCGGGAATGGGCGAATCTTGGGGCCCAATAATTACTTTACGTGAATAGGAATTTGTTTTGATACGTCTTCCACAATCTTATAATGGAATTAGAATTGTGAAGTTGTTGCGCGACTTCTTTAACAAGGAAAACGTGAAAAAATGGAAATGAAAAAATTGTTTATTTAAGTACAAAGCACAAAAAATTCAACGAATTATAATTACATGTACAATTCAAGTTATACATGTAATCGTACATGTACAATTTTGACATACATACAGGTTACATTTTACAATTTTATTAACTGTGTACCTAGTCTCGGTGCTTTAACTAGCCTGTCAACCTGGGTGTACTTGTATCGTGGATGCTTTTAAGGTACATCCTGGTTTGCGCCTTGATCTACTTGTGTTCTACCGTAGCGAATGATGAAACTTGGTAGGTAAGAGAGGCTACTTTTAACCCTGGAATTGACACGGGATCAGACCTTTTGCGGGTGAAACCGCGGGGTGCGGCAAGTTTATAATATTAGCACGATATTTTATGTCTACATTATGAGACAGACAGACTTCGTGTAAAATGCTCACTTAATCCGTATACCTATTTTTGTGTGAAGAGTAAAAACATCTAAACCTACTTTCCTATTATTTGCCGTAGGTATACGAGCCACGCAGTTGCATCCACATTCACGTGAGTAACCCACTTTTCACAATGAAATATTAAAAGATGTAACTCTTTGTTGGAAGTTAAAGGTGCATTTTACAAGATTCCATTATCAAATGTGCCATTCCTACAATAGTAAAGTCCCGTGTCCTATGTGTAAAATCAGTTATGTACAGGTAAAATTAGCATTTTGCGCCCTACACGATTGAGATTTTTTTCCATGTCTCCGCAGGGGATTGAACTAAGGACCTTGGAGATGTAATACTTAGAGCTAACCACTGAACCAGTGAGTTATCTCGCTGTACTTCTGATTCTGTGGCAATTCCGGGATTAAACGTAGCCTATATATTATTCTGAACCGTCACCTATATGTAGACTAAGTTTCGTCAAATTCGGTTCAGTAGGTTTTCCGTGAAAGCGTAGCAAACACATACATCCTCATTAACCGTCGCATTTATAACATTAAGTAACACTAGATGACGGGAGTAATTCCCAAATTACAATAACGTTAAAACAGCTGTCTCTCCTGGAATAACTAGATAATTGTCAAACACTACGCAGCATAATAGCAGCCACGTGTATACGCTGTTATTTACTCTGCGCCTTTGTGCCGCGAACCTATCAATTATAATTATATAGACCTGGTCCCTCATCTGTCTGAATTAGGATTTACTTGGATGTCGTAATTAGGTCATGTGAGCAAAGTTCTTTGCAGTCTATTGGTGATTGCAGAGCGCGTGATATGATATTATATCAACAGTTCAGATAAATGAGTAATTCACTTAGGATATAACATTTCATATAAAAGTAAATAATATTATTTTTCTCTATTGTTGGTCGTTCTATTGAAATTATGATTTTTTAAAGTATGAATTTGAATTCAAAGCTTGTGGAAACTTCAATACTTGAAATGATAAAAAGATCTGAGTTAAAGCTGCTACTGACCCTGTCAATAAATGCAGTGTACTGCACAATTTCACTTTTTACCTCTATATCACTATAAATGTGTCCTATAAGTGTTCTTCTAAACTATAATTTTCTACTGTGTGCTTTATAAATAATTTATTAATTCGAATAACAATATTATCCGTATATTAAACTAAAGATCTCCCAGATATGTTGTTAAAGATGCAATAAGCTGACGTAGCAGTAAAATGTCGTACCGACAAATGAAGCGGCGAGTTAACGTGTACACCCGCGAAGCTATCAATTATGATTATCTAACGATCGCTATAATGTTCGTCTTATGATACGCGTCGCACGCACGCCGCGGGATAATAAATCTTCTTAATTAATAAGCTTGTGAAATGTTGCTAATTTCCTTTTGTAAGCTATGATGGGAGTGACAAATCGATTCGAAGTTTTCAATATTGCGTTTATTTGGACTTTCGTGTGTTAAGAAAGATAGAGAGAATAGAATATTTGTGTATAACAAATTGTGTTTGACCTTGTTTGTTATTGTGGTTAGGTAGTTAACATAGAAATGGATACGTCCTAGGTTCGATCTAAGGATGTAAGATCAAAGTCAATCTACACTAATATTAAAAAGAGTAAAACAATGTTTGTTTATTTGTAATGATTAGGCTCTAAAACTACTGGACCGATTTTAAAAATCCTTTTACTTTTCGAAAGCTACATTATCCTACTATATAATATTATGCCACGGGAGCGAGGCCGCGTGGCACAGCTAGTAATTAATAAAAAGGATTTATATTCTCATTGATTACATATTCTTTATTTTACACTTTTTTACATTCCAAACATTTAGAAGCCACGGAGAAAGTAACTTTTACTTTCGGCGAAAATTTCACATGTTAACATATATTTTGATTCAAATAATGTTTACTCCAACATTTAGCGAAACGCTTAATACTGGTGCCATAACACATATTTCACGTGGCACTTCACAAGCGAAGCCGTAGCGCGAATACAAACAAACCGACGGGACGATGTTGGAACTTCATAATTTGTTACATTATTCAATTTATAAAGCAATTGATAATTTTTATTTAACCGTGTTGTAAATAATTTTTGTTAATGTAGATTTTTTTTATATATTTATTATTAAAAAGAACAAGAGATACAGAGGTAAAGGACAGCATTCAACAAACCACTAAGGTTTTAAAGAATGCTGCTGAGTCTTAGTAAAAACAGGTTATACTTATACAAGCAGAGAAATCTGATTTTTTAAATAGATCGATAATTAATAGTTAACTTAGTTATAATTAAGATAAATAATTGATTATGTATTAATTTATCACTCAACAATGGCTCTACAGATTTTGTTGATATTTTTCATAGAGAGAGTTAATCACCTAGATACTTATTTTATCCGTTCCTTTTATTTTCCCCTGACCAACATGATACAATTCATAAAATACCCGAAGTTCATTCATGAACGCGACTTAATTTAATTTTGTTTTCTCTCGCTATGAAAAACACAGATTCTCACTTAAAAATGCACATAAACCCTCACATAAACTCCAACAATCGAACTCAGTATCGTAATACAATCCTTTAATCTTCCATCCATACAACCACAATACTATAAACTAAATTCCTTAACAAACAGGGCAACAATGTATCGTCACAAATCTTCGGTAAGCCGCAGTGAACGGGTCGCCGTACAAATTCATTGGGAGTGTTTACCGTCCTAATAAAGAGTGCAGTGTGGTTGTGGTTATATTATGTGTTTCTTGTATTCATTTGTATGTCAGAAGAGCAATTAACAGGGTACAGTATATTAACAAGATGTGTAGGTATACAAATCCTTACTTCCGTGGTGTATTAGTTATTACTTATTTATTTGTTACTTAATACTTTTACTTTTTAATATAATAAATGCGAAAGTTTGTGAGGATGTATGTTTGCTACTCTTTCACGCAACTAAACACACAAAACTATTTAAGAGATACAGATTATAGCAGGATAGAAAATTGGATTGGAATTGGAACATTGTTTATGCTATAGCAAGCAAGCGGAGCTTAGGGTTCACCCGATGTTGAGTGACTGACCGCAGCCCATGAACATCTACGACATCAAAGTGTCGCAGATACCTTGCCGGCTTGAAGGAAGGGGAGGGAATAAGGAGGGGATTAACGATGGGAAGGTGGGAGAGTCGAAGGACTGAATGGGAGAGGAATAGAATGTGAAAACAGTCATAATAAGTTCTTATTGCTTATGCTTCTCATTTCTTATCAATCTCACGCCTCAACATAAACAGTTTATGTAGATCCATGTTATCTCTGCTCGCGCAATCTCATTAATATGTGCACAATACGCTGGATACATATGCGAGTGACAACGTCAAGTGCTATTTGATTATGTTGACGGATCCAGCGATATTGGTTCCGTGCTGTTCAGTTTTGCGATTATAATAATTTAACGGAATGCAAATTTATAAATTTTGATAGAGAATTTGTGTCTAAAGCGTCAACGGATTTGATATGTAAAACGTAAATTTCGTAATCGACGCATAAATCGATAATTATAGAGCAAATACGATAAAATATAAGTCGTAGGCAATAACTCGTACATGACTATGTGTGGAAAGTCGATGCGTAACGCGTCATCGTGTAGAATATCGATGCGTAGCGAGTCATCGCATAGGCTGTCGATACGTAGCTTGCCAACGTCTAGATTGTCGATGCGTAGAACGTGGACGTATAGAACGTCGTTGCGTAGCACGTCAACGCGTAGAAGATAAACTCGTAGAAAGTCGTAGTAAAAAGCGTTACCGCGCAGGGCATTAATGCGTAAGACATCACGTAAAGCTTCAGTTCATAGCTTACCAGAGTGCGTAGAGATAGTGCGTAGCTTCGTAGCGTCAATGTGTTGCGTGAAACGTCAATGCGTCAGGCTCTATAAATTTAGACTATGCTTTCTTCTCCTTTATTTTTCATGTTATTAACTTTTTAAACGTAGAGTGAATTAGCTGAGTATATTACGAGTAAATACTTGTCCAGATGCGGGCATAATGTTTCGTCGAGTCTTAATGAACTGCTGTACGCTCGTAGTTTCTACTTCACGGTGATATTTGCATGTGTATGTATTTGCGTTAAATATAAGGAGCTCAATGTGAAAGCCTTGCTATTTGTACCGGTTTAAGTATTACTGTTGATAGAATACTGATTTATGTATGTGAATGAGAGCAAACGGTTTTAAGAATGAATTATATGTATCCGTTAATTTTATGTTATTACAAGAGAATTTTAATAAGTTTATATTTTTAAGAAAAAAGAAAAAAAAATATTTATTTGCAACAACTATGTACATAGATATATTTTATGGAGATAAACTAAAACAAACAAAACAAAATAAGCAAATAGATATGCACATAATTGGTGCGAAAAGGTTCGATCTCAGCATCGTGCTGGTTGCAGGCAACCAGCGCTGGTCTTCTCTTCAGACCCCTTTGTGACATGAAACTATTAAGAAGTCCCAATCATAATTAAACTAATTAAAATTTATTATAAATAACACGTAATCTTGAATTATAAAAATACGAAAGAAAGAAACTAAAGCAAATTTATCAAATCAAAGAAACATGAATTTCATTTTGTTTCGGATGTAATAATCACTGAAGGAAAGAAAAATAATCAAATACAAATTCTTCACAACGTTAATCAGATCCACCGTTCGTAATTCTTCGATGAATAAATATCACATCCTAACATGTTTTATCAAGTAATTATAAAATAAAGCTAACAAACCATCAGGGAATCTTGAGCGAATTATTCATGATCATGTAAATAACGGCAAAGTGCGCAGTTCGTAATTTTAGCTCACGGAATGCCTACATTAATTACTTGACCCAAATTCGGTACACGAGACAAATGTCTTCGATATTTAGATATTCCACAAATTGTGTTCATATTTTCCGTTCAGTTATTTAGTTACACTTATATTATAAAGAAGAAAACTTTGTTTCTAATGAATGGGCTCAAAAACTACTAAACTGATTTTAAATGTTCTTTCAACATTTAAAGGCTACATTATTAGTAGCCCACGAGTAGTGATCGTATCTTTGACGTAGACGACGTAATTTTGTTACTGCTTTTTTTCTTGAGAATGTTCTTATTTGTTCCAAAATAAATGCAGATTAAGAAATTGTTGTAAGAGAAATCCTTTAATATTTTTTAATTAATAGAGGTGCAAAGTGAAAAACCTATCAACGTAGAATAGTAACAAAACCTATACAATAACACCGAATTAAAGTCCAAATTCTATTAACAGATCTTAATTTTTTTTTCTCCTCATTCAAAAATTACCTCACATGTCTATAATCCTTAAGGCTTCATAAAATAGTTTCTAGTTTGAAATGAAAGATTGTTTTACTGATAGATACACATTTAAAGAAATCTATTGCTCATAAAATAAGTTTTAAATGGACAATTAAATTTTGGTTACACGCCTCTTACAGTTGCGATTAGCACACATACAAATGACGTCTTCAAAAGCCACCAAGGGAACTTTCCGGGTCTAATGAAAACATTTTTAACGCGCCTTCCCTTATCTCAAGGGACACTGTTTTATTAAACTGATTTTTAAGGTTTAAGCTATTAACACGACGCTTAAATCTTGATTTTAATTTTCAGATAAATTGATTAGGGTTTCACTCAATTTTTACTCGCGTTTAAAATGAATTTTACTGCTAATTTAAATTTTGAACGATATTCTATTATCATTTCATTTTCGTAGTGTAACACGGGAAGGAAGTGGCAAATAAATTTGTGTTTAGACTGAGAAAGACCGCAATAAGGACATACCCAGGAGAGAACGGGAGGTGCTACCTCGTGCTTATAAAAGTTATATGTTATGATAGTAATGCAGATTTTTTCCCTAATATACAGATTTTTCGACTTAATTTTTGGCCCATGCAGACTTGAGGCTTGAAACGCCTTCAAATATAAGACAATAAGCAACCTTAATTATCTATACTAATAAAAAATATAAAGAGGGAAGATTTGTTTGTTTTTTGTATTGAATAGGCTCCGAAACTACATGACGGATTTGGATGAAATTCTGTCGAAACCCCAGGGCAGGACATAGCACAGTTTTTTTCCGAAAATTTGAAACCACGGAGCTCAGCTAGTTTTGAAATAAAGCATTCAAAAATATCTATCAAACACGTATAAAATTGAACGTTACTCGTTCCTACTATCCTCTTAAATAACCAGACATCTATATAGTCCACTTATGCAACAATTTATACACAACCCTCTTAAGAACTACTTCCTTCAGTATACAAATGAGGCACAGTCGTATTTTCACGCTAATAATATCAAAGTTCCACGTGTAACACAAACTCGCCGTTATAATATCATTAGGAAGACAATCACGGAATAATTCAGCTATTTACTTACCGAACTCTGTACTGCAAATAGTACTAACTTGTTTGAATGGTTCCAAAATTAGTTGCCCGAAAAACTGGTAAAAACACCTCGCTAACATGTTTACGGACGGGTAATAAGTCAAAACTTTTTGTTATTCCTAGTGGTGTTGAAATCGGCACATTTGGTAAAGTGTCCCCAACTTTTTCCATATGAAGTTCGCTTTAGTGCGAGTTATTTTTATAGCCCGCTTTTGTAGTGAACGCTTCGCTTATGTCGATGTGTTATGTTCTGGAGTTTTGCTTGTCGCGTCTTTCGTATATGTTTATGAGGGTTTAGACGATTTAATTTAGATTGTTTTTGTTGTCTATTGCATTTATCGTTGAAAAAATATATATTTTTGATTTAACATTCAATTTTGAAATAAAGCGAGTTTGTCTATATTATTGGTAATATACCTACTTTATAAACATTACAATTTACTTAAGTTGGAAAGGAACAAGTTCTAAACAATTAATGTGGATTATTTCCTTTCGCCATCCTTTAGAGATTAGAGGTAATATCATAAAATAGCGCGTTAAATATCCTATTAATATTATAAATGTTAAAGTTTGTGAGGATGTTTGTTTGTTACTTTTTCACGCAAAAACTGCTGAACCGATTATGACATATGGATAAGGTTCAGAATAATAGATATATAGGCTACTTCGATCCCGGAGTTGTTTCGCTACGGAATCAGAAGTTACCCGAGTAAAACCACGCCGCGACTAGTTAATAATAAACCTATCCAATTAATAAAATTATATTGTGTGCGTAAAACAATAGTAATTTGAGATGGAAGATTCACAACCGCCAAAATACCAATTTCTCCAACTTGTCGAGACAATTATAAATTACAAATTAAGTTAGTAAAATTGTACATCGATCGCGAAACAATCAAAGGGCGATGGGAATTCGAGAAGTGAACAAAAGCCGTAATGAAGTCAGGGGTTAATTTGAAACTGGTTGCGGTTTCTTAAAGCCACGTAGTTACATAGTTGCGAAGCTACGATAATGGTTTATTATTTTAACGGTTTTGCGGAATTTGGGGATTAAATAAACGTGTAGTAAATAATCTTTTGAACATTATGAGGGTTTTATCTTATCATAGTAATATTCGATTTTGGTGTTGTATATACATATAACGACATTCATTGCGTGTGAGGATACGAGTTCGTTTCCCCAGATTGTTTTTATGTGATAAATCATCTAAAGTAGGTAATATACTATTATTATCTAATGATTAACACACTACATTGTGTTTGTAGTTTCTAGACTAGTGGGAGCATGTCAGCCAAGTTTAAAGAAAGATGAATGATACGCCAAGTGTATATTTATACGAATCATCTCGAGACACTTATGACCCTATCAAAACTCATAAACTTGTAACGTTGTAAAGTTACAATTGCTCATTTATTGATCTATTATATTTTTTATTAATACAACATGTAACAATATTTAATTATTTTTTAATCTGTCCCGATTTCAAGTTATGAAGTTGGGACAGATTAAATTCAATATGAGTTTTACTTAATCCCGAGTAAAAACATTTTTTTTTTGAGAGTTTTGTCACAATTGAACTTGGCGTTGATTTCACATTTGTTTTTGATGAGATATATATTTGCAGCTCTGCATATATTGGGACTCGAAAGTAAATACTTTTTACCCAATTTTCAGTGATGCCATACTGTGATTCAACGTTACATTAGCAATATTCTAGCTTGTTTACTGGCCAATTGGATTATGATCAATAACCAAAAAGATAAGATTAAAATATAAGGGAAAGTTAGTTAGGTTATGTGCTTATATATTGAAACAGTGTCACCTAAAATATTACACTTCACATAATATTGTTGTGTTTGTTTTAACGCGGATGTTAAACGCGGTTTATTGTACATTATTATTACCCCAACGTTTCGAGCATTTACAGCAAGCGTGGTCACGGTCAGTCACCCACGTTTAAAATCCTTTAAAAAGTATTTTATTTAATACACTTCACACCAATCTTTGCTCAGGGAACTTCCTAGCGAACTTGTCCAATCCGCGCCTACACAATACAACAATAATTTACAGGTCACAACAAAACGTATTAAACTTGCGTTGTTTACATAATCCGGCACAAAGTCGCGGAAGGATGCGTCGGTGATAAATAACCGCGCTGTTGTTCTTTTGTTTGTCCTACTGTCGATGCTGTGGGATATTCCATGCTTCTTAGTATTAGACTTACGGCTTCTATACTAATATTATAAAGGTGAAGAGTTTGTTTGAACGCGCTAATATCAGGAACTACTGTTCCGATTTGAAAAATTGTTTTAGTGTTAGATAGCCCATTTATCGAGGCAGACTATAGGCTTATATATCATCCCAATATTCCTACGGGAAGAAAGCCCTGGGGCGTTGCTAGTTCTGGTATAAAAAATTAAAATTAAAGTATATTATTTATATAATAGAAAACTTGCAATATTGTAAATTAGATGTTCGATTTTTGTGAATCTTAAATCATTTAAGAAACTCTCTGGTACAAAATAAACCATGGTGTACTATGTATTTGAAAAAATATATAATTTCGAATATTATGTAGAGGAGAAACCTGAAACTTCTTCTTCTTTTCAGCCAGAGTTCACCCATTGTTGGGTATAGGCCTCCTCATGCGCTTTCCAAATTAAACTATCTATACATATAATAAAACAGTAACCGAACCATTTCTGTACATTGAATATTTTTCAAATAGAGTAATTGGTATGCAATATGTATGTTCTATAGATACCAAAACCATGGTTAAAAATTTTTTTTTCTGTTTGTCTGTTTGTCTGTTTGTCTGTTTGTCTATTTGTCTGTTTATCTGTTTGTATGTTCGTCAATCACGCAATAACCACTGGACAGATTTTGATTGAATTTTACATGTTGATAGATCATAATTAGGTGCAACTTATAGGCTACATTTTAATTGAAAAAAATATTTAAGGGGTGGCTTTCCATACATGTAAACGGAGGGTAAAAAAATAAATTTGCGAGTACATCATTGTATGAGGTGTCATTAGATAGGTCTTTAAAAATGAAATAGAGGTTTCTAAATGCGTTTTTTGATAACATACATATTTTTTGAGATATACTCTTCTAAAGTCGTGAAAATGTCATACCACGTGACAATGAGAGATTTTGGTTCAGTTGCGGACATACCTTTTATACTCTAAACGAATGGATTAAGACGTTAAAACACTCAATAAATTCTCAAAAACTTAAAAAAAATGACTAACTCTCCGCCCGCGGCCTCGTGTGGGCTACAATTTTATGTTTTTTGAAGAGGCGCGCGCACTGTGAGATTTTGGTCAAACCTATTTCCATAGAAAATAATAAAAAACTAGGTAATAAATAGACATGCACATATATCAGGGGTCCTGTGGCTGTAATTTTTTAAACTTTTGTTGTGCGCCTCTAAAAAATACAGAAATTAGTAGCCCACGCGTGCGAAGCCGCGGGCGGAAAGCTAGTAATAAATATATTTATTATTTAAATTTATATTTATAAATAATATAAAAAATATAATAACCTGAAACTAAAATACGATTTCCCAACGATAAAATTTTGATGGTTGAATTAATGAAATCTATAAGAATAATGACAATTACGCTTGCGACGTCGATTGAAGTTTTATAGTGAAGCCATTCGCGACTTCCTTATTCGTTAACTAAAGCCCTAAAACTGTTTACAATTGCGACATTAATTTATGGCGAATGTATGAAGTGAAATTGATAAAATAAAATTGAACTGTGTTAATGTTATTATATTATTATCTTTGTTGGAATGTTAAATTAATACTTCGTGCAAACAAGCATATAAACTTTTAAATTTGAAGATATTTTTGGAAAAACAAATAATATTAAAATCTTAAGGTAGATAAAGAAAAAGCCATTATATATGCAATTTTATTTAAATGGATATTAAACAGCATTATGTTTAGAAAAATAAAGTGAAACATAAAATTTTGAAATAGTAAAAATATACAATAGTAGTCAAAATTTTTGCTTGGATTGGTAAGTCGAAGTTTTCTTTCATTCTTTAATCCGAATGTTATTGTTAGCTATAATAGGCTATTTTCATTATTTTCTTTGCAATTCTCCAAATGAACGATTACCTAACTATTTGATTAGCTCTAAATACATTTCATTAACTTGGTATCAGCCGTGCCAATACCCAATTCATTTGAATCCCTCACAAGCAAGACGTTTTGACACTACTTTTAACGGGAACATAATTAATTACGGAACAATATATCTCTGCTAGAACGGAACTTATTCTGAATGATTTACTGCACGGGACGTGGGTGTTGTGTATGAATGGTGTAATTAATTGGTTATACGGATTTATTCCAATGTGTTTAGAGTGGGAGTATTGCATTGGTACTAATTGAGAAGCGAGAAATTTAAAGGCGTGTTTTAAATGACAATGTTTAGCCTAGAGTCAATATTATATATTTGTTTTGACGACCCGATTGGTGCAGTGGATACGGCAATTGTCTTACGCTGGAGGGTTTGGGTTCGATTCCTACGAGTAGAAAATTATTATGTGATGAATCTTGTTATTTTCTACTGTCTGGGTGTTAGTTTATCTATAGTATATTTAAGTATGTATATCAGTTATCTAGTTTCAGTAGTAGTTTGGGACTTGATGGCGTTGTGTTAAATATCCAGGAATAATAAATATTTAAAAATACACTTTTAGGTTTATTTCAGAATTTTTCATAATTGTAATAGTCATACGTCCTTACAAATATTTTTTTCTTTCACTATTAAGATAATTAATTTTAAAAGCAATTTGACATATTGACCAACACTATAAACAGAAGTTTATATCATAATAAGACGTCATTAATGAAAATAAAGTGTACTGAAAAAAATCCTAAGCAGATTTATTTTTAAACGTCCCTTCAATATTCAGAAATTAGACACCCTTGTGGAGCAAACATGGCTCCGTTACCATGGCAACGACAATTAAAATCCCTGAAGAATATAATGAAAGGGATAACACACGACCATGCGGGTTGTCGAACAGGTACGAGCATGTTTTGACAGCGCTCTTCAGGATATTGATTGTGTTCGATTTACCGGTGTCAGCCTTTGTGAATTTTAAAGGAACACAAAAGGAGATTTCGGGAACAATCTAGAACAATAGTCGGACTGACTATACAGAGAAATAGGTATTTGAAATTCTGTTAGATACTTTTTAGGTAAACTGGGGTCACACCCTGTAGAATGTAAATAAGCATATGGTATTAAGTACATTTTGCATCCAAATTTTACTACTATTTCATAATTGATCGTTTATCCCTTTAGAGGCTAATATATTTCAACTTCAGTTGATACACATTGTGTAATGTAATCTCTATGATACAGTTTACACAAAGTGTAACGTATTATCACTTTGTATGAAATATTAAATGAATTCCAAGCAAATGTATTTATTTTTGACGTACTAATGGTTGGTATATGAGTATTTGAGTTAAACTGTCAATAGTTATTATAGATTCACTCTTTAAACTTTCAGACAAATTTCAGACAAAATTTGACAATGATGCTCAAAAACGCAATTGTCACAGTTATCGTACATTTAGCGCTATCGAATAGATAAACAAGTGTTAAAATGACTCAGAATCATGAGACGTGGAACCTTAAAGAAAATGATCTATTCTGATGCAATAACAAGTTAAATAGAAAGCGAATAATGAACGCCATCTGCGGCCGACACTTATTCGCTAAAACGTTATTTAACGCGCCATCCATCATGGCCGACAGATTAGCATGTGACGCCTGTTTCGTTTATTGTAATTGCCTTTTGTTTCAAATGATTGTCATATTCTTGCTATCTCTTGGCTAGTTTCTATTGAGATTGTTTATGGTGAAATTTAGGCAGAGGAAGGTATAGAGGGATAACATTACACCGGTAAAATTATCACCCCATCAAAAGATCGGCGTGAAGCAGTATTGCACTGTGTTTCGTACGATAAGCGCGCGCACGGAGGCCTGTACTCCATCCCATTTCGCTCCCATACTGTTTTACTCCTCTCCCAACTTCTCTAAATTAATTCTGTCCTCTTCCTTCAAGC
>LQNK01000620.1:125516-140487 GCA_001586405.1 Phoebis sennae
TGAGAAATTTCTTACTTAACATAGTATTTTATTTTTCTTATATAAGTATTGTTTGTGAATACGGGAGTAAGTCGAATCGATTTGAATTATGACTTTTCATTTGGAACGCATTGAAAAATGTCTTACTTCGCATAGTATTTCTACTTTACTTATACAGAAATTGTTCGTGAATATGAGTATCAGTTTATTTTGAGTTTTTGCAATTGTAAAAAAAAAATAAAAAAATGTAGACTAAATGCATATCTGTTGTTTTGTAATAGAACGCCTACGCCTACGCCTTTTCAGTCACCCCCAAAACATCATCACTCTATTTAACGAACGCCCATATTGACCCACTTATTCCAATCATACAATAGTGACATGCGTTTCGTAAAAGTTTGATCAAGTTCGCGACTTGGCAGTGCGATCACGTGCCCCGCCGATATTCTATCGAAGTACCCTCCAGTAATTTATGGAGACCGAGCCGTGTTATGAATTATGACCACAACGCTCTCTATGTTTACAAAGTAAAAATTTTTGGACTTCTGATACGGGATTACTGTTTATTGTTGTACATATTGATGGATTAATGGGAGATTTATAAGATGTGAATGTCGAAAGTTTCGTAATTCAATAAGGGATATAATGTGATAAATTATGGGAAATAGAATATGGATTGGATTATTTATATTTTGTATTGTCTCTTGATTAAACTACATGTTGATTTATTTGTAAAAACATACTTCACTAAGTTTCACAGGTATTTATTCCTTAGTTCTTTTTCCACAGTTATTAATTATATCGCAGAAAATAAATAACTGTGGAACTTATTGAAGTTATTTTTTTACAAATAACTCAACTTGAATATTGTATATTTTAAGACTCAAATATACATCTCGAAAAAATAAATGAAAAGAGTTTCTTTTTTTAATGAGTTCGTTTGACCTAATAATATTTTAATTTCATTAAAATACACTATAAATTTACACTAGTTCTTTCTTCGGATATCGACAACAATTACATCTAATAACATATCTATTTAAAGGTAAACACAATACTCGAAAGAACCCTACACGATATCCCCATACAATTTCAAAAAGTTCCACAAACTCAATTCCATACGGAAGCCCGATAAAATACATTGTAACAAAACACACCATGATAAAAAGAAACGATCCAATTGGATTTGAATAAAAACGAATTCCTTTGAAGGCCTAGGTCGGTACAATGCGCGTCATTTTTCAAGAGGACGGCAGTAAATCAGGAGCAGGCAGACATATTTCATAGTCGGATGGAGTGCCCTGCAAACTAGCGGGGTATCATTCGATACAACTCAATCAGTGTGAGATCGAAGATGAATCGTTCTCTATGGAATTATCGTATCGTAAAATGTCATATATTAGAAGAAGAAGAAATAGAAATAAACATTCATTATAATGTTAATGTTGTATTTGCAACGCTAAAATAAAACCGAGTATTTAGGCTTATCATCACACATAAATTCCGATATTATAACTAATTATTTATGTGAAGAGACGTGCCTTATAACCTAATCATAAAATTAAAAACCTTGAAAATTTAAATAATATTATGTACCTATATTGGCGTAAAACAGTGCAAATATGATATGTCCCGGTCTTTAACAAACAATTTTACGAATTACAATAAATAATATTGAATATTTGATATAAATCAACATTCTAAATATAGATACTGTGTGTTCAATACTATCGAGTAAGTCCAACTTATAGCTCCACCACCAACAACCAAAAGCACTGCAACTGTTTATTAGACTTTAAAACTTATAAAATTGGATTCCAGTCGTAAAACTTTTGAAACGGACCTTAAAAACTGCGCGTTTTACACATGATCTCACATTTATTAACTACAAAATACACGCACACACATAAACACACACACACTATTCACACGCGTGCGCAATAATTAGAAATTTTTCTTTTTTTATATAGATAAGTTCTTTATATATATATTTTTCTTATTATAAGTAAACACTCCTCAATGAACTTTTATTTGGGAGAAGCCACTGGCTCACGACGTACATTTTTTTTTAACTTGTCGGGAGCCTACGGATTCATTTATTGTTGTACCAAGCGTCAGTTTCTTTTTTATGCCAATATGTATTTGTAAAATGCTTAGATCTAAAATATCAGTTAATATTCAGTTGGATTCACAAATATTGAAAAGCTCGCGTCCAATTAATATAAAACGGGTGGATTAAATTGACATACATATTGAATTTCTAGTTTAAAAAGTCATGCAACATTGCACCGATTCACCATTAAATAAATTTACTTTATAAACAAGCTTTGCCTCATGGTTTTGCCTGTGCAGTAGCGTAATGTTTTTTTTTATTTTATTTTTTAAACATTTAATGATATTTCCTATCACAATCAGAAACAATGTTAATATTATTAAGAAAAAACATTTGCGGTTTCACACAAAAACTTCTAGAGCGTTTCACTAATTAAAAAAACAGCATCTTCTCTGAGTTATTTTTTATTAATAAGCCTCCTTGATATAAGGTAATACCTTAATCTTATTACAAACAAGCCTACAAGACTAATATTATGTAATTGTTGTTAAACACAACGCCATCTAGTCCCAGACTAAGCAAAGCTTGTACTTTGAAAGCTAGATAACTGATAAACATACTTAAACATATTTTTTTGTAAATACAAATATGCTATAGATAAATGAACACTCCAGACAGTAGAAAATTATAATGTTCATCACATCATAACTCGTGGGGATCGAACCCACATCCTCCGGCGTGATAGACCATTGCTGTAGCCAATCGGGTCGTCAAATAAATAAAGAAATATATAAGAATGTCTGCAATGTAGTACAATTAAGAGAAAAAAAGAAAAAAGTTATAAATAACCCGATTATTTATAACATTTTTAATCTGGAAAAATCCTCCTACGTAATTAGATTAAAAAAAAACAAAATAAACTAAAGTTTTGTATAGATTTGCATACTTTTTTATCGTCTGTCATTTAAATACTTCCTCTCAATATTGCTCCACTGTGCGACCGGGATCGGAAAATGTTCAGAAAAAAGGTGAAAAGGTAAAATACCGTTGTACTGGCCTCTTTTAGTGCTATTTTTAGCTTTACTTTGAAAATAAAATGGCCGCCACATTCACTTTGCAGTTGCGTGTTCATTATTCGGTGGGGTTTTAATTGATTGAATTCGCATGCTTTTTTGATTAGCAAAAAAAGCAAGTATAGGATTTTTTTTCGGAACTTTGAACACTAGAAGTGACTTTATTGAAGAACAGAAATCTTAATATATATAAATTACGTCTTACTGTTTGTCCGCGATGAACTTCTAAACTACTTACGGGCATTTTCAATAATGTATCAATGATTATGGATAGATTGTTATGTCAAATTATATGACAAGAGATAGACAAAAGTCATAGCAAATGTATCCATCGTTAGGATATTGAAATCAAAGTAAGTGCAAATAGATAGATTTGTCTGACTTTAGTAAGCAAAACAAGGGATAGATAGAATATTGAAAACGGCCGTTAACCGATTTATACCAAATTTTATCCAATTTAAAAGATAGGATAGTAGTCCACGCGTGCGAAGCCACGGGCGGAAAGCTAGTAGTATTATTCTACTTTTTAATGGAATTAGACTCTTTTTCACACTATTTCCACATTTATTAAAAAACTTTATTTACAACCGGTTTCCATCAAGAAGTGACAATACAGCCTATCAAGTATAGAAATAGTATTTCTAACAATCGAACTACTTGAAATTCAAACAATATACAACAAACAATTCACTTACTGAATACAAAATATTTCCATGAATTTGACACTCAAGCAAATTTTAAAATATCGCTGGTAAACGGAAAGCGTTTAATGTTAATAAATAATAAGTAATTATTTTAAGAAATTGGATAACGATGAATTATTTACACGTAAATATATTTTTAATATTGTCATGTTCCACGAAAAGAATGTACACAATTTTTTTATGGATTCAATTTTTTTTTGATGTTCCAAGCTATTTTTTACGAATTTAAAAGCTTTTCACTACTTGATGAAAATTCATATTTAAAATTATTACATTATGTCCTTTTTCTAAATTTATTTTATTTGCGTACATTGCGTAAAAGTGTAAATAGTATAAATAAAGGGTTTTAACAGTATTTTAAAAGCATATGTTGAGCATACTCCTAGAGAATTTCCTATTTGACTATTTTGACGTGTATTATCATCCAAATTGTGTTAACTCACTCGCTAATTCGTCATTTCACAGTTCCATGCTCATCACTTAAGTTTCGATACTCAGAGTCGGCTCAGTGGGCCAGAAGCGAACCTACATTATACGAGTAATTTAACTGAATACGGGGCCTATGGAAGTTTGTGACGTAAATAATTTAACACAATTCTATAGCTCGGTTGAATCGCAAAATATACGGAAGTCAATCTTATGTATGTATTCGCTTTTCATACCTTCGCGGAAGTCACGGTAGGGCTAAATAATTTAACACGATTATTAGTAGGTTAAATATTAGGGTTTCTTTTGTATTGACAAATAATGGGGGGAAAGGAGAAGATATTATAATTTTATTTATTTACTAGCTTTCCGCCCGCGGCTTCGCAGGCGTGGGCTACTAATTTCTGTATTTTTAGAGGCGCACGACAAAACCGCTCATATATGCGCATGTCTATAGATTTTTTTATAATTTTCTATGGAAATAGGTTTCACCAAAATCTCACAGTGCGCGCGCAAATCCAAATATAGAAAATTGTAGCACATGCGAGCGAAGCCCCGGGCGGAGAATTAGTTATTTTCTGAAGGTTTTTGAGAATTTATTGAGTGTTTTACCGTATCTACGTTAGGAGTATAAAAAGACATGACCGCAAGTCAACCAAAATCTCACGTTGTCACGTGGTATGATATTTTCACGACTTAAGAAGCATATATCTCAAAAAATATTTAATTTAGCAAAAAACGCATTTAGAAACCATTATTTCATTTTTAAAGACCTATCTTATAACATCAAATTTAATGCTGTATTCGCGAATTTATTTTTTTACCCTCCGTTTGGAGAGCTACCCCTAAAATTATTTTTTTCAAATAAAAAGTAGCCTATAATTTGCACCTAATATTGATCTATCAGCATGTGAAATTTTATCAAAAACTGCCCAGTGGTTATTACGTGATTGACGCACATACAAACAGATAAACAAACAAACAGACAAACAGACAAACAGAAAAAAAAAATTCTAACCATGGTTTTGGTATCTATAGAACATACATGTTGCATATCAATTACTCTTTTTGAAAAATTTTCAATGTACAGAAATGGTTCGGTTACTGTTTTATTATATGTATAGATTTATTTCACTCTTCAATGTACTGTATAGTTACATAATTAGGAGCTAAAATGTTGGTTCACACAGTAAATTCACACAGGCTACATTATTATGTAGTTTAAATAGAATAAAGGCTATTTTATTAAAAAAAATCACATGTAAATAAGTTTGATATTACGTTGTTCCTAAAAAATGGTACTTTTAATTATTATCTATAGTTTAATTGAAACTGAGGTTTTAGCCAAAGAATATAACGTCTAATTATTATTGCATACAATAATTAATTCTTCCACTTAATTATGACGAAAGATTTTCTAAAATTATTTTTAAACCCTATCTATGGCTATAATTTTAATATTCCAAAAATATACAAATTTTACAGACTCTTTTCAAAAGTCTGTCCAACTCCGTAAATATACATATTATCTTTATCCGAGCTAGGCTTAACTCAAATACATTAAAATGCAAATTCTAGAGCAAAAAATGTTTTACCTTTTAGTATTTGCATAAAATTTTCGATTTTAAATTAAATTTTTCATTTTGACAGACTATTTTGGTTAATCCCATTTCAATTTTGGTTAAAAATTATTTATAAGCTGAACTTGACTGTAGTGTTATTAAAAAAAAAGTTACTCAATACATCAGTTAGGCTTTTTTTATTAACTATCTGTCCCGCTCGGCTTTGCTCCCAAAGCACAATGTTATACCATACTTACTTCGCTTGCGTAACATTAGAATAAAAAGTGTCTTACCACCCATTCCAGCTAATAGCCTATTTATGTTCGAAATTTCATCAAAATCCGTTAAGGAGCTGTAGTGTGATTGATACGCAATTTTCCATACATTTTGGAGAATAGGATAGCAGGACGTATTAATTGGGATAACTATAACCCATACGTTCTTCTATCCAACAAAAAAGGTTTTTAAGATCGAACCACGAGTTCCGGAGATTACAAACAATCAAACAAACCCTTAATTACTATGGTAGACAAAATCAATTTATAAATTATAAATTACCAATTTTTAAATGTGAATTAGTTAATACCTAATTAGAAGTATATATTTTTTCATGGTTTAATATGAACCAAAACTCTTTATAAAAAAAAATGAAATAACCGAAATTTTCACTTCAAATATAAATCCAAGATTACCAAGCCCTACATTTCTAACAAAAAGAAAAGTCGAGGAATAGCGAAACTCCATAGAATAGTATCCACGTAGTCTTGTTATAGGGATATATTGGTAAAAGCATTTCACTGTGTAACACGCACGAGGCCCAAGCAAGGCTATATTTCACCCCGTCACCCGAGAGACCGGGGATTTTAGTGAAATCAAAAATTATCATTTTCTTTGTACGCTGAAGGTTACGCTGTAAATAATGGATTGTCGCTCGATCAATCAATTATCTTGCATATTTTTGTATTTCTGTTCGGGATACAAATGAATGTATGTATGAAGGATATGTTTTTTATAATACATACCAGTTCAACTACATAACTGGTATGGGACCTAAAGGATTAATAAAGATTGATTTCATTTATTATTTTTTTCACTGTTTAATGTACTATACATTAACAAAATTTACAAAAAAAGAAAGACAAGAATGTCGATTACATGATATAATTCATTCGGTGGCCTTATCACATTGTAGTGATCTCTACCAGGCGACCAGGCATCATAAAATGTATGTAATTCAATTTTCTATATATTTTTTACATATAAGTAGTTTTAATAATAAGAAATGTAGAGATTTTAGCTAAGTGTACATAGGTCTGTATTTACGCATCAGATTCATTATTTGTATAGAAAATGTGATCCGTACGATGCTGACATGTGGACGCGAACACTAAAGTGTTCTATAAGTTTATGTGACGTTTGATGAAGTTTAACCTGTGGACGCCCAGCATTATCAATGCTATGAATTTTTATGAATAAGACAGTAAGATTATAACGATGTGTCTAAACAGACACGTGGATGGCTAGCTTTAGACGTAGACGTCCAAATTGCGTGTCAAAATATAAAAGAAAAGCATCAAAAAAATTAAACAATAATGTGCCGTCTTTCCAATGAGAGTGAATCTTAGACACATAAGCCTTGTGTTTGAAATATTCTAACCGTGGTAGGAATGACCTTACAGGATATAGAATGTAATCGGTCTTTGGAGAAAAATCACAAAACAGTGTAAAATATTAATTCTGCATGTCCCAATTAGGAAAATAGAGACTTCACTGTAAATTCATAAAGTTTTGCTTCAATCCTGTCATACAATCAACTTTCACTCGGATTGATTTGAGCCCATCCTCCTCTGTACACGATAGCACGCACACGGACACACACGCACAAACGCCTGTAATAATAATCAATAGCCGATACTCTAGGGCTGCCAACAGTACTAAAATATATATGGTACGGCGGAACGGTCTTATCTGCGTAGGGTACAAACTTTCATCGTACTTTACCCCCTAAGGAGTAATATTGAAATCAAGTCTTGAAGAGAGCCAATTATTCAAATTTTTATAGTACCAATAATCAACGCTCAACAGCAAATCAGATACTGAAGATAAGTAGGTGCCTTTTTTCCAAAATAAGTATAATATATAAATACAATCTCATTTACATACTACATTTATTGCTTTATGTCACCTACAACCCTGTGTTTTCAATCCATGTCTCACTTTTCCAATGGTTGTTTGGAAGAGGTGGTTTAGTAGACATAAGGCCGACATGTGTACATGTCCAATTGTTGTCTGTTTTTATCTTTTTTTATGTAAGCGGAACATGTGGTCCACCTGATGTTAAGTGACTGACCGCAGCCCATGAACATGTACAAAATGAAGAATGCCTTGACGGATTGAAGAAAGGGGAGGGGATTGGGAGAGGATTTATGATAGGAAGTTAGGAGAGGAGTAAATAGGACGGGAAAGGAGTGGGATGGGAATACAGGCCTTCTATGTTATTTGTTACATACTATGTACAATGAAACGTATTCATTATATTTTCACCAAATAGACCAAAATATGCTGATAACAATACGATAAAAAACTTATTGATATACTACTATATACTATGGAAATAAATATATTTGACATAATAAAGCTCTACATTATCCTAGAGCATCATAGACTAACAGTAACTATATTGTTAGTTCCTTCTGATCATGAGTAAATCCACGGGGTAATAGTATCGCTATATATTCTCGAGCTCACACCCCTATAAATACATGTAATGGCTGGTGTATGTCCGGAGCAAAAAGCTCTTATTATTAATCCCGTGATAGATCTCGCCTCAACCGCTTTCTTTCGATATTGACTTATACGCCTCGTGGCTTTATATCCGACGATGTATCGTATCGGTGCTAGTAAATATTATGTAATATACGGTGGGGTTTAATAGAAATCTAAAGGGTTTTATGTAGTAATTTTAAGGATTAATTTTATATGAAGTGGAAAAACCATGTGGTGTAAAATGTTTCAAATATTTACAATAATATTTTTTATATAAAAATAACAATTTAATAAATATTAATGTTAATTACATAAACTGTAGAGATATTTCATTTTATGAATTAATACAATAAATGTAATATGTTCTTTATTATTGTATACATTATAATACACGCCAATTGTTTCTCTCCAAGATCGCGTAATCGCAAACTGTTAACTTGTCGCTTATTCAGCAAGCTCTATTCAATTACATTCTCACATAAATCGCAGCATTGTACAATGATATCCTCAATTAATTGTTCCGGAGAATAAAGTTGTTGGCGAGCACAGGAAACTTAATAAAACAGACCCTCACAAACGCTTCGCCCACTTCCTCGTAATTTAATTCCTACATTCACTAGAAACGCGTCCTTTCTTCAAGAATTTCTTATAAGGCACCTATAAAACCTTTATAAAAGAAAATGACAAACCTTTTATGCATACATAAATATACTATAAGAAAAAAATACATTGAGAAAAACAAACAATTATTAATCGACACTTGAAGAGATGTCGTATTACCGCTAAGTACATGCTCTTAATGAGAGCCCTCGTAAGTCGAAGTCAAGTGTACTTACTAAGTCTGCGAACTATCGGCAACTTGAAAACAAGAAAAACTACTCGCTCCGGAATCCCTGAGGACGTCACGTGACACTACACTCAGTTACCAACTGCACTATGAGACCACGTTTTAGTATTTGTTTTACGTCACTTCACTCTTCACAGATCACTGATAATGCGTTCGTCGCGGTGATAAGGAAGGCGCCCAATGGCGGTCGCGCGGAGTTCGGGACGTCCGTCGCGCGCGGCGGTCCGCGAGCTACTGCTGCCTGCGCACGCCTGGACCCGGCCGGCCCCCACCCCCTGTGATTCGGCAACGAAAAAAAATCAAATCAGAAACCTTTTCCTGTCAGTGAGCCCCAATGATCACCTTAAGTCCTAAGTCTCAGTTATTAGTTAACGCCACCGCGGCCAAACGACGCAGTTAGCCTGAATTATGCGCGGCTCGTGGAGCGGTTAGCGTCGTCGGCTAATTTATAACGTTTTGAATCGAATGCTTATGTAAATTCACCGGGAGGTGGATCGGAATTTTTTTCTCATCTCGACACACTCGAACATCAAACGGCGGAGTTCAAAGCGATTTTTTCTTATTTTCACATATTATTCCGGGCTCTGCGTAACTTCTTTATTTACTTCGCAAGTTTCGATCATTAGAACGCGCCTGTATTTGCTTGCACTTGAACGGTTCGCGTTTCGTCTTTATATTACCGTCGACATGAACAATTTCGTGAATTATGAGTGGCTTTTTCTTTCTTTATAAGGAAATTGAACGATGCAGCGAACAATTTACTTTTATAGTAAACCATATCATGAGTTTTTCAAAGAAAACATAACAGAGATCAGAAAAACAAGATTGATCTGTATGAACCCAAAAATAATTTCCTTAAAAACTTCTCATATTAGTTACCAATAAAAATTACATTTCATACTTTATAATATTATTTAAGGGTATAGAAAGCTAAAAATGTGTGGGCATACCGTTAAACCTTTTAGTATTCTCTCAATTAATATGCGGTTAACACAATCAACAGTAAATTATTATTATTTTAATTGAAATTTATTTAACCTCATTGTTTTGCGACAATTCAAAGTCCTATCAATAGCTTGTTAAGCCAAATGGCCACACAAATTTAAAAAACAAAACTAGCTCAGTGCTACAATTGTTCAAGCTATCTACGCCGTAACTCGTAGCAGCGCTACGTCGTAGCTCGTAGCTATCGGAGCGACAAAAGGTCCACTGCAGTCCAAAGAAAACCATCACAACACTAATATCTCAGCTCGCAGCTTATCTTCGATACTTCAACGTCTATTTACGCCAAATGTAACCTTATTTTGTATTAATTAAGTTTAATTTCCTTTAACGCGACAATTGTATCATTTGAAATGCATTAGTCGTTACGAGTTTGAACGCTATGCAATGTTGTTAGAGTCAAGTTTCGAGTGTTAGTGGAGCCAATTCACACCTTTACTGGTTATCGGCGTTTCCTCACGCTTTTGTTCCTAATGCTCATTACGTATTCTCTCGACTGAGAGTAGATATAAATTTTATAGGTTTTATTGGGGGTCGCTATTGTGATCATTCGATTCTGGTAAAGTATAGGTGATTGGGCCATTCCATTTTCAAATATATGCGGAGGAACTGGAAAGGACGTAAATTTATGGACAATTGTTATGGTAATATTACAATTTATTTGAAAAACCAATTATTAAATGTTGTAAATATGTCCTTAAATCATCTAATAAATGTGCATCGATTTTTATGGTTCAAAATAGCTAAGCCCGTTTAGAAATTTTGGTGTACAAAAAGTTAATTTTAAAGTTAATCGTATATTTAATAGCATCTATATTCTCTATTTCATGACCTGTAAACAATAAACATTAAAGCGATTTCATTGAGATTATCTATAAAGATATCGTTTGGCATAACAGATTTAGTAAACGAAGATACCTCTTATCATAATTTGCACAAAACAAGTCACAGGCAAAGTTCATTCCAAATAATATTTCCAAAAGATATTACTATCCAATACTCACCGGCGCGTGGATGACTTTATCCATCAATTTTTAGAACGCACTAAGAACATACAATGAATATTAAAAGCGTCATGAATAATATAGCTTCACCTTAGCCCTTTGGACTTTCTCGATTTTTCCATTTCGTACAATCATTGACCACGCGATACCTGGGACGTGAGATTGGAACTAAATGGCTCCACAACCACACCTTCGCCTATAATTAAGCTATTTACAAAATTCCGCACCGTCACATAATCCGCCATAAAAAGTGGTATGTTTACACGCTACGTGATACGTGTTTAGTGCGGCCCATTCAATTTTATCGCATTATACAGCCTCGGATTGAAAGTAAATTGTTCGATTTATTTTTAACTCTGTCGTAAGTGAAACCCGATGCGAACGTTTAAATGATTTGAAGCGTATCGGCTAACATATCGCTTCTTTAAGCGAGTTTCAATTATATCCAAAACGAATTTTCTAATCGTGAGCATCAGATAAAATAGCTTTATTTTGTTATGCGCGTCGGATAAGATAAAATGTTTTTAAATGAGAAATTTTCTTAAATTTTATCAGCAAAACGGTTTAAGATTTTTTGTAATAAGATAAAGTTTATCTGGAAAAACTTAGTCGACGCGAACGCCATGAAATCTGAAAGCTTGAATAAAATATAGGATTTCTGATATTTCGCTAAAAATGTGTCATAATTTAGTTTCAAAGATAACAGTGAACTGACTTTGTAATGTTTTAAATGGTTACCAGTCGCGGGTGATGGACCCTAAAATTCTATATCTTAATATATAAAAGGCAAGAGTTGTTTTCGTAGAATCAACGCACAGGCCAAACCCTTGAGGCTAGAAGCTTGAAATTTGGCCCACGTATTCTTGAATAGTTGTAGAATTCCACTAAGGAAGGATTTTTCAAAGTTCAACTCCTAAGGTTGCGAAATAAATTTTTAAAAAAAGGATATGAAAAAATGTCTTTGCACCTCAACCTCGCATTAACCACTGAATGGATTAAGATAAAACTTTACACGTGTGATGATAATACTATTACCCAACTTTTGAGATATGATTTATCCTGTAAAAGGCCGTAGTTCCCGTGGGAGAAAGGTTTAAAATTTTATATTCTTTCTTAATTTACTCGAAAATATGATATCAAAATGAGAAATTATTATTATTTTTAGATAGAACGTAGGCAGATCTACGATTAATTTTTTATTTCGTCAAAATCGGTTTGCCGAAAGCGAAGATATGCGATAATATACTTATAAGTCAAAAGTAATGACTGAAAATAAATTCTACAGGCGAGGTCTTTGGGCCTAGAAACTTGAAATTTTCGCACACATGTTCCTTTCATGAGTACACGTCCACTAAAGAAAGTTTTTTTTTTAAATCAATTTCGAAGGGGGTGAAGTATTTTTATGAAAAATAATTTCTTGGAAAACCTTTAATCACTGAATGGATTAAGATAAATCTTGACACAATTGCCCCTTATTTTATTATGGGTTAACTTTATTCCTATGATTTATCCCGAAACATGAAGTGGTTCCTGTAGGATGTTCAACTTTTTATACTGTTTTTGATTTTACTTTAGAACAGGTTATTAAAAAGAAGAAATCAATGTTCTTATTAGATGAAAGATAATTTTGTTTTTATTTCATCAAAATCGGTTCAGTAAAAGTAAAGATATGCGACAAAAACGATTGCTTAACGCATTGTTTACGGTGATAACAAATGAAGAATTCTTTCATCGCGTGTACTTTAATTTAATATGTGTGTTTTTGTACAATGTAAGAATCCATGAATAAGTCTGTACTTATATACAATATTTAAATTTATTCCACGAAAAACTGTTTTTTCGTGGAATAAATTTAAATATTGTAAGCAATTGTAAGTAAAATTATGAAAGTATTTCTTTTTTAAAAATTACATAAAATTATATTGTTTCGTTAAAAACAAACAAAAAATAATGTTTATTAGGTTTCAAATTATTTATACTATAATATTTAAACTGAGCTAAAAATATTGTCAAGTTTCAGATTGTTTGGAAAATAAAAAGTATTTAATTTGATTTTATATGAAGTGGGGTAGTAAGAGGATGAATCAATATGGCGGATTCCTTATAAAAGACGTGTCGGTAGTTCAGAATGGCAAATCGTCACAAGTCGTCAGCGGAGCAAGATGCTGTTCGATAAAGAGACAGTGGAATTAAAGTTATAATATATTGTTGGCGAATTTCTACTGGGCGATGAGACAATAACAAGTGGAATTTAATATACGAGTATATTGCTATATTATATCCAGTCACTACAGTTTAAAGGAGATATGGTACGTAAACGTGTATTTTATTCCTTTTTTTTATTTTAAATTTTACTTTTCTAAATATATTATCAACATTACTCCTTTCCTTGATGTACCAATATTTAAACGATTGGGGATTAAAATATATTTATACTGATAGCATAAAAAAATGTCAATTTAGTAAATCTGGCTAAACTAAATTTTGTATAAAACTTTTTTATTTTTGCACATGGAAAAAAATATTTAAATTTCAAATAATACTGGTATTTTTTTTAGTAATCTACCCTCTTTTATTTGACACATTAACATTCGACGTCAGTAAATATAAAAAAAGGTAATTTAAATTTGTCAACGTCCATTTTATGCACGAATTTTATATTGTTTGTTTCCAGGGCTAAGCATCATGCCTCATCATATAGCCAAACGCGCTGCAGCTACGATAGCTGTAGCTATAGTAGGCATAAAAAACAATTGTGTGTGACCGCTGGCGTGATCGATATTTCATCCGGGAACCGGCATTTTGGACAATCTGGAAAGTCGGCTAAACAGGCAGAAGTTTCGTTCAGAGAAACAAAACAATGTATAAAATTACACAGTATATTTTCAGAGTTGATCATGGTAGCGACTTGATTCAATAATTTCATTGGTTATTTTTATGTGCCACAAATATAAGTTTTTTTTTAGTTCTTTTTGTATATTGTTTAAATTAACTGTCATTTTTGGTTATATTTATGGCAATAAAGTTATTTTCTTTCCTTTTTTCTTTTGAATTTAAATGTAAAGTATGTTTAGTGGTGTTTTTTTTCTTCGGTTCGGAATAAGGTTTTTATTTCGTTTTTTCTAAGCTGTTGTTGTTTAGCATATACACAAATGGAAAATAATTGGAACATTGTAGCTTCTTGGTTGTATGGTGCAAGCCGATTTTGATATGAAATCTCATCGAAATCAGTTCAGTAGTTGTGGCTTGATTGATACATAAGACATTCAAACATCTAAACAATCATCTTTAATATTTATGATATTAGTAAGAAGAGTAGAATTAATATCAAGTTAAAGTGACTGTAGTCCACTTGGTTATGAAAGGTTAAAGAAGTTCCAATGTAAAAATACGCGGGCGGAGCCGCGGGTTACAGATAGTTTTGTATTATATAGCAAAAATAATGCAGTTTATTTTATGTTGCGTTATAGTTGCTAGCCATCAAAATATTTAACAAAAGCATAAATATTTATATAAAGCTACATTATATACAGCTTAAATGAAATCAAATAATTT
>LQNK01000620.1:150673-162272 GCA_001586405.1 Phoebis sennae
GCTCGCGTTTGCTACAATTTTCTGTATTTGTAAGAGGCGCGCGCACTGTGAGATTTTGGTGAAACCTATTTCCATAGAAAATTATAAAAACACTATAGACATGCGCACATATGAGCGGTCCTGCGACCGTAATTTTTCTAAACTTTTGTCGCGCGCCTCTAAAAAATACAGAAATTTACCCCCATTGTACCCCACGCGTGCGAAGCCGCGGGCGGAAAGCTAGTTTTATATAAAAAATTGTATGTTAAACTACAATCACAGTTATATTTACTTTTTTTATTTTAGAGAAAATTTGTGTGTAATAACACTTAAATTCTAAACTTTTTAGCAGATGTTTGTTTATCACACAAAATCTGAACGGATTTCAAACAGATTTGTCATAAAAATAGACTAGAGCAATTCTTAAGATACTTTTTATCGAACGAAAGTTAGTCAATAATATTCATTACTATTAATTCAAGTTCAAATCGATTATTTTTCCAAATTATCTTTTTTGTAAGCTCTTTTGAAAATGTTTGCTCTTTGCATTTGCTTCTATACCAAATACGTTTAAGTTCGATTTAAAATACAGGTCTATTTCAGTAGCCATTGTCTCTTATTTACATTCCCGCGTCAGATCCACCACTGACACTATATGTGCCTTACAAGCTCCCCGGACACATTGCATTACAATATATACATTCGGAATAACTGTTTTAGTATTCAAGTCTTCGGGAAAGCAAACAACCTCTAATAATATTAGTATTGCGACTTGGAATAGAGTATTGCTTTGATATAAATTGGAGCTTGTAATAGAATAGATAAGGTTGCGTTAGCGTCACAACCGAGAGGCTATGGGTTCGATCCGCGTGGGGATGTAAACAAACAGTATGTTATAGAATAGAATAGAAATAGATGAGCTATAAAACATCTGATCACCTTATTACCCTTGTTTCTTCTACTTCAGGATAACATTTCAATTACAATCTAGTAATGGAAGCAGTAGAATCATTTCCGACATAATACTTTTCTCATTTACAAGGCAACACATTTTCTAGTTTTCATGCGTTTCTTTACTACCTTTTCTACTACTCTTATACAGAAAAAATGAATATTCAGAAACATTTAACACTACGCCATCTAGTCCCAAACCAAGCAAAGCTTGTACTATGGAAACTAGATAACTGATAGACATACTTAAACATACTTTTTTGTAAATACATACATAAATTATCACCCGTAGTAGAAAATAATAATGTCCATCACATCATAATTCAGATCCTCGGGCGCTATAGACCATTGCTGAATCCACTGCGCCAATCGGGTCGTCAAAAACTTAAAATATAATTATGACTTAACAAACACATTTAATATTAGTTATATCTCGTTATTTCCTGGGAGGTAAATGGAAGCCGATCGAGAATTATCAACAAACAGAGAGTTAATTATGCAGTTTTAATCGAGTTTTTAATTTCAAAACCGATGATTGATGAACGAGCTGAGAGAAACCTGTTTGCGATATTGGGCATAACTTCATTTGAGTTGTTCAATTTTATAATTAAAATGCAATATCTATACTTATGTTATAAAATGAAACTGTTTGAGTTGTATTGCCTGGAAGAAATCGCTGCATAGCGATAAGGCCGCTGATTGTACAAACTTTTTCTATAATGTACTGATCATTTATTTGTTTAGTAAGTGTACAATAAAGTGTTTTTTTTTGTTTATTGTCATAAGTTTTGACGACTCGGTTGGCTTAGTGCGAATTATTATTTGTGCCGTAGATCGATCAACATCAGAAAATTATGATAAAAAAATAATTTTGCTACTGTCCCGCTTTATAACATAATATGAATGTTTATCAATTATAATTTTCATGGAACAAGTTTTGCTTACTCTGGAGCTAAATGACGTTGCTTTGAATGTCTAAGAATATTTTTTGATATTTATTTTAATGCTTGCTTCGCGTAGTAATTTAATGCTTCGATGCAATTAAGTACTGCGCGAGTGAAACCAAGGGGCAAATTAGCAATAGTATATGACGTGATGGCTAAATGAATAGATTATGTACGACAAATATAACGAAGAAATTCAAATTTTCAATGTAATTCTTTTTTTCATGCGCCTACCAAAATGTTTAGCAAAGAAGTTGAAAAATTCACAGCAAAACTATGTCAGTCAACTCGGTAATTTGAATGTCAGTCCAATATAACCTTTCCAAATTGACTCGTAAGCAAACACTGGAGCAGCTAATTATTGCTATAAGCCTAACGCGCCAGAAACACGCAAATATTACACTTGATGACGAACGCCGACTTCGAGGGGAGTAACGTTGATATGAGTATGTTATGCATACAAATTACAAGTTAATATCAGTTGTAACTTTAGAGTAAAGAGTATAGTATAGTAACTGTAGAGTTAAGAATATTTGACGTTGATACAATCAAAAAGAGATTTTCCTAACTTGAAAATTTGAGATAGAAGTCCGACATTTGGTAAAATTAAAAATTGGCCAATCTCGCTTAGGATGTTACCCTTGACAGAGGTTCTTTGTAAAAGAATTTTAAAATTTAAATTTAATATACCGTTTCTGATAAGTTCTGATTCTCCAATGTTTTCAATGGGAATAATACCTGTGTTGTTTCTGGTGTAATCGTTCCTTGAGTCGTTTAAGAAACCTATGCGTGTGTATTTTTACCTTGCAATAAAAGAAAAGATATAGCGCTCTATAGTTAGCGTGTTGTATTGTTTAAGCTGTTATTTATCTGTTTAGATCTGTTTAGTTTCAAGTTCACAAGGGCTTGTCACAGATTATTAAATATTTGACATGCACAATTGACTGACCCCTAATGCAAATGACATATGTTAATTATTTTGGTACTGTATTTATAAAAATTGAATAATTGATTTATTATTATTGTATTGTATGGCCATGAAGATGTAATGATTTGTAAACAAAATGACACTTTGTTCTTTAAAAATATATGGCATTGTAATCGAACTATTTTTAAATTATTATAGTGAATGTAAAGTGTCTAACGAATTGGTCTTGACTGTGATGTTAGATTAAAGTTTTTCTTAATTACTTGCAAATGTGTATTCGTTCGTACTAAAATTTTCCTTCATTCCTAATAATCATACTAAGAGTCGAAGTAAGTATAAAGATTTATAAAGTACCCAGCAGTAAAGTAAAGGAATTGTATAAATCTGGTCAGAGCACGAGTGCTATTTACGAAATAAATCACATTTCATGGCACGTGACAGCGCGGCCGGAGCAGGCCGGAGCAGGCCGGGGAGACAGATATTACACTAAATTTAACGGTTTAATACACGATAATGTAACTTTATACAATTATCATTACAATTGTGAGTTCCTGTTTCCAACTAAACAGGCTAGATAATAGTTATTAACATTTCTTTGATTGATTTTTCCTTACGAGATAGCCGATCGAACCTTTTTTATAATTCTCGGACAATTAACACAGCGCTTTCCAGTCCCAAATTAAGCAAAACTTGTACTATAGTGAGTATAGAAACTAGATAACTGATAATAAACCTAAACATACTTTTTGAAAATACATACATACTATAAATAAATTAACACTCAGACATTAAAACATTAAATGATCATCACATCACAATTTTCTATCCGAGGCTATCGAACCCGCACTCCAGTGCAATACAAACTATCATACAACTGCGTCAATCGGATCGTCAGCCTTTCTAGACCAAGACATGTTTTTGTGGAGATGAACTACGCATATGATCTAAGCCCCTCGGCTATAACGACGTATATAAAGTAAAAAGAAAGAAGAAGAAGAAAGTTTATTTGCACCTTATAGGATAATAATACTAAGACTTAAATCTAAAATGGTGCTATTCGATATTGTCACGGGCCCAAACTAGGTCGTCACTCAGCATGTGCTGCAATGCCCTGGAGCTTTTGCAGCGCTGATTTTCAGTGACTCTTAAATTGACAATTACGTTTGGAGTGTCAGAAATAATAGCTTGTAATACCTTTTTAGGTCATTCAATGCTTAAAGAATATCAGCACCGATGATCACCCATAACACCAAAAGTGTCACAGATGCCAAGTTGCCAGTTGCAATGTGGGAACGGATAAGGAAAAGATTAACCAACATTGTCATCTTCAAACTCCGGACTATTTGATTCGAAGCCAAGAACATTCGATTTGTCAAAATACACCACTGTTTAGCAAATCTTTGAGATATCACGATTCATTTGTTTTTACTTTGGTGTCACCAGTAAAATTCTGTTTCTCCGTTATGATAATACGAAATTAGTGGGACCGTTACGATCACGGAATAGAAAAAACATCTATTCCGTGGTTACGATATCTTTGTGTTACCTCTGTGTGAATATTTGCTAAACACAGAGATAACACAAAAGATGTCGTGACAGTTCCACTAAACTCGTATTTACGTAACATGGAGATATAGAACTTTGTCACACTAAAGTAAAAACAAATAAATCTTGAAATCTCAAAGATTTGCTAAACACAGAGGTTCCACAAAGGATGTCGCGGCGGTTCCAGTAATCTGGTCTCTTCATAACGTGGACAAAGGGGACTTTACCGACGACACTAAAGTGCGTTTTAATGAGCAAACTTCGACGATGAACTGCCTTATTCTGATTCACCTGTTTAATTATGGATAATATAAGCTTTTTATGAGGAAAAGGACATATAAATAAGATTGATTAACGGCCATTTTCAATAATGTATCAATGATTATGGATAGATTGTTATGTCAGATTATATGACAATAGATAGACAAAAGTCATAGCAAATGTATCCGTCGTTAGGATATTGAAATCAAAGTAAGTGCAAAAAGATAGATTTGTTTGACTTTAGTAAGCAAAACAGAGATTGATAGAATATTGAAAATGGCCGTAAATCGTTTGGGTTAGATTTTTATAGAAATAAGTAGTTCAGAAACCATGCAAGTTTATCTATGTAGCCATAAGGCCGTCATTTCTGCATGTTCATTTTTTTGTGTTTTTATCTGTGTTCTATGTTAAATTACTATAAAAGGGGGTACAATAAAGTGTATTCATTTCATTTCAAGATTGCTTAACTGTAAAATTGCGGTGGTTAGAATTCAAACTAGAAACTCGAAAGATGCAATTTTATTTTAGATACAATGTATCTATGAAATATTTTATAGCATCCATTTAAACCAATAGCTGCTGACTTTTAATGAGTATCCAAATACTATATGTTACAACAATTCAAATATATATGAAAGTGCTCTTTAAAACATATCATGGTTAAATATTATCGTAGTAATTAAAGTAAATAAATTAACCTTTTTCAATTCCTTATCAGAGCCATTCGATGTATTGTGTATTTGCGAATATCCAGAATAACCCGGCGCCGGCTAAAGCGCCCGTTTATTGAACACCACACCCGCACCTCTTTGCTTGTTCTTATTTAACTCTGATATTATATTCGCCATTTATTTGTTATCAGATGTCTGTACTGAGGTTTATATTTGATTTTCATTTAGTTAATGTTGGTAACAATTGAATATTCAAGTACCTTTATCCCCTCTTTTCCGTTCCCTGTTGTATTCTCCACTTACTAAATTATTATTGGCAACGATCATTTTACCTTAAATTATTCTGCATGGAAAGTGATAAATTTATTAACTAAACCGTGCTATGCTACTATAATACTAGAAAAGTACAGCTTCTTCTCTTTTGGTAGATAGGATATACAAAGCAAAAAAAAACCTGCAAAAGTATCTACTTAAGTTACTTAATCTAGTAAGCATAAACTTCAAGCGCTGTAACAAGAAACAACCACCTACTAACTATAAATAATTTATAATATATAGATACAATTAGGATCCCTCTTACTTTATAACCTAAATTCGCACTCCGGACCCTATCTATTCTTTAAACGTCAATCGCAGAGAGCATATAGTATTGTCCCATCCCAATAAGTTCACACACAATGTCCCACATCCGAACCGATATAAATCTGCGAGATGAGAGTGTCAACGCGAGATGAATGGCGACCGGCTTCACAAACTTATCCCCACAAGGAAATATCGCTTGATTTTAATCTCAAATATACGGAAATACTATCGGATGCTTCAATACAATAATTTGAAAGTGATCATACCGATTTTTGCTTACATTCCGATTGAAAATTGTTCTGTGTTGTGTAAGGGGCATAGAAAATCGCTAATAATAACAATATGTTTGTGAAAACAATCATGATTAATATTTGAGCAATTTTTTATTATATATATAACCGTAATTTAACTGTTCTTTTTTATTATCCAATATTCGATCAGAAAAGAGTAGTAACACACATTTGGGTACTATTTAGCTGTTACTTTTAATAATATAACCTAAACTAACAGAATCATACTATCTTTCTAATCCTATTAATATTATAAATGTTAAAGTTTTGATGTTTGTGTGTCAATCACGCCGCAAATGCTGAACGAATTTTAATGAAATTTATTCCTAGAAAGTTAGAGATATTATTAGCTGAATTAAGTTAATCTAGCTAATTTTCTATAGAATTGTTTTTTATACATCTATATTCAGTAATTTCAAAGACCTTTTATATTCCTGATATATAGACAATTTCACGAAGAGACACTAGTTATAATTATTAATGTTATGCTTAGAACGTTACATTTAATAACAAATTCAAAGTTCCGCACGTAAACGTGAAACAAAGATTCCATTGTAATAATAAGACATTGTAGTGAAGTTGTTTAAATTAAAGTTTAGTTGGAGTTAAAACCGAATTTCCATCTTATGAAGCTCGGCCCTAACTTTTATTTACCCACTGAAACGTTTTTAAGTAACTTAATCCTGATTTATTTTAAAAGCGCGAGCGATAAATTCCTGGTAAGAAGGAAAGAGGAACATTTACAGTTACAACGTTAACTTACTATTCTTGACGCTTACAAATATTTGTATACATTATGTATTAGTATGTATTATTATGTATTGTATGTAGTTCCTCAAACTTTTTTGTGTCGTAGACCCCTTCCCATGTTTTTCCCTATTTCCCTGATATTGAAGTTTAACGTTAAAAAACTTAAAGTTAAAGATAAGTAAAAACGCATGTTAATTAATTTGTTTTCGCTGACGTAGAGCCTTTGTAGGTTGTCATAAACCCCTAGGAGTCAATATAGACCACTTTGGGAATCACTGATGTAAATATTATGTAAACGTTTATATAGAAATCGTTACATTAATTATATATTGCGGTAGCAATAATATAAAATCACGTATAAAGTAAGCTACTAATTCATAAAGAACACTAATATCTCGATAGAAACGATTTTCCAAACCGATGGTTACTAAAAAATTACTATTCATCAGTACTTTATAAAAAGTTAAATAAAAATATTTTCTATACTATTCCATTCTAAGGGTAGCTTATATTCAACAGCGAACACCATACGGCTTAAAAAGAAGAGTAAAAGGAGAAACAGATCAAATTCTGTCTGATTGAAATTATCAAAAGTTCGCTGGGTCTCACCGCATGCCCCACAATGCCCCGCTGCGTCTCCCATGACCGCCGTCCCGCGTGCCCACCGAGCCCGTGCCCCAGGTGCAAAACTTACTGTTCCTCACTTTCCACAGTTTATTCCGGTCGCCGGATGTAATTTACACCCGTAATGGACTCCAGGGTCAAAGATGAACTACGATCTTCTGCAAACCTGATATAACCTTTGAAATTCATTGTCAGGTTTCAGTTCGAAAGAAAACAAGGAAAATATAGGTAAAATAATAATAGAAAAACAAACCGGATTGCATAATAAAAATCTATGCAAAATTCGCCATCTTGTTTTTTTATGTTGTGCCACTGATCAAGACAAATCTAACGATACCTCATACTTTAAGATCCTTCAAGCCGTTCAGACTGTAGCAGGGAACAAAGGAATAGTAAAGAAATACAGGCTATATACATTAATTTTTTTATTCAATTAAAACAGTTGCCACCACTTACATTAATTGACACTACACAGTAATTATAAAAAAAAAACATAAATACAGCATTCCACTCATCTAACAAAATATACCTATCTAAAATGGTAATATTTCATACCTATATTCTTATGGGTGATTACTTCTCACCTTGCATCAAGCTTAGCCCAATTCAATGTATACATTAATCCATCAAAACACATTATATTGATAGTTGTAATTATACTAAAACAGCTTTTCCCAACCTGCCTTTAAAAACAAATTTTATCCTTTATAAAGTTTTATCCAACACCCTCTTAAAAGGATTTAAAACTTCGAAGAACAGAAAGCCAATTTATAAGAGAAACTCTTAAACACTGTCTGATTCCTTAGCTCCAACGCTTTGGTATTTACCAGAAATTGTCGACTTAATCAGACCTACTTATCGCCTACACGAGGTTGTGGGTTCAGTTCCAGTTAACATTCATTTTGTAATGAAAATGTCACAAATGTAATTGTTTTTACTGCCGTTTAATAAGAGGACGTTATGATAATTTTGTATTTGTGGTGAAAAAGTTGGTTAGTCATTCGAGCGTGGGTGTGTGTGGAATACATTCGTATTTGTATTTTAACATAACTGTATTGCCACAAAACCGATTAGTACAGAGGTCAAACTGCTGTGTGTACTTCACTGTTCATACCTGCGCACACAGACGCGTGTCTCAAAGAGATGACGCTCAGATTGTTCTGACACGATCCGATATACATATAATGTCGGTGAGCAATATCTATGTGTCTGTTATTCGAGTGCCCTTTTTGAGATTGACTTCCGTACTATCTACTATTTTATGGTATTAGCCTTTTGCATTCTTATAAATATACAAACAACTAATTTGATTTGAGCTAGAATGTGAATCAAGATCTTTCATTCAAACTGAATCCGCTTTTTACCCCTCCCTTCCCCCTATCTTCATAAATCCAGTACTAATAGTTAATCTAAATCATTCACCTTTGAAATTTTATCAAAGCTGGATAAACGATACTTTTAAATACTTAAAACAAACATACACTCAATTCACAATTAATTAGACGACATAAATTAACATACAAATTTATACAGCAAAATGAACTTTCAAAGGTCCCCAAAACTACAATTCCAAATAGAATATGAAACAAGAACTCAAGAAATAGGAAATAGAACATCGCGCTCGCATAAAGCACGTAGTTAAATATTAAATAGAGTGTTTTAGCCGTGTGTGACGAAATTTCGCGGAACAAGATGTTATGTTGCGCTGAACACCTAACTGCTTTAGAGGAGTCTAGACTGCTAGGGGGAGGGACAACGCGTTTTGATTTTGTGGGACGTTTAATATTTTATTTCATTTATTTTATTAATTGTATTTTAGAACAAGCTATAGTTAAGGCTAAAGAATTTTGATATGATGTAAAGAATATTTCTAAAATGATATATTTGTTAGGTTCACTAACTTGTATAGGTATAATAATATTTATCATTGCAGATGGATTTGTATGTGTTCCTGTTTAATATAGATTAAAAACAACATTTATTTCGTGTTTACTCAGATACTTAGAAAGCTAAATACCCGTTTGAACATCCACGGTAACCAAAAAAAACCGAACTGTTTTAAAGGGGTCTATACTACTACAATTATACTTTAAAGACTTTTAGCTTTTGTGATATAGTTTTTAATTTTTCTCAATCATAAGTAATTTTAAAGGATTTCGGATTGATTTATAAAAATCCTAGATACACGATCGACGTCTCAAAAACGGCACCATGAAACAATATGACTGTTTTTGGTAGGATCTATATAACATACATAGTAAGTGCGAAGCCAGGGTAGGTCTCTAGTAAAATACAGATACTAATTGTATTGTGACTTCTTGGTGGAAATGCATTTTAAGTATTAAATTAAAGACTTTTTTACACTATTTCAGGTAGTAACTGATGATGAATTCTCGAAACCGGTTGTAATTAAATTTTTTTTTTAAATAAATAGTGGAAATAGTGTAAAAAAGTCTTTAATTCAATACTTAAGATACTAAAGTCCCAGAAACTTGTAACGTGTGGTGTCCAGCGAGTATCGCATTAGATGGAAGACGGGCGTCAGGCGCTGATTCTCGGCAGGTGCGCGGCAAGTGTTTAGAGTTGAGGTCTCGTTAGTTCCCGGATTATAATAATGCGGGCGAATTTAATTCAACTGATTTCTGTACAAATTGCCAATTCTATCAAATGTATCCGAACGATTGTGTTAGTTTCGTACCTAATTATAAGCAAAGAAGCAAGCCCTCTCTGAAACTTTAATATTAATTTATATATCTATCTTAGTTAAAAGGTAGATATAAAATGTTCTTGTTACCATTTTTTTTTAAATCGACGTGTTAAATACAGTGTCAATGCTTTTTCCATATTATAATTATAATAATATGAGAAGACACGACATGTTTTATTCATTACTAAAATTACAGAACTAATCATTTTGTTTAGCCGTTATTTATTTAAGAATATTTTTTTAGATACACACTGACTATGTTTATTTCTGCATTGAGTTAAATGGTTGTTAGTTACAGAGGTGTTTCAGACCTGAATCGGGTCAATCTAGAAATAATATAAGGATACGAAAAATAAGGTAAGAATATATTTCCTCATCGGCAAATAGTTTCCATTTAATGAACCGAAACACCAGGTGACCCGCGCTGCCTCTATTGATCTATAAATAACCAGTTGCCATGGCAACAAAGCTGTAATTCAAAAGGCATTACGCGATAAATCTTACTGAATCTGAATACGATATTCCGGGTTTTTGTAGTGCTCTCTAACTCGACTTTAATGAATAGCAGGTGTGACTGTATCAGCCTTCCATCTCACTCTGGAACACCTGTATAGAGAGAGACAGACTTCGCTATTATACTTTACACCATTATCTGAAGGAATAGCTTCTAAAACGATATAAAATGTTTTAATAAAGGCGACGTGTTTAAAGTTAAAAAGTTTACGGACGATTCCATATAATATTCCAGTTTTATTTCGTCTAAGCGTTAATATTATTCGTAAATAAATAGTTACAAACGTTACTGAAACAACCTTAGTCAAAGTCAAAGTCATTTATTTGCGTAAATGGAGTACAGCAGTTATTAAAGTGTATTATATCCATTAGATTTGCACAAGAATTAAGGCGGGGTGAGTCAGAAAAGCAGTATCTTTACCTACGTTTTTTTCGTTCACAATGCACAGTTAAATCCTGAAAAAAATATATGTGATTCTTCAACATATAACCTAGTCATGACGGTGCTCCGAAACACGATTACGGTAACTTCGCTGCAGAGAAAAAAATCCCAAAGATAGGTCTAAATTAAAAGAGATTTGCATATAACTTTGGTAATATTTGATTAAGGGAAATAAAAAAATTACTAAAAAAAAGCTTAAATAAATAGCATGGGCGCTCGGTGAAAATATTAGAAACATATTGATTTTATAAGGGTTAAATCAACAATAATCGGTTTTCTAGCAATACAACACGCGGTTGGCGCGTCAATTTGCTTCCCTCATACCCGTTTAGCTAATGCTAGAGAGTGGACATGCCCAAATTCGCTCCGAAATTCTCGAGACGTCCATAAAATAATTTAATTCACAAATATG
>LQNK01000620.1:163043-175719 GCA_001586405.1 Phoebis sennae
AAGATAAATTTTTTTTTTTTGAAAAACAGCAAATAAAACATTATTCATTAGCTGAAAGTTAAGAAATCTTTTAATGAATATAAAATATTATTAGCCTCTTAGCCTTTTTTATCACTAGTGTGAAATAAATATTTTGGAAAAAAAAGACATAACGGAACAGTGTTAGGCTAGCCTAAGTTCGTTGCTCCCTGTATGATTTGAGTCATTTTCAAGCGCGTAGTTGAACACGTAACGCGGCACGCGGTTTGAGGAAGCGAGGCGCTTCAAAAGCTTAGTGGTCCCACATAACCCCTCCTTAAACGTTAGAACATTTACGTCATCGCGTCATATTTAGGAATTAAAGGCTTGAGTATATTTACAAATATTGTAAACAGGAAAAAATTTTTGCATGTTTGTAATGTTTTTACACAGAACCTATAGGATTTCAACATTCTTTCATAAATTAACAAGCTGTGACTTAACTGATCGAGATAGGCTATTATCCTACAGAAGAAAAGCCGCACAGAATAGCTAGTATGGCATAAAAATTATATTATTGATCGATAAAACGTTAGAGAAAGGTGCTTGTTTAAACTTTGTATTTTATGTTGTTTAAAAGTTGAAAGAACTTAGTTATGAATTTAGTTAAGATCGAATTTTTAACACTCAACGATAAAGAAAACACTAAAAGATAAAGTTTCAAAGCTTTTACTTTTATTTTTCTATTTAGATTTTAAAAATTTACATAACAGCGCTGTGTTTATCTCTTGGAGTGGTAATAAAACTATCAATTAATATAAAAATATATCAAATTGCCGTTAATTAAACATTTGCGATAAGTGTTAAAAACTTCCACCGATCGAAAAGTAAATACAGACGCAGTAAACGAACCAGAAACCCCATTTGTGACACCTCGGGCTCCGGCGACGCCTCCCAATAACCACTGATATCAGATCATAATCCTTCAACCAGCTTACCCAGACCTATACAACACTTCACTATTCCCCTTACACGCCTGTTGTTCATGCGCAGCGGGCGGTGGGGTAGGTCTTGTTAACCTGGATGCGGTGCCTTCAACTAGACTCAAGGGAGCAGTAACCACCAACGCAGTTGATCCGTCACTTTCAAGCCAACTCCCTGCAAACGTTCGAGTAACTATACCCAGTGAGGGGCGAGGAAGGTCTTCTTGACTGGACGTGGGTTCTGCCACGGTAGTCGAGGGACCTGCACAAACGCCGAGCTTCGTAAGGATTGGATCGAGAGGTCGTAATGAGGAAGGAATAAATACCGTTATATCGTGTAAATATTTACCTTTATCGGCTGCTTGTGATGACTGGAACTCCCCTGTGATAAGCGGTTAATCGTCAATATATTATTGCGATAAAGGTTCCTCTCAACCACGGAATAGAAAAAACAAGTTTGTTTGTTTTTTTTCCGTGCTCTCAACGTACTTGTATATTGTACTTATAACTATTGAAAACGGAAACAAGGCATTGATGATAATTTTATTTTTATTGATTATTATGTATGTTAATAAGACAATATAAACTAGTGGATAAATCAAGCCTTTTATTTGATACCACATTCGGCAATATTCATATGAAAATCGCCTATCTCACGCTTCTGTTACTTGGAACATCGACATCGACATTTTCTTTTGTCTAAACTATTTGCGTATGAAATTTAATTAAGATCGGATAAACAATACTCAAGTTCGAATAGAGTTTTTCATCCTCACATATAAACATACAGTCATACAAACATACAATTTAATACGCCATCTCGTTTCTGAGACCTCGCTCGGTCAATTAAAATTTTACTATTCCTCAAGTTTGCTGGCGTGTTTAAGGTTCGCAAGGAACTTGTGAAAGTTTTAGCATTACTGAAAAGATCTACATCATTTTCCTCTTTTTAAAAATCCCCTGAAAGTAGCGGCCCGATACCAAACTATGCCAAAATTGGATGTAATTTTATCACTTGAATTATCCAAGTTTTATTTTATGCAATTTACAAAACACATTATTTTAAGGTGAAGAAAAGAAGCAAATCAATCATTACCTACACACATTGTTATGAATCTATTGCGTATTTTTTTCTGTATATTTTTCATAAAGACGGGTTTGTTTACAACACTTTCTGCTAGACCAATTCGTTAAAGTTCATTGGGAGCTAGCTTAGGACCAGAAGAAGTACATAAGATAATTTTAATCTCAGATATCCCACAGGATCAGGCTATATACGGGTGAAACCGTGGGGCACAGCTAAATAAATAACCCAGGCCACAAATAAGAATTCACACAAGTAAATAAGCGTTGCTTGCAGGGATATTGCGTGCCCACCCGCAGTCCCACAGTCCCGCAGTCCCACGGGGCGGCGATCGTATGAGATGGAACCGGGTTATTACGATAACACCGCTTGATTGGATTTCTACTTCCTGACCTGCTATATTTGTTGATTGTACTTATACAGAGTGAAGCAAAAAGAGTGAGTAATATGGCACTTGCAGATAGAGGATATATGATGATTCAGGAAAATATTACCATCTCTCTACGCTACATCTTGTATAGGACTACCAAAATACCCTATTTCTATATTGACTTGTTTAATTAAAAATATTCTTGACTTGAAATTTGCTAAAATAAGCTTTTCTTGCTGTTTCGCAAGACTCACTAAACTCTTCAATAATTTTATGCTCTAAATTTTCATTAATCTCTTCGTATTAAAATTTAACAATCATATCAATTCCAAGATATTTTATAACGGTAATATTTATGTATGATTGTACGTAAATAACACATAGCATCACATGTGCCTTTTCCTCAATAATCGAAAGCGAAGCATCACGGTACAACGATTACTTACAAATCTGTTTCAAACACCGCCCTAAGTTGAAATTAATGTTCAGAAGTTACGAACTACCAGAAAAAGCGGCTATAATTCCGAAGGTAAAAATTGTAGGTGAAGGTAAGACGCAGAGAAGTCGAAACAACTTTCTACCTACAACTATTTATTTATCGCACCCAAAGGCTTCCCGACTTAGTTGCGAACTTTCTCTGCACACAGAATACACCGTATTTCTATGAAGTTACAGTTGTATTTGTATTGTCTTACGTCGGCCAGAGTTCCTGAATCTTGACTCGCCTTTGGAAGTTAGCTCAAAACACAAATAAACATATTTCGCCGAATGAAGGTAGCATCGTTAACGCTCGCTGATTCGTTATAAATATTCATTGTTTAATGAAACTTTCTTTTGGGTAAACTCCGCTAGTATTTGTAGCGAGTTCTTGTTAAAATGTCATCCTTGAATACATTAATCATTTATTTAGATGAGATAATTGAATTCGAAAGTTGCGGTGTTTTAGTTTCGCAGCCGTTCGGTCGAAAAACGGGATTTAATGGACAAATTAAATGTATATAAGTACGATTGTGACCAGCGACGTGGTAAATTCAATTACTTCTCTCTTTTAATTATAAACAGATTGTACAAAGTAAATGGTTATTCGATATTTACCTTCGATTATAATAAACTTGACGTTCAAATAACAGTTGATGAATTGAAACCTTTTTTAAAGATAATCGTATAGTTTTTCATTCATTTGTCTAAATTATTTTCCTATAAAATATAATCATGATCGAATAAACAATACTCAAGTTATCCTCGGACAAAGTTTTTCATACTTACAAACAAACATCAAAACGTTTAAACGTGTAAACGTACAATTATATAAATATACCATGATATTTTTTCATAATTTATTTGAAAATATAAATACTCTTTGTTTTCTTGAGTATAGTATTTCTCACACAAGTGCACACTGACAACATTAACAACACCTCTAGTCAGGAGTCAGCACATTTGTTGTCGCGGGAGATTAATTTGCCGTCACCTGCAAGAGTGGCCTAATGCTGGTTATTACATTATCTTCAGCAAAAATCGCTATTATTTCTGATGGACACTGATTATAATAGCTTGTCTGTAAACATCCAGATATTTCTTGTGGTTCAGCTCAATGTTGGACGACCCGATTGGCGTAGTGGTTCAGCAATGGTCTATTGCGCCGGAGGGTGTGGCTTCGATCCCCACTGTACTTTGTGGATTTTCGAAGTAGAAGTGGAAGGACAATTTTTACGATTTATTAACTTCTTTTTACTATTTTATTAAAAAAGAACTGTCCAATCTTTACGATTTAATAACTGTTATTTTTTAAGTCCGAAGTATATTCTAAATGAAATATAACAAAAGTGTCACTGTTCATGCTTGTATAATCCTAATAATTCTCTTATATTTTTTTGCAAAATATTTACATTTTCGGTATCTGTCGTATACTTCTAGAATGAAAGAGGCTTGTATGTTTGCAAGCATTTAATGCATTCTTGCTTATGGACGCAAATAATAACTTCTGCATGTTGGTTAGTCTTTGTTGTGATTGGCCGCCATGATCATTATCTACTTTGAAGATTAAAAGAAGGCTTTATTTATCATTAAAAAGTACTGTGCAAACAACAACTAAAAAGGTTCATCTGAATGTACCTACGCGCATTGATGATGTGTTTTGATGGATAACTTTGAACCCTCATATCTTTTTTATTTTTTAACCGATTTGAATGAAACAAACACTAAAACCTCTGGGGGACTTGCCTTAATAAATAATCGAAAATCGCATTTAAATTGGTTAAGCCGTTTCAGAGTTGACTGCGTACAAACGCCCGACAAACAGACAAACAGACAAAAATTCTAAAGATCATTGTTTTGAGTTTAGAATCACAAATGAAACACGAAACACACATTTTTTCTTGAAAATATTAAATGTACAGACACGGCTAGTCTACGATTTTATTATATGTATAGATGTTACAATTAGCAATTTACATGTTACCTCTTAATTGTTCATGTCTTTATTTCGTTCGAACATCAGGCCTAATATTGAAATATTTTATTTTTATTCTTATTAATGCGTGTCACATCTGTAAGGTGAACAGGCCATCACTGAAAATCAGCGTGTTTTTAAAAACTTGTTCACTTTATGCTGCGTGCATGGCCTTTTCATTAATGTAATTTTAAGCCATTAGGTACATTACCTATAAAGAATAAAAAAAGATTTTTCTTTCTTTCTTTAAAAAAAATTGCCAAAAAATCAACTGTAAATTAATATATATGCAATATCTACTATATTATGAACTAAAACACTTCAATAAAATTTTAGTAATTCATACCAGATTTATATCTAGAAATATCCTTTTCTTTAAGGATGTCCTCAAACTGCAAGTCGTATTGTAACAGAGATTTTTAAAATCCCGTGCACTAAGGCAGTAAGTAAAGATGTTCTAAAATTCAGGCCTGTCCGTCTCCGGCGAGGAAGGAACTGGGCTAGTTGTAGCCAGGATTAACTTTAGCTCAGACAACGATTCTACCTCTTGTTTCTATTCAGGTGATTTCAAGAGTGTTGTAAAAATGTATAGTGTACATTTGGAAATAATACTATGCTATATAATAAAGATATAACGCATGAAATATAAAACATGACTACTTAAAAAAAGAGCGCTAGAAAATTTAATAATTAGTTTTGCATTCATTATATTATGTTGTGTTGTGTTATGTCGTGTTGTGCTGTACTGTGCTGTGATATGCTTTGCTTGGCTCAATCGTGCCATGCTTGACTACCACTCTTTTACCGCTGAAGATGTTATGCAACAGAATTACCCTCTGTCTTACGACGCCCACGGTAGAAATGGAGTGGTTAGATATTTTAACATATTCTTCCGTCGCCAACCAACAAACGCGTTCGAGCAACACACAAAAACTATAGCACTCTTTTGTCATCATATCATCATTTGCTTCCACATCACATAAAATCAATAATCGCATTTACATTCATTACATCATAATGCAAACGACATATTGGTGCTAACGTGATCATAATCCGTCCGTTAAGTCCGGAATTATGTAAACGGCACACAAAAGTGCAATCTGGTTTACGGAGGCTGTTTGCTTCTCTTATTGGCTTCGATGGAGACTTAATATTCTGAGCGGACATCGCCTTGTGGTGCAAGTTGTGAGATGTAACAGAAAATGTTATTATTTTTGAGAAATTTTGTTTTTATATACCGAAATCTATGTTATCTTCATTTGGTTGTAAATGATTCCTTCTGATAAAATATCTGACATTTTAAATTATTATAACAATAATTATCACACTTTCAGTCGGAGATTGCAATTTTGTCCTATACAAAAATATTTAAATTTTTTATCAAATGTTTGCAAGAATAATGAGCAAACGGTTTGTATACACGGTTCACATCTTTTCTCTTCAAACTGTGGCAGTTTGCGAAAGCTGCGCTGAGCTGCTGCTGAGCATTAAATAATTTACTAAAATCGCTGTCGCTTATGACTCGCGTTTCATTAAAAATGAGCGCTTTGAGAGCAAGATTCGGGATTTATTCGAGCTGGCCTCCTGTCCCGTACTGTGCGGACTAATGTGCCCGATGCGCCCTGCTTCTTAACAACCACTGTTTGTGTTTAAATCTCATCTATACTTTATTCTTTAAAATACTTTTTTACTTAGATTTTAAAAGATAATTTTTAATGTAAAGTAATATTGAACGATTACATCTGCTCAAAAATATTGCACCGTATAAGCGTTTTAATTTTTTTTAGTTTAAAATATTTTTTTTTACATTATTATTTTAATCGTTAATATCTTTTTCTCGAACATCTCTCTCATTTACCCAAACAAAATTTATCAACCACGAAAAGTAGTTTTATAAATACAAATTTTAATATTAAAAATGTGAAAATTTGGATGTTTAGATGTTGATGTGTCACTCACGCCGCAACTATTGAACGAATTTTGAAATGTATAATCTTGGTTTAATATAATATGAAAGACACTTTTCTCCTCAAGAGAGATTCTCTCCTCAGAGATTAGTCTTTATAGTAACAATACAGATTTTTGTATTTTTATCGAAATAATCCGCAACAACGCCTAAAACTAATTCACTTAATGCCGTAAGTAAACAAAACAATGCGTTCTTAATGCAGCCTCCCTTTATGTCATGTAAGGGAGCTTTGTGCATAAATTCATGCTTGTGGCCATCGGCTTAGGCCGTGCCTGTCACTCAGTCATAGAATAACGTCTTTGTGCAAATGACAACCAAAACCCGGTTACGAGATTAAACTGAGTTAGTTAGAAAACTCGTTTAATTTTACAAGTCTATGTTTTATTAATAGTATCTATTTTTTGTAATGTTTTTTATTTCATTACATTTTTTTTTTATGTTAAAGTAGGCAAGCGCGGCATGCGGTTCACCTGATGTTATGTGCCTGACCGCAGCCTATGATCATCTGCTACATAAGAGTGTCGCAGATGCCTTGCCAGCTTGAAGGAAGGGGAGGGGAGAAGAAGAGGATTAATTATAGGAAGTTGAGGAGACGCGTAGAGCAGGATAGGAGAGGAATGGGATGGAAATACAGGTCTCTTATGATTATAGGAGGAAACTTTGGTTCAGGACCTTTCAAACTTGGTTTGGCCTTATCGCTATATAATTATATGAAGTACAGTATGACAAAGCTCATAACTGTAAAATTATTAATTTGTTCTGAAATAGCCATCCCTCATTGCATATTGTTATTTATACTAATAAACTTAAAATAAGTTCTATTTAAAACCTGCATTCCCTCGTCATGATTGAGTACAAAATTGTGCATTTCGTCTTTTGTCCTTGGAAGGTGATCATCGGACCGGATCGCATCGCATTCGCATGCATATTGCATGAGCGTCCGGCGACCGGCCAAATTGTTCTTATGAATATCGGATATGTATGCTACTGCTGTGGCTTCAATAATACTGTACATACATCTTATTTAAAAGATGCACTGTATTGGTCAAGATTGTGTACAAAATCAGTGCATTTCGTATCTACCCTTGGAAGGTGATTATCTGAGCGGATCGCATCGGATGTGTATGCATATACGGGGCCAAATTGTTGTTACGAATATCAAATATATATGTCTTTGTGTTCTAACTAGCTCCAATAATGCAGTTAAAATAAGACTTATTTAAAAACTGCACTGTATTGATCAAGATTGCGTACAAAATCAGTGCATTTTGTTCCTGCCCTTGGAAGATGATTACCTGAACGGATCGCATCGGATTTGTATGCATAAGCGTTCGGTGACTGGCAAAATTATCGTTACGAATATCAGATATGTATGTCTTTGTGTTCTAACTGGCTTCATAGTGGTTCAAATAAGTCTTATATAAAAGCTGCATTGATTCGTCGGTCTCGACCGGGGACAGAATCCCTGCATTTCGTACCGGCCCATGGAAGGTGATTACCGGAGCGGATCGAATCGGATTTGAATGCATATTGTATGAGCGTCCGGCGACCGGCCAAATTGTTCTTACGAATATCTTATATGTATTTCTTACTCCTATATATGCTGATCTTGTATATGTGTTATTTGTTTAGAATAAGGAAATATAAAAATGTATTGAGGCAACAAAAATAAAATAAAATAAAAATAGCTTTATTTGATTCCTTACACTAAAATACGATATGAGAAAACAATTGTGAAATACGTGTTATCCTTTTAACTTAAACTTATAAGTATGGTTAGCCTTGTTAGATATTTACTTAAATTAAGATAAGTGTGTGAGTAAAATTTAAACACTATCGTATGTACCGCCCAAGGCGGCAAAAGCCTCGAAAAACGTAAATTCTTTCTTGCATATCTATACATCAATAGTCCCATAAATAATGCAATAATATAAACGTATCACTTTTATAGGCAATCCAGTTTAATTTTATTTACTGTTGAAAGATTATGTTGGAGCCTCATTATATTATTATGTCCGATTTTAACAAATAGTTCATTATAGCAATAAATGCGCAATTAATGTTCTTAATTAAAACGATTGTTATTGTAATAAATATCAATTTATTAACGAAATACATTCAATAAATTATAATGATAATCAAAACATTACAAAAATTCGCTTCTATTATTTTGTTATAAAAAGTAGAAACATTTATAATTAAACAACTTTGTCGTCGTTCATCCCGACATATTTTGTAATCGATACTTTATATAACTAAGTCTAATTGTTATGTACCAAACACGTTACTTGTAAGTATTTTGTAGCAATGTTACGAAAAAAAAATTGGAAATTTCAAAAATATTTTTGAAATATTGGAAAAAAATAAGATATTACATAAAACCACCCCTCAAACTGGTGTCCGTCCAGCCCGTTTATTTGTCGCAGCTTCATTATTTGCATATCAAAACACAAAACATCCTCTAATCAATAAAAACAATTTCAAATGTGTATCATACATCAGTCGCTGAAACAGCTCTCACAGTGCAGCCCGTTCATTTGACGCACCTCATTATTTGCGCATCAAAACGACAAAACTTCCTCTAATCCAGAATTCCCCAATCTTTTTTGTGTCGTAGTCCCCTTGCCATCTTTATCCGTGTTTTGTAGACCCCCTACTTACTTTACACTATCGTAAACCCCGTTTTCATTTCATAGAGCCCCAAATGTTTTTTCGCGACGTAGACCCCTTGCAGGTTGTCATAGACCCCTAAGGGGTCGATAAAGACCAATTTGGAAATCACTGGTTTAATCAATAAAAACAATTTGAAACGTGTATCATACATCAATCGCTGAAACAGGCCTCACAGTGCAGCCCGTTCATTTGAGGCAGCTTCATTATTTGCACATCAAAACGACAAAACATCCTCTAATCAATAAAAACAATTTCAAACGTGTATCATACATCAATCGCTGAAACAGGTCTCACAGTGCAGCCGGTTCATTTGTCGCAGCTTCATTATTTGCACATCAAAACAACAACATCGTCTAATCAATAAAAACAATTTCAAACGTGTATCATACATCAATCGCTGAAACAGGTCTCACAGTGCAGCCGGTTCATTTGTCGCAGCTTCATTATTTGCACATCAAAACAACAGCATCGTCTAATCAATAAAAACAATTTCAAACGTGTATCATACATCAATCGCTGAAACAGGCCTCACAGTGCAACCCGTTCATTTGACGCAGCTTCATTATTCCGCGTCCATCTGACAGCTCGGCGTCAAAAAAGCTGATCATCAATTACTCGGGACATAAATTGTTAGTATCGCCGACAGCGCACTAACGATTGTACGTCAGCTTTAATAGATACTGTTTCTCTTTGATTTACTTGTTTTTATCCATAACATGTGACGGTTTGCATACGTTTTACCGGCGTTTAGTCTTTGCGGGTTTGATGTTGCTTTTTTTTACTATATATTTAAGAAGGATTATTCTGTGTCTCCTTATCCTTTATATATTTATATTTATATTTGCTTTTATAACTTAATACAATTTTGAAGTCATCTTTTGAAACAAACTGCTATTACTGTAGTTTCACTTATACTAACTGACATTAAGATTTCAACTTCAAAATTTTCGGGCCGTAGAAATTATATATGTAGGGCCTGGAAGATGATATCTCAAGTTAATTTATGTCCTATTATGATATTGTTTAAATATTACTTGACCATTAATAATATTTATTTAATTAGTTAAAAAAATCAATACAGATTTTTTTATCAAATATTAAAAAATCAATAAAGATTTTTTTATCATGAGACAAAGATTAATTAGAACAAAAAAAATATAAGTGAACGATTTTAAAAAAATACGCCTCGAACCTCCTTCGTTTTTTTTTGGGAAGTTGGTTAAAAATTCAATGTACTCACACTCAAATTCCAGCGAAACGGTTCATTGGATCGTAATTAAAATAGCATTATTTAAATTGAAAAGCTTAGCTCGTCGTCAGTGCTTTATTTAATTTCATATTTGTTGTAGACATCTAATTATAATTTTATTTAAAACAATATCAATCAAGATTTATTAATTTAGTTATCCTATTATTTAAAGCGTTTTGAATTTTCCTCAGACCAAACATTTCTTTTTACTTTTTTTGTTACAACTGGAATAATTTCATTTGTTTGATACATCAAGAAAGCCAAATTTTCAAGTCCATGCATTTCACGAAAGTCATTCCGTAGGCAAACACGTGGAATCGCCTTAAGCCGCTTATCACTACGTTATATCGTTCACATATCGTTTCCATTGAAAAAAAATCATTCGTCAAAAACAAGACTTAGAAAATTACACGGAAATTTCTCACAAGTGCCTATTGAGCATAATATTTTATTATTTCCACGCGAAAGCCCCGGGAACACAAATAAACCGTGTTTACAGCTCGGCTCACTTCAACAAACAAACATACAAACATTTTCCTCTTCAACACACAACTCGTAAAATGTAACGTCACCTTTGATATTCGTGTCACGTTAAATTGAACCTTATGTGAAGGGCGGTAGGTTTAATTTTGATTGGTGTTAGAGTCGTATTCGTGAAGTCAGATACGTCTTAATTTCCACACCAATTAGTCAGTAATACATAAAGATGTATTGATGTCGCTGATTTGCTTTTAAATTTTACGTATGTCGTCATTCTATTTTTATTGTTATTTATGAATTTACTAGGCGCGCCCCGCGGTTTCATCCACGTTACTCCTGTTTCCGTGGGAATTCCGAGATTAAAAGTAGCTTACGCTAATCTGGATAGTAACCTATAAGTGTACGAAATTTCAGCACAATCAGTCCAGTAGTTTTGCGCGAAAGAGTAACAAACATATATCCCTATACTTTACTCTACTCTGTGTCTCTACGCTAATCCTGAAAGTTTTCATATTTATATAAAATAATATAAGTAGGATTTTATCTTATTAAAACTATTGATTACGTGATTTGTAAAAATTCCATGAAAAAATAATTGTACTGTTTCTTTGGGGCTAGGATATAAATTCGTTAAAAACGCTTCGTGAAATCCATATCGATACCAAGACAATAGCCAATTCTGTTGGTGAAACTATTCCTCCATAATATACATATCGCAAACTAATTACCTTTTTTTTAAAACATTCAATGTACAGAAATGTTACTGTTTTATTATATGTAAAGAAACAGTATAAATTTCACTATAAAATTTCACCGTATTTTCCACCAAATTTCCTTACAAAATCTGAAAGTGTTGCAGTAACAATCCAAAATATAAATGTCCTTAGAAAGTGGTGAAAGCATGTAAAAATTATCCACAACATACCGCGTGGGCCGCTTAGCGAACATGCACGAACACGCGGCTTGATGGATGGAGATGGATGCTTGACTCCAACTCGCGACACATACGTAACTTTAGCGCATGCGCCGTAGATACAAAGTTTGGTATTTCGATAACAAGCTATGATGGTTTTAATTTATTAGTTAAACTAAAAATTAATTATATAATTTTGTTTTGTGTTCAAAATAAAAGCAATAGATTATACTAGTATGATCTTGTGTGTTTTGCTGTGAGTACTTTCCATTTTAAATAAAACACTTTTTAAAGGATTTTAAACGCGGTTTATTATACACTAGCTTTCCGCCCGCGGCTTCGCACGCGTGGGTCACTAATATCTGTATTTTTAGAGGCGCACAACAAAAGTTTAAAAAAATTACGGTCGCAAGGACGCTGATATAATATACGAATTTCTATAGTTTTTTTTTAATTTTCTATGAAAATAGGTTTGACCAAAATCTCACACTGCGCGCGCGCCTTTTGAATAAAGAAAATTACAGAAAATTGTAGACCACGCGAGT
>LQNK01000620.1:175734-194812 GCA_001586405.1 Phoebis sennae
AAATAAAATGTAGCCTATAAGTTGCACCTAATCATGGTCTATCAACATGTGAAATTTAACCAAAATCTGCCTAGTGGTTATTGCGTGATTGACGAACATACAAACAGATAAACAGACAAAAGACAAACAGACAAACAGACAAACAGAAAAAAACAATTCTAAACATGGATTTGTTGTCTATAGAACATACATATTGCATACCAATTACTCTTTTTAAAAAATATTCAATGTACAGAAATGGTTTGGTTACTGCTTTATTATATGTATAGATTATTATTTAACCCAATGTTTCGAGCACTTTACAGCGAGCGTGGTCACGGGAGACCGCAGTCTCCCTAAAAAGTATTTTATTTGAAATAGTCTATAGTTCTTTACATATAATAAAACAGTAATCAAACCGTTTCTGTACATTGAATATTTTTGAAGAGTAATAGTGGTATGCAATTTCTATAGACACCAAAACTACGCTTAGAATTGTTTTTTTCTATTTGTCCTTTTATCTGTTTGTATGTTAATCACGTAAAAACCACTGAACAGATTTTGATAAATTTTTATATGCTGATAAACCATATGAGTTGCAACTTAACAGCTACATTTTATTTTAAAAAAGTTCTTGGTTGCTCTTTATACACGTAAACGAAGGGTAAAAAATAATTTCGCGAATATATAAAAAATAAAAAATAAAAAATAAATTAATATGTATGAAAAAAATAAAATAAAATAAATTAAATAGAGGTTCCTTATCCTGATACATATAGGTAAGGCTTTAGAATAACATATAGACTAATTTCTATCCCGGAGTTGCCACGGGATCAGAAGTTACGCGGGTGAAACCGCGGGGCGTGCCTGGTATTACATAAAATAACTTACAAAGCTAGAATACTCGAGGCGTAAGTAATGTCTCAATAAAACTAATTACCAAAGGATATTGCTGTTTCATTTGTTATTGTTTTATCCACAAAGGACCTTCCATTATTAGATTCGACTTGTCTAACAACTAAATTTTATTTATTCTGTTATTATTATCCTAGAATTCATTTCAAGTACTTATGTTTGTAACGTTGTAACGTTACACGTTATAATATTATAAAATTTATCTTATTTTTAACCTTTTTATCAATAATATTTATCAATATATAATCTGTTCAAACTCATTTTTTAGTCTATGCAATATCGATTTTTAAACGGTTGTCAAAATGTCATTTCAAACGTCATTCATACTAAATGATCTGTGGTTCCTCCATACCGGCCAGCTGGGGTATATAAGGTCGAGCGCGTATGCGCCGGGTCCTTCTTTTTAATTAGAAAAATCCTTGCAAGTGGACACCGAATTATTATATATATATATCTGCCACGAGTACAGTGTTACAGTCAATTGTAATTAATTTAAATTATTTAACACTTATTTGTGTTCATATAACCCCACTGGGTAAGTTGTTGAACAATTGCTTTCGAACTTATTTTATAATTTTAATATGTATTTTATAATTTTCAGTGCACAAGCATATTAATAAATTATTATAATTTATTAATATAGCTTCTTCTTGTTGTAAATTGCATACGTATTTGCACGCCTTTGTTCAAGCGCTTTGCTACCTGCATTTTTTATTATTAATTTTGCAAAACGCTAATTCATTGTCACAAGGCCATTGTTGCATTTATTTAAGCATCCTATTAATTTTATAGGTTATATTATTGTTATGCTATCGTTCCCCTATTTGCATATATTCTTTTAATTCTAATTGGCATTTTATACCAAACTACTTAAATATTTTTACTTTAAATTATTCTTTGCCTAGTAATTGTTCTTTCTATGCATTTAAATCTTATTCGTTATTTCTGTGCTTGCTTGTAACACCGTTCCGATTTGCCACCATCACCAATTGTTTTTTTTATTGGCCGTGCTCCTGACACGTGTCACGCGCGGGGTTGGCAAGTCGGATGGGTACCTGAACGCATGCTCACACGCTTGCCTGATGGGTTTCAGGGTGTCACGCTACGGTTAAGCATCTTCAACGCTTCGGCTACATTGTCACGCCACGGCTACATTGTTTTGACGCTTCGGCTGAAGAATTTTTGCCACGCTACAGCTGCATCTTCCGGCTTACGGAACCGAGGGATATTTGCTACGTTTGGGAATCTCTGGTGAAGAGATTCCATCGTCGTGTTTGCCCTGCTGAAGGGACACGTTGGCATTCCTCGGGCTTAGCAGCGACACGTGGCCAACACACCTCCAGGCCTACGCACCCAGGCGCACCCTCCATCCAGCGCCACCCTTTTTATTCAGGGGAGTAACGGCCCTATCTAGTAGCAATAGACCTAGGCACACCACGACCCTTATTCTTTAGATTGTTTAATCTTTTAATCGTATAATTTATTTAATTTAATATATATATTGTGGTTGACTATGCGGTGTCTTTTATTTACCCCGCCGTAAACGTCACATGTTCTGGTGAATACGCTTTATTTAATATCAAATGCAACCAAATTTTTTTTATATGAATTACTTTATTCTCTTTGCGTAATAAAGTAATTCATATAAAAAGAATTTGGTTGCATTTGATATTCCAAACATTTACTGTTTAGTTGCAATGACGTCTTTATTAAAAAAATATATATCGAATCGGAAACCAAGAGTTCCTGAGATTCGCAGCATCAAACAAACTCAAGTTTATAATATTGAGTATAGATTTATTGATGCATTTTTATATACAACATTTTTTTGGATTAAAGGGTAAAATCCCATTACTAAGTTGTCTAAGTTGGCTGTCTGTTTGTCTGTTAGAAATCCGAAATTTCACCAATTATGTATTTTCGCAGTAGCTATGCTAAAAATAAAAAAAATGTACGGAACCCTTAGTGCGCGAGATCGATTGCACTTTGTCAGTTTTTAACCGACTGTCAATAAAAAGGAGGAGTTTATTTATTCGATCGTTTTTTATATATATAATAGATTCTTTTATCCATATAGGAAAAAGTGTAAATAAATTATTTTAATATTATTACGAGTTCTCTTTAAGGCATTTACGTTTAAGCGTGTATATTTGTATTGTGTCAAAAATGTATTCTTTCTTCACCTTTGTAAAAGAGTTTTTTCTTTGCTTTGTATCAAAGAGGGGGAAGGTGCCTGAAACACCATTGTGTATTAACGAGACGATAGTGGGCCTTTCACGCCATTTGAAGTCAAGTCTTTTGTTGCTGCTAATCAGCACTTGTGACTGTTTCGCTTGAGTTCATACTTTGTGGACTTTATTCGTGTTTTTACAATATTTAATGAAGTGGTGAAAGTTAAGACGAATGTTTGGTTAATTTATGTGTTTGAACCGACTGGTGCAGTGGATACAGCAATGGTGTATTGCGCTCGAGTGCGGGTTCGATCCCCACGAGTGGAAAATTATGATGTGATGGACATTGGAATTTTTCTACTGTCGGAGTGTTAATTTATCTATAGTGTGTAAGTATTTACAAGAAAAAAGTTTAAATAATTATGTCTGTCAGTTATCTAGTTTCCATAGCACACGTTTCGCTTAATATGGAAACCAAGGAAAGGTATGTATGTTTGTTTGTTTGTTTGGTTGGTTAAATAGGCTCAAAAACTACTAGACCGATTTTAAAAATTCTTTCACCATTCGAAATCTACATTATGTACGAGTTACATAGGCTATATTTTATAGGCTATATATATAACATTATTGGATCGGCTACTACTATATAACTCTTTTAAAAATGGCCTCCTGAGATGCAGCGGTCACCGCAGTGCGAGTTACTTGTAGTTTTACAAAACACCGCAAACACACTTACGGAACCTTCCTACGTGGTATTTAAGCTGTTTAAGTCCATGCAAACAGCGGTTCACATTATAAGCGAAATCTGTAGAGGTATTTAACATATATGTTTTTCGGTCACACAACAACCTTAAAGCCTTCTTTAAATCTTCTTTATTTCCCGTCTACAATTGTTAATTTACCACACATTATGTGTATTAAATGATATTACTATTCGTCAGGTACCCTATTTGGGTAAAGTCCTCCAGTCCAATCCATAATTTTCCTTCATCTGCCCCTTCAAGCCCATTTCGCCCTGCTACAACCACGATGTCATCGCACCATCTCTTATTTGGACTACTCTACGTCTATCCCCGATTACTCCTTTCCACTTTGTGACACTAGTTGTCCTATTGACAATCTAGTGTGCTAAATGGCTAACCCATTACCATTTTAATCTCAAACTGTTGTGTAAAGTATCAATTATTTTAGTTCTCTTTCTTATGAGCTGACGCCTTACTTTGTGTTTAATCTTTAGTGAGATATATTCATCGCCAAAAAAATTAAAGAATGAAAGAAAATACATTTATCGTATTTTATTTCTTCGTTTTCTTTTCTTTCTTCTATTATATTTACAAGATAAGAAGAAGGAACATAAAATATAAAAAACACAAAATCATATTACAGTACTCTAAATAGGTTCCCAGTCGCTGTGTAATATCGACCTTTTTTTTCTTTTTCTTTTTTTTTGAGCTTAATATCAATCAGCCCGTTCCCTGGCCCGCCGGTTGTTGAGTCGCGTTCCACTCCATTATTCTCTTGCAGCAACTTGTTGTTTCTCGTCTAATTGTGTCTTACATCTGACTCAAACTTATTGTTGCAAACAGACCATTGGAAACTAAACACTATACAATCGCAACTTCGCGTTCATTTCGATGAAGACTATTCGTGAAACAAGCAGGGTTTAAAGTTATCGTATCACCTTATGTTATGCATTAATATCCATAAATAATATAACAGGGAAAGTCAGAGAGAATGGGCCAGTTTGTATTAAATCAATTTATAACGAGTCTTATTTTAAATGTAAAATATACAATGAGAGATTGTAAAACATAAATACAATGATGAATATATAATTTTAAGAAACATGGATGTTTCGAAAAAAAAAATTTTAACGGATCTTAAACAATGTTTATCATACATTATTTAAAGTGTTCAAAAATTGGGTTAGATAATATTGTATTATAAACCGCGTTTAAAATTCATTAAAAAGTTACTTACACAATTTCTTATCCAATATGAGAAAAAAGCGCGTGAAAATAAACACAAAAAATATAAAAAAACATAAAATCCTAATGGGTTGTCTGATACAAAACAAATCTTACTAATATTGTTAATATGAATGGTTGGATTTTTGTGTGTCAATCACACCAGAACTACTGGATAGATTTTGAAGAAATTTCGTATACATATAAGCTTTTAGCTGGAATTATTGATACCTTATAACCTTTCATTGATCTACAGACCGCGAATTACGGTGAGTCACAAAGCAAAGGTAAAGTCACTGGCAGAAGCTGTTTGCCTGATTTTTCTTATAGTAATAATAATAGCATAATAGCTCCCCAGACCGATTTCGGCCATGGTGGCCAATCTCAACAGAGACTAGCCAGCTGCGCAGGAGATATTATAGTGCACAAGTGTACGCGCGAACACAGATGCACTCTCTTTTCCTTTTACTCTCATAACCCGATGGGACGGCAGACCGACACGACCGGAGAGAGATCAGGCGCAGGACCGACGGCTTTACGTGCTCTCCGAGGCACGGGGGTGTTCCAACACCGCCAACTTCCAAACTCAGGGCTGTTACTATGATTTCTTTGTCAGAAAAATCCTGATAACATTTTTTTTTTGGCCCCACCCGGGAATCGAACCCGGGACCCCTCGATCTGTAGTCAAAGATGCAACCACTAGACCAACGAGGCAGTCAAACCAAAGTTGATTTTCTTATAGTACTCAGGGTACAAAGGTTAATCTTTACCGCTGGTAAAAGAGAAAAGTTGCTCACTGCTATATGTAAAAGCAGCACTGCTATATATGCTATTCATGTGAATACGTAGAAGATGATCTCATAACAAATGACCTAATCACGTAATAATGACCCTCATTTACGTGCAAATTATAAATGTATCAAATATGTTTTGTTAATACCAAGCGAGGCGCACCGCGCTGTCGCCGCAAATTAAATAACCCATGTTTAGCCTTTCATTAATGGCTAATTAATATCATTTCACAATTTATCTATAGTGTATTAAAAAGCGATTAACGTATGTAAACAAAACATATGTAATTTAATATTGGAGTTCTACACGCATACTTTATTGCAATATAAAAGACAATGCGCAAATAAGCTTAATTTGTGAAAATTATTTTGGTCTTGACTGTATATCAACAAAATATTTTTTCAAGTCTATGTAATAGCTTTAAAGGTTAGTGATTGAAGAGTTTAAGAAACAAACCTCTACGCTTAAAAGCAGTGTGGCGAGTTAGAATACCTATGTGTGTCACCACCCCATTTCTACCCGTGGGTATTGTAAAAGGCGACAGAGGGTATTTCTGTTGCATAACATCTTCAACAATAAAATAATGGGAGCCGAGCATTGCACTATTGGCCAAAGTTCGCACGGGTGAAATTACCATTCCACAACAGAAGATCGGCGTGAAGCAGTATTGTACTGAGTTTCATACGGTGAGCGAGGCATGGAGACCTGTACTCCCATTCCATTCCTCTCCCATCCTGTTCTACTGCTCTCTCAAATTCCCATTATCAATCCTTAATCCTCCTTATCTCCTCCTCTTTCTTCCAGTCAGCAAGGCATCTGCGATACTTTGATGTTGTCAGTCATAACATCATGTGAACCGCATGCTCCGTTTGTTTCCTATAGCTAAAAAAGTCAAATTAAGTATCGTCTTAAGAAAGATTTTTTGGTATTTTACGAGTACATTGACTCTTGGCCAAGATGTTTTTATATAACAAAAATATATTATTTATTTTAGCGATAAATCCAAACACGCCACCGGAATCCACTGAGACACGACGAACCGGGCGGTAAACAATATATAAACACTACTTTTATAGGAATATTCAGATCTATACAAAATAGAGAATTGATTTATTTGTAAATAAACACTTCACTAAGTTCTACAGTTATTTATTTTCTACACTATATTAATTATTTATTCACAAATATTACTTATGGTGTTCGAAACTGGGCGGTAACCATAAGTAATTTAACAAAAAATTATGTAAAATTTATGGTCACAATAATATCACTACACATGATAATTGTGAAACTTAGTGAAGAGCTTTTTACAAGTAAATTAAGATGCAGTTCCATCAAGAGGTAACAATACAAAATATAAATTATCTAATACAGTATCTTTACATTACTAGCTACTGCCCGCGGAATTATTTGCGTTAAATTCTAATAAAAAGTATCCTATCACCAAATCCAGCTATTATCTTATCAATCACCAAATATCTATCCGCCTATCTGTGCAAATCTCAGCGAAATCCCTCGAGTAGTTGCCGCGTGGTTGACACACAAACATCCAAACATCTAAACATCCAAACTTTCACATTAAATAATATTAGTAGAGTAGATTTAGAGTAGAAAATAAGATTAATAGGATTAAAGTTCCTTCACCGCGTCTGTCTGTCTGTCTGTATGAATGCGATAAGTTCAAAAACTACTGAAAACTTTATGTACAGTTTTTTACCAATAGACAATGCGATCCCTGAGAAGAATTTAGGGGTATTATGTTTTTGTATAGCTAACCAGAATAAACATGAAAGTCAGTATTAAAGTGTGAAACCTCTATTTCCGTCTTTTGTTTGTTTGTTACCTTTAAACACCTAAAGCGGTGAACAGTTTAACTTTCGACTTTGTGAGAAGATAGGCACAACCTGCAACTTTAACTGGAGCATGTTTAACTTAGTCTTGACTTACATAATGTGAGTGTAAAGCCTCTGGGAATCTAAGTAGAGAGAAATCTTTGGAATCATGACTAAACAACTCGGAAGATTTGATAGAGGGATAGAGATTAGAAATAAAGTTGGGAGAGTTGCAATAGTTGGAAAAAATGTCATCAAGTTTTGACAAAGTTGATAAACAAACAAACAGGTCAAAAATTGTAAAAACTAAACGTATTTTTATTTTCACCCATCCTATCCTGTATCCCCTCCCCTTCCTTCAAGACGGCAAGGTATCTGCGGCAATTTTATGTTGTAGATGTTCATAGACTGCCGTCAGTCACTTAACATCATGCTCCGCTTGCCAGCTGTATCAAAAACAGCAAAATCTGGGCGGGCTCTAGTATTATCTGATATCCAATACACGTAGGTACACAATCTCTTCGCTAAAACGTTAAAAATTGAAACATCTCACGTTAAGTAAGCAATCTCGAATATTCCACCCTTCAACGATACAAGCATGAAACTTGCCATATTACTGTCAATAACAAATCCTAAGCGATACTCTTGTTAGCCTACGGTTTTATACGTCTTATTGGTATATGTTTAAGGTCGATTTTTGCTTGGTTGAAAGAAAAATATGTTGGTAATATGGGAGGAAATTAAATCACTAAGAATGGCAGAAGCCGTGCCTCAGCATAATATCGTCCCTCCGAAAGCGTTTAGATTGGATGGATATTTGAACCTTTTTTACCCTCGATGATACTTAGGGCGCTAATATTTGGGAATATATACTTGGGAGACATTTGCATAAACATTTCCTAATTGGGTTGTCTTTCAAAATGGCGTCTTAAGGTGCAATTACATTTTGAATGGGAGACAGGCTTTGTTTGGCATGAGGAATGAATGGATGGTAAGTGTAAGATCAAGGAATAAGGGTGCCTTTTATTTTTCGAGTTGGTCCTTTCTAAACTAAAATTTTAAAATAGACTCATAATCAGTTACAGTTACAAAGTACACTGTCAAAAATAAAGATTTTTATAAAAAAATATTTGTTACAAACCCCACATGAATTAATCCGTATTAACTCGTAATATATACCGAATATCCATTATTTAATATATTGCTGAGCTATTTATTCCGCCAGGCTTCGCTTTTAATAATAATTCAGCTTTCTAATAGTGAAATAATTTTTGTAATCAGGCAAGTAGTTTTTGTATGAAAACGTTACACGCATACGTGCAAAAACACAATTTTTTCCACGTCATAATTTTCAAATATCAATTTATTGAACCGTCTTTTAATTTTATTTTTTAAATATAATTAAACGCCACGACATCCAAGTTGCAAACAGGGAAAATTTCGACAAAATTCGAAATCTAATTGAAATCAAATGCTTCGTGTGGTAACATGAAATGTGCTCCAAGTCCCTTAGAAGTTAGACTTATTTAAATCTGAAAACACGACTGAGAGGTAATTATTACTTTCGCTAGTAATAAATGAAATAATTTAAATACAATTTGTATTGTTTGTGGTCAGGAGAGTCACGTGTTATTCTGAAGTTTTATCTTATGACAAGGAAAGGCTTCCAGCTTTCTTGTGAAACATAATTGTTAAGTCTCCAGCCATTACTAATTATGTAATTCTAACTAAAATTTCAGAAATTCAAATGACGTGATTTGGCTCCCAGTTTCAATACAACATGTCGCAAGTCTAGAAAAAAATATGCACCGGTGTCTTTATGTCTTAACTACGTGTTTAAATGACTTGCTTTGGGGCCCAGTTTCAACACAATGTGTCACAAGTCTCCAGTTTATGTCTTACCTACGTGTTTTTTATGTTATTTTTCTTTGCGTGACATATATGTGTAATGAAATATTTTTTTTCTTTCTTGCCAATAATATAATATATGGACTAATTTAGATCCAATGAGCATTCTTTCCCTCAGGTGAACCGTAACGCGTCAATCTAAAGCTAGGGCTATCATTACAAGGAAAGGGCAGCTTTCTTGAGATAATTATATGACCTTAACTAATAATGGATTAAATACGTTATTAGGGGGTCATGGTGGTTAGGATAAATGAACTATGCGTAACTTGCGGATGGATTGATGGGATTCACAAATTTAATTAATAGATTGCCTAATTAGTAAATAGTTTTAGACTAATAAAAGTCTTTTAGCTTTTATATTTGAGTTTTCATCCCACTCGAAAGTAAAATATAATGGATCAAAATTTCTACATTAATATAAAGCTACATAATTATTTAATATACTATCCGCAGAAATATAAAAACATTATTTTTTTAAATATCGATTCGAAGAAGGAGGTAAGGCTCCATGGCAAATATTAAGATGTTTGATTTTATAGACCTTTTCACTGACTAGACATTTAAGAAAATAATCGATTCGATTGTACATTCGTTTCTTGCATACGTGAAAATATTTGGCCGAGCGAAGGTCTCATAATCCGAGAGCTAGGAATATTTTTGGGGAGGACTTTGAAATAAGCTGAAAACTTGATGCCTTTCCTATTAGACCCGGAACTGCAGACCTGGTTCCGAAAATATCTGGAGTACTGAATGTATGAAAATAGTAAGGATAGAGAAACTTGGAACTAAAATATCGCCAAATTCATTAAACTTATAGGGAAAATAAATTTGGACAAAAAATTAAGCAATACAAACCCGCAACGCATAATGCACCTTTAAAAGAATAAAATCAAAGACCCAATGGTCCGGAGGGTGTGGGTTTGGTCCAGAAATCTGTATCCACTGCGCTAATCCGGTCAAAAACAAATTTGGTCGCAACAACACAAAAGATATATTCCATTACAGATTAAACTCAAAAATCCGCCATCTTAATTCCAGCAAAGTTACAAACAAGTCACAACTTCGCCGTCACAATGGACCACCTGAAGAATTTAAATATTTCTCGAGCGAACGCCAAGTACTCAGCACTCCAAACCGGCCCGCTCCATAATCTGACTGATTAGTACAAAGTTAGTCTACTCGCTGCTTATTGCTATAATCCGTCGTTATAATAAACAGCTAAAATTATGTTAAATGCTCAAAGGGTTTGTAAGTCCTCCCTTTATTATGACAAGATTTTAGTATACTTTATTTTGCACGTGCAGAGAAATTGGACAAAATAAAAGAATGAACTTAAGAAATGAATTTAATCGGGTTTTTTCCAAAAATTCTTTGGAATTTTCACTCATATCCATAATAACTGTTCCGCGATTCCAAAACATTAGACTATCGTTAAATAAATTGATTTGAAATCAAATAAAACGAATATACAGAGTGGAATTTTATAATGCAATTTGGAGGTAAAGTACTTTTAAAATTGTAGATAGAAAATATTACTTATAAGAGATAATATCTTATTTGCGAAAATAAATAAATCTGCATTTAAAGTATCCACAAGAAACATAGGCTATATAAACAACATTATAACGATTTACGAAGCCGCGCGGATCAGCTAGTTTTTCATAAAATGAATAGCAAATTGTATTGCACTCATTTAGTTATCTTTTGTTTCCTCATAAAATAAACAAGGAATGTATTAAACATTTTCTCATAATTTTCTTAGCGTATCGCACGGTAAGACATGTTAGTTCCACCTGCGCCGCGTATATTAAGTGCACTTAGAGGCAGACGGAAAGGGACTTCAACAAATTATGTTTTATTTATTTTTTAATCTCCCCACGTGCTTAAGACGCCTCTCGTTTATATTCAATGCTATCTTAATAAGAATATTTTATTTCTGCAAATATTCATATCCATTTGTAATACAAGTCATATATTTGCCTAAAATGCTTTTTAACGTATACTAAACGCGATTTATTGTCCATTAAGTCCTATATATAAGATCCTATGTCCTTTCTCGGGTTACAAACTATATTGGAACAAAATTTCATTCAAACCTAACCTAAACTACGGAACCGATGTTCAGTTCAGTCTCATTAATTCAAAAATTGTATGACCTCCACCTATTTTCACCTGGAAAACGTCTTGGTTTTTCTCTTCTTCATCCATGCAATTCGGTTTAAAGATTATTTATTTCTCATTAAGATTATACAGTACATGAGAACATAGTATTTAACACAAATTGACTGACAGTGTCCTGTTGTATAAATTTTATTTCCTATTATTATTTGTCATTCAAATTGGTTGAATAATTTTGGTTTATTAACGAAAACCCTATTACCTTTACACGTATACCAATACATTAAACAATTATTCTTCGAACATTTCACACATCGCTAAAATTAGCAATTAACACAAGTTTACTTGATAATGGAACGAGTATTTGTATCGCAGGTGATCCCAAATTAATGTGTGAACGGGGCCTACGTCAACGGTAACATGGGTTATTTATTTTTAATTACTTTCCACTTTCACCGGCTTAGGCCCTACACAGAGTAATTTATTTGCACTCGCTACTTCTATAATAATTTCTACTTTTTACCCAACTGCGCAAGGAGGGTAATGTTTTTCGAGCGTATGTTTGTATGATAGCTTGTTCATTGTTTTAGCGCGCCCTACAGCCCAAACAGCTGGACCGATTTTGTCATGTGAGGTGTTGTTTCATTTGTTAGAATGATAGTCGTCGTCGTCGTCTCAACCTAGGACGTCCACTGCTGGACATAGGCCTCCCCCAAAGATTTCCAATACGAATAACAACAACAAGAATAATAAAAATTATAGTATAGATATAGAATATACAGGGCATTTTACAAAGTATGTGCAATTTTTTATAAAAATCTATAAAACAATGATTCCTATAAAATGTTATAAATTTAAAATACTCATACTTTTTAGTTATTACTATCGCAAATTATTTAAAAAAGTGAGTAAACTATTGTCACTGTTTCGTACCTCATTAATAAAAATAGCATCGATGCGTTGTACTGATGCATCTTTGTCTGTATTTTACTTAAGTTTTTCAACGACTTAGATATTATTTAAGTAAGAAATTTTTCTTTCTTTCTTTCTATATTAATGGTCGCACTCAAATTTATAAAAGTTGAAACTAAAACCACTAAAACAGATGTAAATAAGCCCATAAATATTTAAATCCATTAAAAGATTTACATTCGGCGCTCGTCTTGAATTTTTGAAATTAGCGACGGCGAATTTGAAAGAAAGGGCAGTACAAAAATATTGAATGAAACTTTTGTATGAATAATTTATTTCTCTGTCACGGAACATTGGGGCAAACATTGGTTCCATTACGGCCAATATTTGCTGATATCAGATGTACGGAATCTCAATTCATGTTTTTGTGATCTTATTGTGAATCTTATTTTTATTATCAAGCTGTATAGATGAATATTTTCTTGCATTACGAATTGCAATGCATCTTAATTATAAAATGCTTACGGATTTTGATGAAATTTCGCACACAGGCTAAGATGAGCTGGATAAGGTGTAGGTGATATAGGACCTTTTAGAAGTGTCAAAAGTCGTGGATAGCAGCAAGTATTAAAATAAGATAACATTTTTAAATAAATCATTGTAAAGTTTAGGGAATAGAAGAGTTTGTAATAATGTGGTGGGTTTTACAAAAGAGTCCTGCCATTTAGCTTTTTATTTTAAAATTAATCTTTAACCACAATAATATATTTAAACAAAATTGAAGGAAAAGGTAAAAGATATAATTCTTAACATAATCGTACCGAGAGGAATCTAATGGCAGACCAACTTGGTAGAACTGAGTATTAGAGAAATATTGACGTGGCAAAGGGTGAACATAAACACATCTGTCAGCTCGTGGAAAGTGATTTGAAAGTAACTAAACGCTCTTAAATTGTATGAATACTACTCAAATGAAACACAAGGTAAGAATATTTATAAGCATCATCTTCTACAGGGTGCACGAAGAAAACCTTCTAAATAATTCTACAAATAGTACCTACATGTTGAATCAAATATATGGAAGCAATTCTTTCAACTCAAATCATTATTAGGGTCTGGACAATAAGAATTTAAATGAAGCAAGCACCTCCACGTTTAAGAGGAGTTTAAAGCCATTACAAAACATCCACCTTTACCCCGATAGACGATACGAGACACTTAAAAGCACATAACAGCGCATTGCATGTACATACTAGTTACGTTATCAACAAGTATGGACTAGGTACAGTGGCGCGGGGCCGGCGACTAAAACGCGCGTAAATCAGACCGGCCGCTGAGGGGTCATTTATTTTTTGCCCGGTTCACCTGCAGCTACGAAATCAGGACAACTCCATTTAGTTACAATATTCTTGTAAAGGAGAATAGAAAGAATTTTTTCTTCGGAGAAGTATCCCTAGTAATAGAAATTATTCAAGAAAAATAGTTAATTGAAAAACTTTGCATACCAGTAATAATATAATAAGTATTTATTTAATTTGGAACAATCAACTGCAAATTTGGTTTTAATAAATCATCTAAAATTGTTAAGTTTATTTAAAACAAACGTTAAAACTTTTAAAATCATTTACGTATTAGAATAAGTTAATAGACTTTTTCTTTTTTGTTTACGAGGGAAAATGCCTTCGCATACCCGGCCGTCTGGGGAAACGACCGGGTTATGTCGGACTTGCACCGACTAAAACCCCTCGATGTTCCTTCACATACCTTGTGGGGGGCCCACGGGCACGCCGTAGCATTCTTCCGCAAACCCCCCAATAATTTAATAGACCTGAATCAACTTTGTGTTAAAAATATGTCCCCTTGTATAAACAAAAAAAAGGGAGAAAGATTTATCATCTATTTACATAAGTTGATAGAAATTGATTTTATATCATTTCATTTCATAAAATCAATTTTGATGTCGCAGCATTTTTTATGAAAACTGAAGACTTATAATTACAGTATTGTAAAGGTATTTTAGCGTAAGAGCTAAGCTCTCATACCAATATTAACCATCCATTACAAAGCACAAAGCCTAGCCCGTAACTCGATCCATGGAGCCCAAATACCGCACAAGCCTAACTGTGCTTTTACGAATTCTACCCAGCCAGCACGCTACAAAGCTCCATACCTACAGACTATCCAGTTAGTTACTATAATCCTATCTTATGTTACTAAACCTTATTAACTAACTAATATCACTACATAGTATAAAGCAAGTTGCCTCCCACGTATGTATGTATGCTTAGATCCTTATAACTACACAACGGATTTTTATGGATCGAATGATACCCAAATTTAACGCGACCAACCGGCAGTATATAATCTTTTTTTTTATAATCTTATGTTAACTTACAATTAATGCTCTTAATTTCTATCCCTTCACTCTGATAGTACATCGAAATATCAAGAAAAGACTACTATTCTCGCGTACTCTCCGTTCCGTGTGTGTACTGAATAACAATTATAATTTGTTTATTTATTGTTACCACATATATCGTACATTAACTTTCCTTATTATTATGACCTAATGTCACGTCCTCAAATTGGTATACATTTATGATAGAAAACTACGACTTTTATTTTCGCACCACCTTACTGCTGGAATTCTGCATCATTTAACCTTATATTAACATCTGTGGACTAGTAAGTTTGAAGCCCTTTACTGCACCAAAACTGTTTAAATTTTAGTACTTAAATCTATAATTCAAGTGTGGGACATCCAAAGTTCGCAGGTCCCGGCTCCCGGCGGTCAAGGATGACTCCTTTGTGCGAGGTCCCGCTATTCGATTCCCGCCATGATTAATGTTTCGATACGCCACTGCACCGTAATGGACACAGAAATACTTCACTTCTGAGAGAAATGAAATGGTTTGCTTTTACCATCTTAATCTATACATAATATAATAAAATCGTAGACTAGCCGTGTCTGTACATTTAATTTTTTCAAGTAACAATTAGTATTTCGTGTTTCATTTATGATTCAAAACTCAAAACAATGATTTTTAGATAATAGAAGTTTATTAAAGGGTTTGACAAGATATATTTACAAACGTACGTTTCTAAATCGTAAAAATTGTCATATCACTTCTACTTCGAAAATCCACAAAGTACAGAATTTTGTAGTCCACGCGGGCGAAGCCGCGGGCAGAAGGCTAGTATATATATAAATTACGTGTCAGAGTGTTTGTCCGCGATGGACTTCTAAACTACTTAACCGATTATAACCAAATTTTACACACCGTGTGCAGGTTGATCCAACTTGAAAGATAGGACAGTAGTCCACGCGTGCGAATCCTCGGGCGGAAAGCTAGTAACTAATAAATCTATATTACAGAATTTTACAGATGGCTGCATTAGTTAAACGTTAAACTGGCGTCCTGGGTACGATTCTGGATGGAAACGTAAAAATGCAGAAAAAGCACTGAATGTACGACACACTTGGCGTGTAGATTTTACAGAAAACTGTGTGTAACTAGAGGATTTTCTTTTCGAAAATAAGGGAATATTCCTGTAAGTAAAATTTTCTACCGTATTAGGAATATCTATTTTATCTCCAAGTGGCATTACAAAACTACTATTAATCATTAATTATACTCGTATGGGGTGAATAAAGTTCTTCTATATCCTCGCCAATATTTTTTTGTATCTTTTTTATGACAGGCAAAGAAGCAAGGGGGTCACCTAATGGTAAGTGATCACCATGGCTTATAACTCTAACTTTAATAGCTTTATTTTTCATCGAGATGATCTAAAAACTCCTTTTATAAAATTTTCCTTCTTACCGTTAAATAATAACCAATAACACTTTAGTACTATTACCTACGATCAGTAACCACTTATTCTACCGCTTTTAAAAATAAAAGTAAACAAGTTTTATCGTCGCTACAATCAATAAACTGCTAAGCTTTACACGACCGCCTGTAAAAGGATTAGGCGCCTTGACCGACAACCACATGCCACATTTGCTGCATTATAACCACCAAATTACAACCACGGCCAAGCAATAATAGCCTCTATCCCCTTAATATAAGGTTTACATTCAGTGTAGATGTATGTCGGTATCTCAAGATGTCATTTCATTGGATATCACGGGTATATGACGTGTCACTGATGTGTGTTCGCGCGTGAAAGAGAATGGTGTTTTTCGTATGTAATCGCTAAATCTTGCGTGAAATAAAATAATAAATATGAGATGGATATAATAATAAACGTTCTGTTATTTATTGTTTGTTCAAGATTTTGCTTTGTAATAGTTCGAATTAGAAAGAAAGACAGAAAAGAAAGAATTGAAAGTAAAGAACGAAAAAAATGAATATTCTTTCGCTTTTTTTTCAAAATTCCCACAGCCCACAAGTAATCTTATTTGGTATCTTGGACTACCGATGAATACTTAACTTAGATAGCTTGATATTTAAGAGCTTAAAATTGAGAATCGTTTTAGTATTAAGACGAATATTAAACAACACGGAAAGTACAAATTTATTTCGTTTTAAAGTTATATTAGATTTATACAGAGCAAAAGTCAAATTATAGTCTTGATGGATTAAAATACTCTTATCAAAATATAAACTAATTTTTGTACTTTCAAATTACATAAACAAACTTTTGTACCGGCAAAAGTTACTATTATCGATAGTTACTATCTACTATATAAAACAACCATTCAATATTTCTTTTATAAGTACCAAATTTCTTAAAGTGCAATACAGTAGCGATTAATTTTCTTACTGGCCAGATAAATAACCATGGCTTGTATGTTTTCATTTAAACATAAAAAAAATAATCCGATTTTTAACTCCCATTGTCCCCGAATTTCAGTAACATTGTATCGAAGCTAAACATTTAAGTACGTATTGACGGAATCCTGGTTACCGGTGCGCCCGCGCCCGGGGCTCTCAGAGGGAAGCTAGTGGGATGGAAACCGGGATAATTGTCACAAAGGAGCAGCCCTTCGCGATTCTAGACTACCATCCAGTGAGGGAGAGAAGCTATGATGTAATATAGCAAGCAAAAAGGACGCTTGGTGTTAGTAATTATCTCTGTCCAAATTTATTCCTTTGTTTTGCCCCAAATATGAGAAATATAAGGTCTGTTGTTAAATAAATAAGAGCTAAAATAAGCACTAGTACCAGAGAGAAATAGAACAGCTACACATTGGAATCTTCAACGCATTACGTAAATTGGGGTGGCCAGTTAAAAAAGTTACTAGAAATTAATTGTGACTGTAAAACGTGGATTGGTAGTTTTCTATAATCTTTTATACCATTTTACATTATCTTAAGACGATATATTCAATAAAACATCAAACATTCTTCTACGAAAGTGAGGATAAAGGAATCTGACGTTATTAATTAGATTTCATGCTTCTCTTCCACTGGATCACAGCGTAAAGCCTCCATCGCAATCGGTTGTTGCAATTTTTATCCAATTTTGGGCGCGTTCTATTCATTTCGGCTTATTGAGCCCACAATTAAATTCACGCCTCGCTACCAGGGGACCGTACCAAAACATTAAACCAGACGAAACTTCGTCTTCGGTAAATATTGCGTTCGGTTCTTTAATTCTGTTTATTTTTAAATTTCGTTCTTAGAATCTTAATGTTGTTTGATTTTATCGAAGCTGTTGAAGTAGTATTAGGATACATTTAAACGATTCTGTATTTTGTCTGAACATTGACATTATTTTTATTATTATATTCTACCTTGAAATTAAAGACTTTACTGTACTATATTTTGCATATTGAAGAATTCATGAGTGTCGGACAAGGTGTAATCTCTTAACATAATCTTGCTCCCATATGTTATTTTGACTGTTAACCCATTACGAACCTTTAGGACTTGTTGCCCGTGGAGGTCGTAAGAGGAGACTAAGGGTAATTCTGCTGCATTAAATTTTCAGTAACAAAAGAGTGGTTGCCGAGCATTGCACGATCAGGCCGAGCGCGCACTGGTGAAATTACCACCCTTCCCAGCAAAATATCAGCGAGAAGCAGTATTGCACTTAATTTTTTTTATACGGTGAGCGCGGACCCAGATGCCTTATTCCCATCCTACTCTTCTACCATCCTGTTCTACTCCTCTCCCAATTTCCCATCATTAGGTCTGTCCCTATCTCCTCATCTTTCTTCAATCCAGCCGTCAGCATCAGCGATACATCGATCAAGTCAACCGCATAATACATACCTTACATACTTAACTTAGTTTATAAGCGTGTTACTAACAAATGAGCCTTTGTTGCTTAAATAAATAAATTATTATTATTATTATATAATCCACTTGCTTGCTGTAAAATAAAACCAAAATAAAACATTAATATCTTTGCTGAAATACAAAATTGGACTTAATACCGTATACTATCGGACTAATAAACTAATTTTGCATTAACCGACCCGTTGCGTTATCAAGCGCAAATTTAGTGAAGCAATTATCGCCCCCCCCCCCCC
>LQNK01000620.1:194817-255165 GCA_001586405.1 Phoebis sennae
CCATAACTCGGGCTATCTGGCAACTGATCGCCGTCATTTGAACACCGCACTTACATGTTTTGATTTGGATCGGTTGTGTTTAATCTCGATGGCTTAGTGATGAGTGGTAAGCATTAAACCGAATGGTCACGATTGTGTTTCATTTGTAACTAATATTATGCATGTGAAAGGTTGGGTGTATGCGAGTCAATAATGTCGTTACTACTGAATGAATTTTGATGTAATTTCTTATACAGGAAGGCCATTAGCTATATTAGGTAATAGGATAACTATTATAGATCTTGAAATTAGATGACCAATCAATATTCTATGACCTACTAAATCGAGATTTTTTTATTATCTGAACCGAAGAATTGAATTCTCGTATCCTCGGTTGTAACGGTAACCACTGAACCAAAGAGGAAGTGAAACTGCAGAACACTATTAGTGCAATATAAATTAAATAACGTAAAAATAACTCAAAGCTTTTAATAATTACAAGCTCACTCATTTTCTTCTGTTGTTCCAGAAAATATTTATTAACTTGAGCTTTTTCAAGAATTACACGAAAGATTTATCTTATAAATTCTTTAAACACGCAAATCCGAGGTAATTTATTTCTGTAAGGAGGCCAAATTGAATAGTATTCAACTGCAGTGGGTAACGTAGTGTTTTGTGTACATACATTTTGTATTCAAAATTCTGGTAATCCGGTACGAGTAGAAAAGATCAGGTTTACGAACAATATCTTTAGTGCTCTTTAAAACACCAATTTCCTGATTCTTAACTGGTGTTAAACTGCTGTTTTTTACCTGTTACATTTTTTAAAATTTTGGTAGAAATAGCGTAGCCATCGTATTTTCTTGTAAATATTTTTTCCATATTGAATAAAAAATGCTATTTACGTATTTTAGACGCGGTTTTTATACGTTTTTTTAAAAACCGACGTTTCTAACACTTCACAGCGGGCCTGGTCGCGGATGACTGAGATGATAGATGTCGTCATTAGTGGTTTAAAAATCTTGGTAATAAGAGGATGTCATACAATTTAAAAAGCATTTTTATTCAGTATTGATAGCCATCGATAGAAAACGTTCACATGACAAAAATCAATAAGCAATTCAAATATCTCAAGCACTTCTCGAGTTGAACTCGAAGTCGCGTGTCANNCTCCCCCCCGCTTGACCATTCACCTCGCGTTGACCTCACTTACATGAAGATGTGAGATGACCTGAAGACTTCGATTTGTTGGATATTCCGGAATTCACTTGAACTTTAAAATTACATTTGATGCGTCTTTTCTCGCTTTTATGTAATATTTTCTGATACATGAAGAAAAAACGCAAAATTCATCTTGCTGCCAACAATGTTACGTAATGAAGCTAATATAATTAATCCCATATTTATTTTGATCATATCTCATAATCGCTGGTATATTCAAGTAGGATTTATGAAAAGAACCGACTAATATTATAAATATGAAAATTTGATGATTGGATGTTTGTGTGTCAATCATTAAACTAAACTTAAATAAAAATAATTCGAACTCGAACTCAAATTAATTCAAACTTAAACCCACACTAAAACTCAAATTGTATTCAACCTCGAACTCGCGCAAGTTCTAGGCACTCAAGTTCGAACTCGTACTCATATTAACTCAAACTAACACCAAACTAAACTCAACCTAAACTCTCACTAAAACTAAAATCAAATTAAAAGCAAACTGGAACTTGAACTCGAATTCGAACTCAAAACTAAAGATCGATCCAAAGTAGGGACATTCTCATTTTTTTCCAAAAAACCTTCGATACAGCTGATAAAGTTAATAAAAAGTAAATATGAATATATTTGATACCCTAGCTTACTATCAAAATTTTCAATGTACCTAAACATAGTCATAGTAAAGTTTTTTATTGTTATAGCAGGTAAGCAGGGATTGTAGCTCGCCTGATGTTAAGTGACTGACCGCAGCTCATGAACATCTGCACCACTTTTATGTCGCAGACGCCTTGCCGGCTTGAAGGAAGGGGAGGAGATAAGGAAAGGATTAATGACAGGAAGTTAGGAGAACAGTAGAATAGGAAGGGAGAGGAATGGTATGGGAATACTGGCCTCCGGGCTCCCGCTCACCGTACTGCAATGCAATACTGGTTCACGCCGGTCTTCTGCTGGGGGAGTGATAATTTCACCAAGTTAAAAATATCCAAAAATTGCGTGACTTACACATTTCAAAAAAAATTATCGGTTTGCCAAGAATGGAGTTAAAACTGCGTGCTACATCAAGGTGTTTATATATTAGTATTTATTCGCATATTCGCAGCAAGTGAGGCGTCCCATAAAGCACTCCAGTCTCATTAGCGCGTAGTCACTATAATTATACGAGTGTGGGGGAATATTAATGGAAGCCTATTTTTACCCGCCCGAGGAAATCACCTGATAATGCGTTTACAATATTGTAACTAAGGGGTGCTTAGCTTATTTACCTAAACGTTGTGAATGAGAATAATAACATAATATAGGACCTGCATGTGGAAACCATAAAAGCATTTTACATTGCAGTATTTACAAAAAAAAAACATGATTAAGTATATCTATCAGTTATCTAGTTTCCATAGTACAAGCTTTGTTACTTTAAGTCTAGATGGCGTAAATTTCAATATCCCACAATTTATTTACTGGCTGAGATAGTGATTTATCAATGAACAGCCCAAACCGCTTGACGGATCAGACTGAATTTTGGCATGCAGGTAGTTATGATGTAGGTATCCGCTAAGAAAGGATTTTGATCAAATTCTGCGAGAACGGGGAAAAAAGATATATACGAGTGAAACCCCAAGGCACAGCTAGTCTTCCATAAATTTCACAGTGACGTCAAGAAAATTGATCTCTGGAATGAATGTATAACATAGTACCTATACTTCACCAGGAAAAAACGAGCAAATCCATAAAGATTTAATTCCATTTCTGAGACTGGGACGCGTCTTAACTTCTTCTACATACTACTTTTAGAAGCAATATTCGTTTTATCTGTTGATGAAAGGGATAGGTTATTAGTTCATTCGTTCGTAATATTACAGCATGGCGATTGAGAGTTACGGCTAGCATAGGATGCGAGATAAGTGACTCGACCTGCTCGAGCAGCATAAGCTGAGGTTGGTCCCATTTGCCACTAGTATTAGTTTTTAACTTCTCTTTTTGTTGTTGTTAAAGATATTATTAGCAATAAATAGATTTAGTTATTTTTAAGATACATATATTTACTTCATTTTCTTATTGGTGCCCAAAACAACGTAGCTGCCGATAAATAAACTAAAGAACCAACAAATTTAGGTTATGATTAGAAAATAATAAAAAAATAAAACGACAACGAAAGACCAAAAGCAGGTTTTATTTTAAAAAATTGGCCAATACAAGAACGACGCGAGGTATAAAGATACCTACTGTAAGATGAACGAAATTATCAGGTTGAGTCAGCACTCCGCAGGTGTCGATCGAGTGGGATCGTCCCGCGGTGAGATACGACTGCTCCGGGATACAAGACTCACCTGTAATTGAACGAGAAACTTATTGGTTTCAGAGACACACAAGTGTATATAGTCTGACGGTCCTTCTTTTTAAAACGCATATACTTTAAAAGAAAAAACAAGAGTTTAAATCTTAATTTCTTTATATTACTAACTACTACTCGCGGCTTTGCTCACGTTTATTTCGGGGTCTAAAGATCAACTTGCTTTTTTTACAGAGTTCAATTTAAATTTAGTCATCCCAGAAACAGAAAATTTTGACGGAATAAAAGGATTAGGTGATATGATTCCTTTACACAACACATATCTCGTCGTCATCGATATCAGTTCAGTAGTTTTATCATATCGACACACAAACATTCAAACATTCGTTCCTTGATTAATAGTCTAAAGCACTACACATGTAGTGTAGACGCATACTTCATCTGCCGATGTCGTTCGTGGACTTGAAGACGGGGTAATATGTCTATCCGTACCCGTAGTATGTAATTTACGTCTGCCCATGCACCCGCCATCAACAGATGACGTGCCAGTGCCAGTGCCAGTGCCCCAGAAATTTGTGCGTTCAAACAAACTTTTCGACTCATATTATTCAACTCAAATAAGGACAAAGTCAGTGTTAAAAGTGTAGAGTAATAAAGTGAGTGTTATGTATGCACGTATCCATTATTTGCGCGCTGTTTATTGGTTCGGATAACATTAGCCTTGGTTTATTACTGCAGGTTTGCTGACGCTACAAATGTTAGATTTTAAGTTACAGCCGTAATTTGTTCAGTATTTATTTTAAACACTAGAACTTACACTGAAAAAAATGTTATAAACTAAGATTTATCTAATGTAGAGTTGGTTTAGCTTGAGATCGAGCTTGTATTTGAATTTAATTTCTCCCGTGTGACGACGAGTAAGAATACATGTAGCGCCATCCCATTTCTACCAGTGGGTGTCGTTTCGACAGAGGGTAATTCTGCTGCTTATCATTTTCAGCAATAAAAGAGTGGGAGCCGAGCATTGTACAATTGGGACAAGCACGCATCGGTGTAATTACCATTCCCCAGCAGAAGTTCGTCGCGAAGCAATATTGCACTGTGTTTCGTACGGCGAGCGGAGGCCTAGAAGCCTGTATTCCCATCCCATTCCTCTTCCATCCTGTTCTTCTCCTCACCCACTTTCCCATCATTAATCCTCTCCTTATCTCCCCCCCCTTCCTTGAAACCGGCAAGGCATCAGCGATGTTGTAGATGCTCATGGGCTGCGGTCAGTCATTTAACTTCGGGTGAACTGCTCCACGTACCTGCTTTAACATAAAAAAGAAGTTTAACTATTATACTAATTAAAAATAGAATACAAAATGTATATAACTATTTCCGTAATCTAAAAAAACATACGGAATAATTATACAATAAAAGATACTATTCTATACGTTTGATTCACTCGAGTTTAAACGAGGTTGGCTCGTTACATTAACGCGAAACTCCTGTGTAATGAACGAAACAATAAAGTGCTTCGTGTAAGCGTGACTACGTTTTGTGGACTTCTAACTACATCGTATTAAAATGTTCATTTACGACACTCATAAATTTTAGTCACAACCTTAAACAATAACTAGAGTTTATATTATTATTGGATTTGCATATTCATAACAAAATTCATTCGTTTCATATTTCTAAAGGTGGAGTCACACAGTCTGCCAGGCACCAGGCCACTCCAGCGTAGGCCCGCTTGAGTAAGCCTGTCGCGGCCTGTACTGAGCATTATCACCACATGACTCATCAGATACCACGGTTCCCACGGCCTGTTGGTCTGGCGTGGTGCGGTCGAGTCGGTCAAGAAAGTAGGCCGTGGAAGCCTAGCCTTATACAGTGCATCTCAATTACCAGAAGTTGGAAACTGGGAAGAAGTTTCGGTCATGTTACACGACACTTCTCTTTTTCATAAAAAACAGGCTTCAAGACTAGATTACCCAATATAGAAGAACCGGCAAGAAATTCGAGGAGTTGCTCTTTTAAAACGTTAAAATACAATTAAGATTTGCTTTGATAACAATGGTTTGAAACAAGCAACTGTCATGTTCCTACTATTGTTAAGTATGTTACAATCCATGGATTTTATCAGAACACATCATGTCAAACGATGTCATAATATGAAATAATACTACCCCCATCATACTAATAAGATTACCAACTACCCGCATAACAAAACTAATCGCCATGTTTCCACAAAAAGTAAAATAATCATTTAAGCCGGGCATTACGCTCAGTTGCAAACTATTCGTGCACTTTAATGAGCGCATTCACTCAGCTTTCTATCGAGTCAATGGCGGAGCATGCACAGTATACACCTCTTTACGTAATGACGTCATAATATGTGCTCCGTGCTTTATCTTTTCATCCGACTGGAAATTATTTCGCATTTAATTCTGGCCTGAAATGTGGGCCTGGTGAACGTAAAAACGCATTGTATGGTGTTTCAGTAATGAATTTTTTGTCTCAGCAAGGAGTATGCAACGTACCTGATAATAAATGATCAGTGGTGCCCACGAGTGACACACGTGACATTGAAATACTGCAGAATGCGAATTAAGAGATAAATAAATGATTTTTCTTCTTTCGGAATATTTAACTTGATCTTCTATTTGGTGATGTGATAACTCTCTTTCTCACTTTTAAAACATTATACTTTATAAGGATTCCGTTGTTTTAATCCACTTTACATTTTATACTAGATTCGATCTCTTTACTCTTCGAGTCTATTGTACTTATAAATCAATCAAAAGTTATCCTTTTATCTAACCAGGCTAATATTCTATCTGTAAAGGATCACCATCATCATCCTCCTATCCTTATCCCATTATTTGAGGTTGGCGCAATGAGTTTTTTCCTTCCACTAGTCACTCTTCTATGTCATTTCCAAACCCTTTGGACCCCATGTTTCTTTGTACTACACCTAAGAGGAGGTGGTGGTGAGATTTCGGGCATGGATATGTCATTTCCGCATTCACACCTCTTTCATTCATATCTTCTTTTATACAGTCCATCCTGTCCAACCATCGACCTTCATATTTATCAACCTTTTCCCAACATAACTATCCTCCCGTCGCATCACATGTCCTATCTCTCTACGATATTTCATCAAAATCCGTTCTGTAGTTACAGCGTGCCAATCAAACAAGGCATCCGAACACACAAATATTCACTCGTACATGTATAATATCAGTAGGACGTACTATATGGGGTATAGACGTACTATACGTACTATATGCTCTCCATATAGGGCGCCCCAGAAACAAAAAATCGAACCATTTGGACTCGGTTAAAGTGCGTATCACCGTCATTTACGGAAGAATTAAAAAAGCACTATCATCCATTTACATTTGCGTCATCACAGTACCTGAGTGCACCATCATCGGCTCTCGAGCGACGCAAATTGTTGCTGCAAAATGGGAACGCCGTCACTCCAATACCGACCTTATTTCTAGTGAGCTACGGGTGAAATTCGGTTGAATGGTTATTTTATTTAATGGCTGCAGACTGATTGTGTGCATGTTCAGTTTTATGACACTTGAAGATAATCGTCCGCTAAATGATGTATCGCCGATATTTTTGCGCGTTAATTGATTCGGCTCAGTAATGGGCAAACAGTCAGTGTCGTGTATCTGGATATTACAAGGTAAAATATCTGAACAAACTCATTATATTGGAAAAATGAGGTTACAATGTAGGCAAATCTGTCACCAATATTTTGTTATTTGTATAATTATAGGACAATAATATGGTTGTCTGCTGCTCAAGACACATTCACCAAACGGTGTGGTGTTATGGAAGATTCTGCATCTGCTACTGGAATCTCGGTTTGTATCCGATCGCAGAGAGATCCTCCTCCTTTTTTGAAAGTCGATTAAAAAAATCAACAATACTTAAATACAGAACAGTATTTATTATATTCTATCAAAGTTCAACAAAAAGTTAAAGATGTTTCGACCAAGAAAACGTCAATAAACAAAACTGGAGCTATTTGAATTGGAACACGGGTCTGTATTGGGTTTCCTTTGTGTTTGCGTGGCGTACAAAAAGACGGACGGTTCCACCTCGCCGCACACACACAATAACTTCTATGCTTTTCTATTTATTTTCGAAACAGCAAAGAAGATTGATCGTGCAGTAGAATGTTTAAGATTCTTAGGTAAAAGTTTACATGATTTGACAACCCGATTGGCATAGAGGATACAGCAATGGTCTATTGCGCTGGAGGGTGTAGGTTCGATCCCCACGAGTAGAATATTATGATGTGATGAACATTGTCATTTTCTACTGTCTGTGTGTTAATTTAATGATGATTATTGAAACAACTTTAATGCGAGCAATGCTGTAGGCTTAGCATTTTGTAAAGAATTACGAGTATGCTTCAAACTAAGGCGTCGATAAAATTTCACTTTGAATTCTTTTTTGAAGCGTAGTTGAAGAGAGCGACGCAGATAAAAATGTAATAAAGTTTTAAATACTATATATCTAGACTGATACTCTTAATGTAAAGTAAGTATTTGTCACAAATTTTTTTTGTACTTCTAATTGATAAATTTAAATAAAAATACACACGTTTTCCCCTTTCAAAACGTTAATCATCTACAAAATAGGCTTCTTAATTAGGGCCCCGAGTTATGCGATTAAACATTAAAAAATAGTTTATTTTCCTTTTAAATATCCCATAAAGTTGAAGGACCGCGACACTCAATGGCGAAAGCCATGAAAGTACAGTAAATGTGATAAATTAATTAAACGGGGCTTTTCGGGGAGTTTAATATGAAATTTCCACTTAATTTTGTCGGCCGCATAAAAACTCAGTGCTTATTTTATGGCGTGAATTTAATGAGATAAAATTTGGGCAACAAGCGCCATTTTGTGCAATATGAGAACGCCGCTGCCGCGCTCCACGCGTACGCGTTGTAGGGGGTGTGATTCCTGACGATTACCTCTTTACATAAATTTTATTAAAAATATTAATAGACATAACAATCCAATTGCTTTTAACTTAAAAGGAATTATTCGATAAGTAAATAAGTTTCTACTATTGTAGTTCTCCTCTCAGAATTTACACTGTTTTATGATTAGAGTAGAGTAAGAGTTTGTGTTTCTTTTTTGTTTCTTATTTATTTGTGTTTAAAAGAAAAATAAATTGCGTCTGATCATCAGTGACGACACTTAGGTTATGGCTGAAAGTCAGTGTGTCAAGTTGAAAGCATCAAACATTGTGCCGAGTCTTTTGTGCTGTACACAATATTCATATATATATTTTTGGTTATTTATTTATTGCAAGAACTTCTTGTACTTGTGTTACAGTGAATAAATATTTTCTCTCTCTCTGTAATATTTTCTCCTTCATTTTTCACATACATACGTTGACGTAGCGTTGTCGTGGTAGTTTTGAATGTATTAAAGAAATAAGCTCATTACCACCAATAAATCCTAAAAAATATTTTTTTGCAGGCGCCTTTTCATTCCTTCTTAATTTTTGAAACACACATTCAATAGCAATTCTTTAGAAAATGAAAACAATCAACGAAAACGTGTACGAATAAAAAGTCTCTCACAAAAAAGTTATTCGTAGAAAATAACAGCATAATTAACTCTTGCGTCTCAAAAGAAGAAAAATGTCAGAAATGCGAATGAAGACATAAAACAACGCTTTCTGATTTATCCCGTCGGCTAATATGAAAACAAGTTGAGGGAAGAAGTTATGGCCGCGATAAATTGCGAGCAGAACCGGGGCGCGCCTTGTATACCAGTAGACTAGATGCTAATATTGTGTTACTTTGTTAACCTTGGCTTTACGTTCGCCAATAATTTCACTATAAACATATATTTTTTAACTTAAGAGTTGACAATTTCAAATCAATAATTTTATTGTAAAAAATTGATGTTTTATTTGACATTACTATCAATTTGTAATGCTGTTAGTGTATCGAAATAAAGAAATAAACATTCAAACGTTCTATCAATTTTTTCCGCTTATATTTCAAACGCAGGTTGAACCCTACGGGATTTATCAAAAAAATGTACTAATTTTTATATACAACATTCACAGTTTTTCTAAAGTGTATTAAGTATCAGCATTGCACTCTTGCGAGGCCAGGGCGGGTCGCTAGTTTTACATATATAACTATACATAATAAACGGAGGCATTAAATGAGAATTAATCGTATTACATTAATAAGTACCCTCAGTTTTAATATTCCTACAGAAATATTTTTTTAAATTTTGATCATAAGTTTTCAGGATGTGTAATGAACATATTAAATTCCCTTTACTTTTATCCTTAATATTGCTATTTATTATTTAAATGAAAATGACCGAATATCTGTTAAAATATATCCATTTCATCGTAATCAGAACCCATTCACAACAAATCAAAGATACTTACAATAATAATAAATAATGGACATTCAAATAAAATTATGTTATCTATACTAATTAAATACAGAGTTTGTTTGTTTGTTTGAATGCACTAATTTCAGAAACTACAGGAAATTTTACAAAATGCTACTTCGCAGCGACATTAAAAAATCACTCCCAATTCTTAACAACATTAATATTACCTATTTTGTACTGTGCATCTGTTTGTTTTCCCAAATAAAGAAAAAAAACTTTACGAAGTCGATTTAAAATAACATTATGTACAGGTATATATGTCCTTTGTGTGCACTTTATATAATGTAAGTATCAGAAAGTTTAAATGTATATGGGACATTGACCGCGGAAGGTATCCCGGGACTGCCGCAAGAAAATTGATGACAGCAAAAAATGAATCTACTAAGATCCCAACTTTGAACCACAACTCACTTTGCTACTTTTTACCCTCCCTTTGCCAAGTTCTATTTAAACCTTTGAATAAAACGTAAATATTAATATCTGTGAATGATTAAAATGTATTATATGTAAAAGACTATTTTTATCACTGACTATTTTAATTAAAACTACACCATATTTCAGTAGATATGAAATAATTATTAATAGACTAGATAAAGATAAAAATACAAAAAATGTGCAATGGAAAAATATACTAATATTCTTTCAAACAGCATTCACAATATTTTATCTACAATAAGGAAACATTCAAATTCATTTGAAAACCACAACATAGTTGCTTCATATAATGCTATTCAATTAAAATTTTCGTGTTCAAAATGAGCTGCCTAACACAACTTCTAAACATGAAACATATTTAAACCTGCTCCTCAATACATAGAAAGTACCTCGACACGATCAAAGAGAACTCCATTTCCCTTGAAAATTTCAAGAACTACGGAAGAACATCTATCCATAGATTGTTTTCGTTAAACTTGCCATTGACGTAACATCTTACTATGGTCTAGTTTCAAAGTCGCTTTAGTTTGGAAGGGATCGGAAATTATACGCAAAACTTATGCAATGGAGCGGCAGATTCGGTCATATCGCGCTTTACGATAGCCGGGGGGAGAGTGGGGCAGGAGGGGATACGGGGGCAGGGAGTTACAGAGGCGCTAAGCTTCGAATGTCACATGACGATCAATTTAGACTCCCGACCGAAATGGAGGGAACTAAACCTATCTGAATCGTTTTTATTGGGAGGCGTCGCAATATCGAATTATTTGCGAACCGAAATCACGGTTTGAACTTTGTAAGCAATTCTCGTACGTTTGTGACATACAGGCTGTGTGGGGACTGTGGGGGATATGCATTGCAATAACATTCTTGAATCACAATTGTTATGCTTTAATCATTGTGTACATAGCTGATAAATTTTAATACAGTCACTCAAAACTGTATCACCCTTACGAAAGGCTAATTATTTCTGATATGAATGTGTAACAGGGTACTTTTTGTCATTTTATATATAAAATATATTTATATTTAGAAGACTTCACACCGAATTTTAACTTACAAGATAATCATGTTTAGGAAGCCTTGAAGCATTATCTCTTTCTCTCTGTAAACTTATTCAAAAAGCCTTAACTCCTAACACCAATAAAAATAAATGTAATTAAATTGTCAACATTTGTTTATTCATTTACAAGTACAAATGATTTGTGTAAAATTAATGAAATTCTACTAAACAATATTGTCGACTCCCGCTAGAGCAGGGCAGGGCCGACAAAATTTCATTTACAACACTTTCATGGAATTCCTCTCGTTATTTCAACTCAACAAAGGATAATATTAAAAATTAAAATCCTTTATGCCTCTAATTGCTTCGTAAGGATGATTTATTTTGGTATTTAATAAATATCTGTCTGAATAGAATATTATGAATCTTGAGCCTTGTAAAATTTTACGCAGCGCATAAATTATTTGTGTAAGACGCAATGTTTATTAAAAATTATGTCTTAAAATAATATGATTATGATTAATTTTACAAGATTAATTATTTATTTACCTTAAATATAATTTTAATTTCCATAGTAACGAATGAACTTTATAAATGGCAAAGTATATATTATGATTAGTTACATACAGACATTGTATCTAGCTCTAACCTGGAAGCTCTGGAAGTTTATTCTGAAGTTTGAAACTGCATTGGTTTCTAATTCTTCTGTGTTTTTTTTATACCAGCCTGTTTGTAATTTCCATTTTTCTGTTTATAACATTATATCTGAAATTTTCATACATTAAATAAGTTAACAAATACAAATATATTTCAAAGAAAAATTAATAATACTTTAGCAAGTACTCACTCGAATTCAAAAATGCCAAAGAACGAAAACGGTTGACTGGCCAGCAATATAATATTAACTCACATATAATTTCCAATCGGAAGGAATCTCGAATATTCCTTGCTCCGATATTTCCTACCCTCCTCATTCCGATGCAAATCACCCTTTTTCTAAATTGCTTTATTAAAATGAAACGTGTTCCCAATAATTGGGGCTCGATGCGATACGAGAATATACTGCTTTTATTAACCAATTTTTAATTAAGTTGGGTCCGCCGCGATATAGAAACGGCGTACTCCGGACCTTTTACTCAAATTAATTTTGTCAAATTGACGTTTATTATTAATAAAAGTCATGATTCAAAGTGGCACGGGGAGCTGGCACATACTGAACAAACGGATTTTTCACAGGCTTTAATTAAGCTGAAAACGCAAAATTAATCTTGCTTTAACTTGTAATAAAATGAGTATTTTAAAAAATAAAACAAGCAAAAGAACACTCCTATGTATGAACATAAGTCATTACTAGAAACATCAGGTACTTTACTGTAGAAATTAGTTTAATATTGATGATGAAAAATAGGGAGAAAAATTGGATAAAAATAGAAATGAAATCTTCGAGAGCACAACTCATTGAATTGAGTGATCTATACATATAATAAAACAGTAACCGAACCATTTCTGTACATTGAATATTTTTCAAAAAGAGTAATTGGTATGCAATATGTATGTTCTATAGATACCAAAACCATAGTTAGAATTTTTTTTTTCTGTTTGTCTGTTTGTCTGTTTATCTGTTTGTCTGTTTGTCTGTTTATCTGTTTGTATGTTCGTCAATCACGTAATAACCACTAAGCAGATTTTGATAAAATTTCATATGTTGATAGACCATGATTAGGTGCAACTTATAGGCTACATTTTGTTTGAAAAAAAATATTTTTAGGGGTGGCTTCCCATACATGTAAACGGAGGGTAAAAAAAGAAATATGCAAGTACATCATTAAATGAGGTGTCATTGGATGGGTCTTTAAAAATGAAATGGAGCTTTCTAAACGCGTTTTTTGCTAAAGTGAATATTTTTTGAGATATAGGCTTCTAAAGTCGTAAAAATATATACCACGCACCACGTGCCAATGTGAAACTTTGGTTGAGTTGTGGACATGCATTTTTAACGTATAGATTAGGACGTTAAAAACACTCAATAAATTATTAAAAATCTTCAAAAAATAACAAACTCCGCCCGCGGCTTCGCTCGCGTGGGCTACAATTTTCTGTATTTTGAAGTGGCGCGCGCAGTGTGAGATTTTGGTCAAACCGATTTCCATAGAAAATTATAACAAAAACTATAGACATTTGCACATATCAGCAGCCATGCGACCGTAATTTTTTTAAACTTTTGTTGTGCCCCTCTAAAAATATAGAAATTTGTAACCCACGCGTGCGAAGCCGCGGGCGGAAAGCTAGTAAATAAATATAGGGGCATCTATCACTACGCCATCTAGTCTCAAACTAAGCAAAGCTTGTACTATGAACGCTAGATAACTGATATACATACTCAAACATATTGTAAATTTTATTTTTTTTAAATACTTACATACCATAGATACACTCAGGCAGTAGAAAATTACAAGGAACATCATTTAATGATTTTCTATTCGTGGGGATCGACCCACACCCTCCGGTGCAATAGACCATAGCAAACTCCACTGTGCCAATTGGGCCGTCAATTAAATTAAACAGATTATCGCTAAAAATATACTTTTTATTATAGTAAATGACGTTCACACATATTTAAAAATAGAGTTATATTAATGACATTCCAAAATTCATGTAAAGTTGATGTATGTTCCATCATAGTATTGATGAAAAGAAGAATTATACTCGATCAATATGCACGAAACTGGTACTTTCTCAATGTATTAAGAATACTTACACATAAAGAGATATTTCATAAAAATATCAGTATTGCACCGTAACTTTTCGATAATAACTTACAAATCGCAGAGTTTATAAAAAATAAATATGAAAACCTTTATTTAAAATTGAGTAATGCGTTCTTCTATCTTCTCCGATCCAAAACTCCGAGTCGGTGGAGGCTCGTAAAATTTCACGAGTTTCATAAGCTCTTGTAAAGTTAACGCAAATAATATTTCACTCCCACTTCTGATGTGCTGATTTTGAGTGAAAAGTGCAATATAATGATAGTTTTATGACGTGTAAATAATGCCGCTGACCAAAACTTCCGCCTTCGCTCCATTATGGCCTACCTTATTGTAGCGTAAGAGCAGCCTTACTCTTTAAATTTATCTTATTATTTTTTTAATATGACATTTTTTTTATTTCTTATGCTAATAAAAACAGGAAATTTATAAGTATTTGAGCCATGATGCACACACTAGACTCGCGGCCTGTATCGTGGGCATCATTACACAAAATCTTGTAAAGTTATCAAGTGTGTAAATGAAATGTCAAACTTGTGAAAAATGTCCGGGAATATGTATAGGCGCTACAATAGTTATAAATCTAAAAATTTTGGTTCTTAATATAAATGTAAGTGTTGAAAGCTTAAAAAATGTTTTATGAAATGGCTTATATTACAACCGTTGAAACTTGTCTCATGTCAAGTTTCTCTTTAAATTAAATACAAGGACTTTAAATTTTAACTATAGTTATAAGAAGATGATTGTGTTCAGATCCAATGAAAATTTGAAGTGACTTGAAAACTTGTAGTACCAAGAAATTAGCATAAAGTCCTGGATCGGAAATAATTAATGTTGTAAGACTTTCCCTGCCGAGGCATTTAATCTCAATTTGAGAGTCACTCAGGATGTTTCCAATGACGTCAATCATCTTAAAATTCGATAAACTTCGTTTTACCATTATATTTTTACGTCTGTTATATTCTCATTCAAATTGCTAGAATATGAGATTTAACCATTGGTATAGTTGGATTCTCAAAGATTACCTTTCTTGTAAAAGTAAAAATAATGGCGTTCGCTTTATTATTCTCTCAAATACAAAAAACCTTAAACCCACCCTCTAGTACTTCGAAAACTAAAATAGGACTTGCTTGCAATAATTATCTATCTAACAAAGAAACAATCATCAAGATCGGTGGAGAGATGACGGCGTAATCGATGTACATACATGAAAAAAAGAATAAAAATTAAAAGTGAAATGCAACGCACGACAGCTTAATTTTTATTATGGGCAAGGTGGTGCTTTGTACGCCATGCCAGGCTAAGTATATTTTTCATCTACCTATAAATATAATACTAAAGTCTCGTAATTAATAGACATATCTATACATATAATAAAACAGTAACCGAACCATTTCTGTACATTGAATATTTTTCAAAAAGAGTAATTGTTATACAATATGTATGTTCTATAGATACCAAAACCATGGTTAAAAAAATTTTTTTCTGTTTGTCGGTTTGTCTGTTTGTCTGTTTGTCTGTTTGTCTGTTTATCTGTTTGTATGTGCGTCAATCACGTAATAACCACTGGGCAGTTTTTGATAAAATTTCACATGCTCTTAGATCAATATTAGGTGCAAATTATAGGCTACATTTTATTTGAAAAAAAAAATTTTGGGGTGGCTCTCCATACATGTAAACAAAGGGTAAGAAAATAAATTCGCGAATACATCATTAAATTTGATGTCATTAGATTGGTCTTTAAAAATGAAATAAAGGTTCTTAAATGCGTATTTTGCTAAATTAAATATTTTTTGAGATATATGCTTCTAAAGTCGTGAAAATGTAAGATTTTGGTTTACTTGCGGTCATGTCTTTTTATACTCTTAAGTCTTAACGTACACGGTAAAACACTCAATAAATTCTCAAAAACCTTCAAAAAATAACTAACTCTCCACCTGCGGCTTTGCTCGCGTGTGCTACAATTTTTTGTATTCGGAAGACGCGCGCGCATTGTGAGTTTTTGGTGAAACCTATTTCCATAGAAAATTATAAGAAACACTATAGACAGGCGCAATATAGAAAGGCGATGGTAATTTTTTTAAACTTTTGTCGTGCGCCTCTAAAAAATACAGAAATTAGTAGACCACGCGTGCGAAGCCGCGGGCGGAAAGCTAGTATAAGAATATAAGGTTGTTTTATTTTAATTAAAATATATTACTAGCTCTTAGCCTACCCAAAAGCGCTCATATCCACCTCCAGCCCAGTCAGCTGTTGGTTTAGGCCGGGAAAGCGACGCCGTCGATACCCAATATGCTAATTTTCTAGCTCGTAATGACCGTAACGCTAGCTATTACCCGAAATGTACTCGTCATAAACAAATTATTTGATAATTACTTTAGCGGTAATGTGCGTGATTTACAGACTGAAGATCGGCTAAATGTGTCCTTGTTCAACTTCATGGGAATGAAAGAGATAGCGCAGGATGCACGCAAGGAAGGTTAGGTCTTAATGGACCTAAAATGATATTCACTATGTGCATAGTTTTTGCTCATCTGTTGCATTTCGCTTAGATGTTTGTAAGGTTTTTTAATTAAATTATGTACCTAGAGGATTCTAGAGACAATAAAATTCAAGATTTAGAAGTTGAGAGAATATACTCATATATTGTTGAGTTTCACATATACAACAAACGAAGCCAAAATAAATCAGAACTTATTAACAACTAATTCTTATTAAATCAAATATTCTTTATGTGATCATCTTAAAATCTCTTAATCGTCAGTAATAGTAATTTAAACCTGTTAGATAAGAATCGGTATGTTTTGATTGCGTTAATACCACTGAGTGACAGATAAAGGTATCCCTACTTATCTCCCAATGCCATCTCATTCCCAATTCCAAAGGACGATAAAGTGCAACTATAACGTTACGAATGCGTAAAGACAAGTGGGTCTTACTATCAACTCTTTATGAAACCAGAAATCATGATAATATACTAGTTGTTCTATTGAAGGCACAAGTTCCTGAAAAACAGATAACACTATCTCAAAAACCGGGTGATAACTTTTTGTCAAAACTTTTTTTTAAAACAAATGATTTTTTTTTATTTACTTATCATTTGCCTTCTACTTCTATTTATTTCTATTCTAAACGCTGAACTCAACCACTTTTTTATACCATACAGTGACGAAAGAATTAAATGATAACAATAAAAAATTTGTTTTTGGAATTGTTTTATTAAACTTCAAATTTACAAATCTATATTTACATTACAAGGTATAAGTTATACTTATATCAACATTGGGGCATTCATGCCGGCAATGCCTCTGTGACCCTCCCGGTGGGACATGTATTCATGGGCGGCGGTGATCACTTAACATCAGGTGACCCACTTGCTCCTTTGCCCGCTCTGCCAAAAAAATGTTTGTTTCTATGCAATAACGAATTTTTATTCACTTATTCATTATATTAAGCGACTAGCTTTTCCGTGCGACTTCTCTCCCGTAGCATAATGTATAGCATTTATTCATCAGGGATAAAGAAGGATTCCAATGGTAGTTTCGGAGGCTGTTTAATTCAATTCAAACAAACAAAAAACAAATATTTCCTCTTCATAATATTAATGTAGATTAAGTGTAGATGTAGCCACATTTTACCTTACTCAATAAAAATACCACAAATTACAAATGTAGCAAGTAGACAGCGTATTAAAATAACTTAATCCTCTTGCCAACACATTCTGAAGTCTGTTAAAATTTTAGAGTATATGTAGGAATAGAGCGACCGCCAGTATGAACCGTAGACACAAGTATGAACCACCTCATAATCGACACATTACATCAATGATTTAAAAAATCACTGTTACTGTTTGCCTCATAAAATTAATCAAAAAATTATTTAAGTGCTATAGTGCTATCATCCATTTCTATGGACGTTCTTGTCTGCCTTCACGTCACGAGCTCTATTCCTGTTTATGCTCTAAAGTTGAAATCTAATCTCATAATACATAGAAATGGCTTCCCGACGCAGTAAGGCAGCATCTCGAGAATTCTCTCAGAGCTTCATTTTAAAACGGAAGCTGCTTGTAACCGCCTTTATAAATTAATTTGAACGTCATCCCGACCTGAAATAAAGCCAGTGTTGTGTACTTTATTATATCACACTGTGTCTCAAATATAATACTTTGTACCGAAACCGCATCGTTTTAATGGTTCCATGTCGTAATTAACCACAGTACAAAATGTATTGTTGACTTTTAATCAACCGATGCATTTGCCTAATCAAGTCATATTACAGCCATTCAAACAATATGAAACCAATCAAATATTGACCCTTAAAATACGTAATTACTGCGCGGAGCAAACAAGTGGGCGGCGATCAAACGCCACTCACCATCAAACCACTAATCCAGTGATTACTCCATACGTACTCGATAAGTAAATAACACAAGTAAGCTGGCTTGTGTACGTCTACACTAAGGTTTGAACAAGAACCGAAGATATTATGACCAGAACATGAAAGACAAATTTTTTGTCCCATAAATGTATACTAATATTATAAAGCTGAAGAGTTTGTTTGCGCGCTAATCTCAGGAGCTACTGGTCCGATTTGAAAAATTGTTTTAGTGTTAGATAGCCCATTTATCGAGGAAGGCTATATCTCTTTTATACAAAAAAATTATACTCATTTTTTGTAATTAAATCATCGTCCTCCAATAAAAAACATTGTTTTTGTACTTTAATTACTGCGTGACGCAAACGAATAGGCGGTGATCAGATACCGTTCACTACATACAGTTTCTAATTCAGTGATCGATGTCACAGATACATTGCACTAGATACTAGTGTAACTACCAATTTGTAAACCTAACCAGAAATTCACTGATGCCACATATAAAAGGTCCGGGTAGGAACTAAGGCAGACAAGTAGTTTTTTCTTTAATTTGTCAATGAACTTTCGTCGTGGTTGATTTAATAGTTTTCTTCAAAATCTATAGTGTTGAAATAATTGTCAACAAACCAGAAAGATAGACAATTACTTCAAAGATGACAGAGGGTTTCCTGTGATCTGTGTCTAGATTAAATTTAATAAGTAATAGTATCTTTATATACCTAAATATCCTTCCGTTCAAAATCCATGGAATTGAAATAATTGTCCATCTGTCTAGATCTAAGTAATCCTTGACTAGAAAATCATTAAATTTAATAAGTTACGGTATCTTTATATACCTAAGTATCCCTTCCCTCTATAATCCATGCTACTGAAATAACTGTGTATCCGTCTGGTAGTCTGTGGTCTGTGGCCCGAGCTTATCTCATTAATGGATGCGGTGTTATCTTTACTCACGCAATCACTGTTATCTCTAAACGCTGATAATGTTTCTTGTAATGAAGCATAACGGATGGCTGCCTCGGTGCTTTGAGCTATGTTCGACTGTCTATCGCAGAACTTGATATCTTATTTTTGATTTATTATTAAGGATTTGTTTTAAATATTTCCTGTCATCTTCAGAAGTAGAATATATCATATAAACTTTTAAACTTATTATCTAAATTTGTCCAATTTTTAAATTAAGTTAGCTTCCTTAGGAGTTGGGAATCGCATGGATCACGTCTTTCTTCTTGAAATGAAAGGGTTCCAAAACATTAATAAACATTAAGTAACACCATATATCAAAATTGTAAACAAACCGTTTATTTCAAAGAAAATTTCTTTTCAAGCAGAATAATTCATCGCTATATTTATAGGCATCTAAATAGCTAGCTATATGTGACGCGTAAGTCGTAACGGACTCTTTACACGCGCTGACTGGCCTCCGGGGACTCGTTCCGGCGTCGTGTCGGCTCCGGCCCGCGTCGAATCCCTTTTTTATACCCTATTTACACTTTACGATTTAACATGTTGTTTTAAGTATTTGGGATACGAGTTTGTTGTTTGTATTAGCCGAATAGTGGAGTAAAAGTTTTGATATGTGTTTTATTGAAAATGTCGAGGCGAACATTATTATCTCACCTGTATTTTTCTTAATCTTTATCATTTTGAGTCTCGGTAATTGAGATAAAATGATTAATACAATTTTTATAATATCAAATCTTTCACTAGTGATGATGGTGTTTACCATTAACTTAACCGTTTTGATCTTTCTTGTAAACCATAGTAATCAAAAAGGTTAAGAAAAAATTAACAGAAAAGAAGAAACAGCAAATGAAGAGAGATATAAAATGAGGGAGTCGTCATTATAAAATCGTATAAACCAAAGCATATTTTAAAACAGTATTTCACACCTAATTTTTCGGCACTAGTTTAATCCAATCATGCTAACGCAATGCTCGACTCCCTAATTACTCCTAATTGCATAAAACTTTTCCACCACGTTATATAATTAAACATTTTAAATTTTAATTACAGCTAGTGAGGATGTATTCCGATAAACATTTATCTCTATCCACGACACGTCCTCGAATATTTGATTAAAATTAAATTTCGCGCAAATGGTAATTTCGTTCGCGGCACAATTACAATATAATCACTGCTCGCATTGTGTGGCCGCGATCGATCGGCTTGCCATGCGGTGACGCGCGTTAACTCGGATCTAATGTAAAGTGACCTGATGAAACCACTGTACTACAGCATTCTTTAAAAATATGCTGACTGCCTCGTTGATATAATGGTCTGTGAACCATGGGGTGAATTCATAGACTGTTCTTTGACAATAATCTATAAACTTACTTACAGACTACATATGAAAGTGTATCGAGTAAGAATCCCGGTCGGGGCTGAAAAACAATGTTGTTGGGATTTTTCTGGCAAAAAATCTCAGTAACGGCCCTGAGTCTTTCTCTGTAGGCCACTATGGCCAAAGTCGGTCAGGGAGGATTACTATACAAATATACTTAAATATATTGAAAGCAAACTTTTAGTGGCATCGTAGGACTGTGCGTGATAGCGACGCATTGTAGGGACATTCACCTGTGGACTGTTTGATTTAGAATTAGACCTTAGGTCGAACAATCTCTACATTGTGCTATATTTACTATCAACATCTTCAGCAAACTGTAAAGTGATGTATAAATGAATATCTCATCGGCTTTTTGCCAATACAATCTTTTTCTTTTCTATTCTCAAAGTCAAAGTCAAAGTCAAAGCCAAAATGTTTATTTCCAAATCGGCCTCCTTCGAGGCGCGCTTAGCACGTCATATACATTTACACGATTAATATTTTTTGTACCACCGATTAGGACCCGCAGCTGTCTCAATATTAGAATTCACAACGTCACCTCATGCTATGTAGGGAAGACAACAACTTAATAATTTTATAAGGGTATACAAAATAAGGGGTTCTTTAAAACCCGTAACTCAAAAATATCGCAAGGCCCTGATAGGCTCAAGAAAAAGGAAGAGATAAGGAAAGGATTGATGACAAAAAAATGAAGGGGGTGAAAACAGAAATGCGCTTAATACTCCATAACAAATCCCACCAATTCGTTTCAAAGATAAGCCATCAGATACTGCAGACGTTTCAGAAAATATAAGTCGATACTAGTAAATACTGAAACCTGATTACCATAACTAAATAGTTCCTTACGTGCCCTATCTGCAATCTACATGATATGTGCATATCCCAGAGCAGTATCTATTTCTATGTTCACGATTAACGTAACCAAACCCGACTATGATTTAGCTCGCTAGTTGGCGCCCGTGTTAGAGGTATTATCACAAAATATACACGTAGTATCATATTTCTTCAATAGTTTGGGGCTATATTTCGCTATTTTGTATTTAAAATCGAGAATTGTTGTATATCTCAGTTTGCGTTTGAATGATGAATATTTATTATTAAATCTTTGGTTGGTACTGAGCCAAATTAGAAAAGTAAGCAGACACTTATCTGCATAACTATGGAAAAATTTCGGCGTAAAGCAGCATTTCACTGTGCTTCGTACGGTGAGCGGAGGCTCGAAGGCCTGTATACTACCCATTCCTACCCACTCCTAACCCAATTTCCTGCCATTAAATCCTCTTCTTTTTCCCTACCCTTCTTTCAACTCAGCAAGGCATCTACGATACTTTGATGTTGTTGATGTTCATGGGCTGTGGTCAGTCACTTAACATCAGGTGAACTGCATGCTCCGCTTGCCTGCTGTAGCATAAAAAAAATCTTCCGTAATGTTTGTATTAAGAAAACTTTTAGTACATACTACACATGCATGTTTATCTTGGGATTAAGGTCGAAGAGATTTTATTTCCAAGCCGATCAATTCACTCAGAATCGTATCTGTATCGTTTAAACTTACAAAATCATTTCCTATTTGTTCGGGACAGGTTATGAAATTGAATTATATTCAGCAAAACTTGATAGGCTCGTCCCGACTTCAAAAGTATGCCATTTTCCGCACAAAAGCCTCATCCCGCAGCCAATAAACCGATAAAATAAGTAATTACTGGTATCGGAAGGTATCTAAGGCGTTGGCGACGCTCCAGGTGGACTGATTTATGTACTGAGTGATACGTGCGAACTGCGAGCCGATATTTCAGAAGACCGCGATGACGTCCCGAATGGCCTGCGAATGTTGTATTAGAATATCGATTCTATTTATTACTGCACTCGATTTATCGGCTTCTATTTGACTATTATTTGAATGTGCACTCGGTAAATCTGCTGCTTTTTATTTGCTCGCCGAATTTTGGAACGTTTCGGAGTTTAGTGTTTGTTTTGGGAATCGTTTATCGCTTTCAGTTTAATTCCCTTGCAATGTATATTACATCTGTTTAAAAAATTAAAGAGTTATTATTGTTTAATCCATATAATATATTAAACTAAAGTCACCTTTAGTTTAATAGACTGACTGACATAGCGATCTATCAACTCACAGTCCAAACCGCTGGACGGATTTGGTTAGAATTTGCACGGAGGTTAGATGTTTGATTTTGATCAAATCTCACAGGAATGGGGAAACTGGTATACGCGGGTGAAACCGCGGGGTACAGCTAGTGTCATATTAATTAAGAGTTATGTACTTTCGAATAGATGTTTCAATTAGTAGTGTATTCGTTATTGTACAAACTGCGTTTTACGTAAATGTGCCTGTAAATGTTCAATCAAACTTGCTTTTGAAATTCTTCCTTTTTTGATTTTTCGTCACATAATAATCTTAATAAAATTCCGGTATTCTATTTCGCGCTATACTATTAACTTGTACTACTACAACCTTGCACAATAATTTAACCCTCCAAGAAAACAAACATATAATACCAAGCAAAACTTGAACAAAATATGAAGTTTTTTATTCCGCCCCCGACCACCATCGCAAGATGTAACCCAGATTTGAAATTGAGTTTGAACCGCACAAGTGGGACTCGCAATCTTTGTGAAGTAAAATTCCGATAAGTTATAACAACTCGCGGGGCGGTGCAGGCCAGCGGCCGTGGAGACCGTAGGCAACGTACTGCACTTTGTAATCGTTTATTGTTTGTATTGTATGTGACACTATCTCTGCCCTGTGGTTTCACCCATATATAGCCCGTTCCCGTGGTATTTACGGAATCAAATCTTAAGTCCTTCTCGTCGGGTCTAAACGATCTCCGTACAAATTCATTGGCCGAATTGGTCCAACTGATCTCGAATTATAAGTGTTGTAACAAACCCGTCTATGTTTTATGTATAAGCTATGAGACGTGCTTACATTACCTACACTGAACATTGACATAAAAATATATAAATTAGTTTTTTTTCCGGAAGCCGCGGGCTAAACCTGTAGAATTTATAAGAAAGAAGGTAGAATTCCCTCTTACTCTTCACATACCTTCTTTTCATAAAACGTTTGTACGTTTCTGTACTTCCGATTGCATTCTACTTAATGTTACATCCTACTGACTAAGTTAAATTAGTGCTACAAAAATAGCATTGCATTTTGAGTAGAGTTTGGTCCAATAAATCACGACAGTTAGTGGGTGTAGCCCGCAGGCCGCACCAAATACTATAACTATTAACATGAAATAAGACCTCCTCAATCCAAATTTAGATGCTGAGAAATATTAATGCACCAGTTTCCTTGATATACCCAATACAAATAATACAAAGATAAAACGATACAAAGTAATTTTGAAGTGCGATTCTATCCTACTGTTAAATTGACAAACATCTTTTTAGGAATCACAATAATTTTATTGAATATTTTGCACCTTCATTTTAAGTTTTTAATTATAATCTTTATTCAAGTAAACTTACTTTTATTAAGTATTTTGAATTGTCAAAGTTATATAAAAAAGTTTTAAATTAAATTGTATAAATTTAATTTAATTTAATTACCAAGAAATGGTAAAAAAATTTAAAGCAACTTTTTTACTGTCAATAACAAGTGTGCAATGAAAAATTCTTTTTTTTACTCTTTTTACAAGTAAGTGATTCTGCACAATTTCTGAATATTTAGATGTAAAATTCCACTCCAACATAGTATACAAATGGTCGAAACATCTCCACTTTAAAGGTCGGATAACTATGTTACCCCGATCCATCAACCTCACCCGAACGCCATAAAAACTTAACGACCAACTATATTTTTATCTCCAATTTGTTTCCCGTGAGAAATGGCGAGCTAAAGCCTCGCATTTACAGGAATATTCTTAGGAATTTATAATGCTGGAGCCCCGAAAATAAAAACATAATCCGGGACTCGCAACCGCATAATTAAGCACTTAGTCTACGTTCACGGATTACGACACGACAACGACATCGTGCGGTGTAACTGCGCCTTATTTCAAACGTATAAGGTTTATTATTGGTTGGTTCTGCGATTGTTGTCTTGTTTGGTTGGTAGTGATGCTGTGTCCCTCTGTATTATAATTTTTCAACCTGTCCCATTGCGCCGCCGCTGCGCTTTGTCGAGATCCCGTTTATTAAGGACTTGTCGCCAACTATGATGCTCCACGAGTATCATTTGAATAATCTTTTTTAAATGCAATCTTATGGTAATGTGTTTCCAAAGCCAATGTTGGTTTTTTGGCATTGTTAGAGTATTTGTATTACATTTCATGTATATGGTAAACAAGGACCTACGATTTCTCAACTCGAGTAAAATTCACGTTTTTTAACAACGTTTTGATAACACAGCATTACCTTCTTCTTCTAAATAGTCAGGTTTTCACTGAAGATACAATACATGCAGAAAATTGAGCACTTTTCCGAAAAAAACTCAGTGAAATAAAAATATATCTAGCAAATTTATGCTTTCTTTTATTTTAAGGAAAGTGCTTGGGTATGAATTGGATCCCCATAAGGATAAATAAGTTAGCAGATACTTCTTCAATGTAATATATTTTCTGTACTAAATGTAAAGGGCATTATTTCTTAAAACAATGCGAAAAAAAGGTTCTATTCAGACGCAGTACCATAAAAATTTTGTACAAGCCGATCCATTCTGTGTCAGTGATAACTCAACTCTATTTGTGCCAAAATATTGTTTGACTTTCAGTCTTAATTTAATTTAAAATTACTCATCTCAGTAAATTAATAATAATAATTAAAGAAAAGGAATATTATATAGAAATCATTTAATTTTCGAAACAACTAAGACGTTCAACAAATTATATTATTTGCGAGTAGCTTTTACATGGTTATTCTTGATTCCTAATTCATGTTTAAGAAATTTGAAATTTTTTAGCATTAACAACAACTATACGAACTATGAGCTAGCAAATTATTTAAATAGCGTTAGTATTAAGCGTCCCCTTTAATTAATGCTCATGAAAGTTTAAAAGGGTTTATCTTTTGGACGGTCCCGGTGAAGAGACAGGTACTTAAAAATTAAAGCGACAAAGAGTGATAACAAAGCGCTGTACAGACGTTGAAATAAGTCAACAAAGTAAAATAAAGAGCGGTAAGTGAGTTAGAGTTTTTGTACACTTTCAGCGACTAATCGCGAGGTAAAAAGCGCTGGCAGATCCGTTTGGCGGTGCGCCAACTGTCGCCTGTCGCCGGCCCGAGCGGCCGCACGCCGCCGCGGCCGGCACGGAGACGATACGACTGTGTCACGATTTTGCTACGACTGTTCATGATAGCTAATATATAAACAAAAACCCGCCCATATGAAATAAAGCTCTGCAAACTAAAAAAAATAATATTACAGAATTACAGTATAGGTATTGGTTTGCTACTATATGCCTTAAATGAACCAAAATTCGGTATTAATCATAGCATACATACATAACACCAGATATTTGAGTGAAATAGTTGTATTTGATACCTTGTATATTGTCCAAGAACAAGTCGTTCTCATTTACTTTTGTAATATTCAAGTGTATTTTATAAGTTTACATTTTTAAAAGTTGCTTCGAGTTTATCAAACTTTATAATCGTAGAGTAATGACTGCCATTATTTTGTGTGCGCATAAGGAAAAATTGGGTGCGTTTCTAAAGTAGATACATATTTGTGTCGCATCCGTACCGCAGCGTGTAAAAGCACCGGCGCCCCGGACACGTTTGTTACAAAGACATTGACGTGTAAGAAGTAAAGTTAGGTGCACTAAATATCGCCCATCAACCACTATATTCTAACTGTCTCACTGCCTGCTGTTTATTCTGATGTCTAAACCGAGGCTTTTTAGTGCTGTTTGTTTAGTGATACTGACTCCAAATTTAAGGTATTTTAGTGTAATATAGGCCTCGTTGATATCGTATTATTATTAAAGTTTTCTTTAGCAGTTACAATTTTGTCGTATTTTTTGTAAGAAAATAACAAATAATTGTGTAGATTACATAATGTGTACACTGCTCATGACAACGTATAAGCAAATGTGAATTTGAGAGAAAATAATTTTAACAATATTTATTAATCGTTTTTTTTTTAATAAAAATAATAATTTATTTATTGACTGCCAAAGAAGTTTTACATAATATAAAACGTTTTGGATCAAGTCTACCTTCCAAATAAATTCTCAGAAGAATTAAAAATGTTTTTAAATTACCGAGCATTCCATTGATTAATAGTACTTCACGTCAATAAAACTTTAATGAAACCAACTTGCAGTGAATCCGGAAATCCGCGCTAAATGAAATTGCGCGTATCCTAGACTCCAAAACGAGATAAAGAGATAATTTGCGCGCGTTCAGTTTAAATGTTCCGATAATTAAGTATTTTGGCTGAGGGCCGATTTATATGAATTTTATCTGCATCCGAGAATTTGCAAGCTTAATGGTAATTGTATTTATTTGCGTTTTCTGACGACTCGATTGGTGCAGAATTAAAATGTCCAGCGTCAGATTGGGCGAGGTCATTTGTTATGATCAGGCAAGCGGAGCATGCGGTTCATCTGATGTTAAGTGACGGATCGCAGCTCATGAACATCTTCAACAACAAAGTGTCGCAGTTGCCTTGCCGGCTTGAAGGGAGGGGAGGATAATGGATCTCTGGGACATGACAATAATAAACTCTTCGTAGAAACGTTTCAATTCAAATTAAAAGCAAAATGAAATACTAGCTTTTTGATGTCTTGAATGATGATTGGTGTCTTCAGTGGTAACCTCTTTGAACTCAGGACTTTTAAAAGATTATATTATATTTTCTAATACACTCACTTCCGCCTACGGCTTCGCTTGCATTTATGGGGCCTATATAGCAATAAAAATATTCTATTCTATTATAGCATAAAACCTATATGTATACAAAAATTCATCAAAATGCGTTCAGTAGATGCGGCGTGATTGACATACAAACATTCAAAATTCAAATTTATAACGTTAGCAGCATGAAAGTAACAATTAACGTTATAACATTTGTTACTGCGTCATTAAGGCACAACACACACTATTAAAATAAAATAAATATTTAAATGGAACAGTATTTATAGTATCTTAATATAAAGTCCATAGAGAATTTCAAAGTGAATGGTTCAGTTTCAGACCGCAAGAGCCTTCACATTAAAGCCGGCCACTTAGCGACCCAACCAATCTATGTCATGTGTATTGCTTAAGTACACTGATTGATGTACTGGTCTAAACTCATAAAGAGGAAATATTTGTGTATGTTTGTAATGTTTTGACACAAAAACTACTGGGTCGGTTTCAAAAATTATTTCACCATTGGAAAGCTGCATCTTTAATGAGTAACATAGGCTATATAACATTATGCTATAGGAGTAAAGCCGCGCGTAACAGCTAGTATAATATATGGCTAGAGAAGTTTAATTGCATGGTTGAATCTATATCTCCGTTGATGATTATGGGGACACTAATAAGCCGGATGTCCCATAAACCAAAGTTCCCTTTAAGGGTCCAAATATCAGCGTAACTAGAAATTTATAATTATAATTCCGTCATAAAAGTAAAATATCATCAGGTCTCAATTGTTAAAGCTTTTTGGCGAAACTTGTATCATAAAGTATCCGTTGACATGTCCATTTCTGAGTTGTCAGCTGAGGACAAAATGTGTTAAGTTTTATGTACACATGAACATCTGCAACATAGGAGTGTCGCAGATGCCTTGCCGGCTTGGAGGAAGGGGAGGGCATAAGGAGAGGATTATTGATAGGAAGTTGGGAGAAGAGTAGAACAGGATGGGGTGGAAATACAGGCCTTCTTACATATGTGTCAATCACGCCAGAACTACTGAACGGATTTCAATGAAATTTCAAATATACGTTAAGTAAGCAACGAGGGGGGGGACTGGTAATCTAAGATCTGAGGCCGCAAGCTTTGGCGCAGGTTAAGAGTCTCTCGCAGAGGTTCATCTGTTTAGATTATTGAGCTTAGCGGCCTAGCCCGGATTGCCGCCGCTTACCCTAAGCCTTATTAACTCCACTATGCATCAACTATTGAACTATCCCATACCAAACCGAATATAGGGGTGTAGATAAGTAGTTTCAAATAATATACTTCTCTTTTCTTATCATTTATACAAGTGGCTCTCCCCGAGCTAGACCTCGCGATTTAATGTATAAGTCAAGAACTTTCATTTAATACCAAACTTGGCTATATTCATATGAAAATCGCCTATTTCACCCCCTCTATCTTCCTTACCTTACCACCGATTTCGTTCCTCTTCAAACTCGACATTTTCTTTTGTCTAAACTATTCGTCTATGAAATTAAATTAAGATTGGATAAACGATACATACAAACATACAACCACCCGGCCGTCTCGACTCTGAAACCTCGCTTCGCTCGGCCTATAATAAAAAGGTCTACAAATATACAAACAACTTTACATGCGCTCACGTTTTCCATAGAATACAGTCGTAAAACATTAAATATCATATTTTTTTCAATCTCAGTTTTCCAATTTAGTCATAAATTGCAAAAAGAGTTATTGTAAAATGTCCCCTCCCTCCTCAAAGTGCTCGAAACTTGTTCAAAGTGTCATTCTTTCAATGACCCTTGAAGATACTTCTGTAAGAAATCGTTTGTAAATTGGACATTTTTTTTCAATGACGTCATTAGAATTAGGAACAAAGTGTTTTGCGACTTTAATACACCTATTGTATCTATACTAATGAGCTATTTTGTACAAAAGAAACATTCGTATTTTAGTATGTATATTTGTAATGTTTTCACGCAAAAACTACTAGATTCCAAAATTTTACTTATTTATTTATAAAAAACTATTATCTAAAATTACAGTCATGACTCAGGACCAATTCGTTAGACATTTTACATCCTTTCAAATATTTAAATAACAATTAAACTTATAATAAAGATTTAAAACTTTAAATTTCTTTTCATTTTTTTCATCATCAGAAAGCTTAATTTTCACTAAATTACATACTAGGCTATATTATAGGCCTAATAAGAGGCCGCGCGGAACAGTCAGTATTCTATACCTTCTGGCACCTGGCATAATAAACAGCGTTGTGGATCTACTAATCCACGACTTGCCATTTCAATTCTAGCATACATGATAACAAGTTTTTAATTTCCTTTTCTGTTTCTATCTATTTGTCTTGTTCTTCTGTGATCGGTAGTAAATAAAAAATAAAATACGTATATGACGTTTCAAAAGAGCTTTGAAAGGCCAATTTGGAAAAATAAATGATTTGAAATTGAATTTGAATTTGATTATGTTGTTATGTATATTGTTTTGTTAATAAACATTGTGCCTATGTTTATGTCTATGAATAAAGGTTTGCATTAAACAATATGTATAAAGTGAAATTCAAGAAGCCAGTGTTTGTGAGGCGGGCGCTGGGCGGTGGGCCGATGGATTGACACGAGTCAGGCTCGGTGCCGCGCCGTGACGTGTGCTCTTTATTTGATCGTTATTTGCCACATCTGTGTACACATTTTATACACATATGTTTCTTTTACAACAGAAATTGTGTTTCCGAATCGTTACGACATTGGGACCTTCAAGAAAAGAGCTTATAGACAAGCGAGCTTGAAAGGCAGGCAACGTATTTGCAATGCCCAAAATGTGGCCGCGGTCACTTACTATCAGGTGACCCGTCCCCTAGTTTGAAAGAAAGAAAGTTTATTCCATACACATGGTTTGCCTGCTTGGCTATAAAAATCAACCATAAAATACTGTGGACTATGATGTCTATTATCATTCAATTGCATGGCTACAAGATTTCACTGTAATAAAAGAAAAATTATAACTTGGAGCTAGCCAACGCATTGGCAGTTTATATAACACCTCGATATTGTGATCTTGGAAGCAACTTCAAGACCTTGTAGTGAGAACTGATGGCTAAATGTGGTGATATGGAGTGGACGTTCCCTCCGTGGAGCCAGATAATCACAATAGGAGCTGAGCATTGCGCACAAATTGAGCCAAGCTAGCACCGGCTGCACGATGAATCCAATATTATTTTTTTTAATGAGAGCGGACAAATGACCTGGTGGGTCACCTGGTGGTAAGTGATCACCTCCGTCCATAAGAGGGCCCACGGAAAATTAGCGTTTCGGCCGTCAATGACGCCGTTGCATAAACTGAGTGGCCACCTCATTTAGCTCTGCAATACTGCACAGTCGTGATATAGGCGTTATGGTTGTTATCTATAATGTGCTGTTGTTGTAATGTGTCATTCTTTTGTGCTGTTGTAGGAATAAATATATGATTTTTATTTGTTTATTTTCTTAATATGAATGCGAAGTGTGTACGCAGAGCTACGCGCGGCCGCACAATCAATCCGATGTTCCTTCAAGGAGTCACAGTTAACATCCCCCTCGATTAGATTCCATTGTAAAAATAATTCGTCTTTATTTATTCTCCGAAATAGCAATATCGAATACCTTCCTCAAAAGATCAACGCTTTCTCATAGTATTTAAAATATTGTACGATGTAGATATGCTTCAATAATAGAAACGGCCTATATATTTTACTCCATCATTTCTTCTCCGTTCATTTTAATGTAAAAAGGGAAAAATACCTCATTAATATTTTAAGAAACTGATAGGTATACATTTTTTCTTTATTAAAACCAGCTACTGTGACTTCGCTTGCGTTAATTTCGTGGCCTATAGAAAAATAAAATCCTAATTTTAACTATCATTCTTTGTTAAAATCATCTTCATTGTCAACTTTTTAACTGACTACCTATCGGTGTGCCTTGTTATTGGCGTTAACTTTATAATTAGCTGTAAGGTACCTTTTATAATTAAAATCATCAAAATAAATAAATAAAAACATCCAAACAATCAAACTTTCACATTTATAATATTACTAGAATTCTATCAAGTACATTACGAATATTTAAAAGTTTAGCACACAAATACGTTACATAAATTTAACGCGAGAATCACAGCCCGATAATTATCGAGATATCAGTAATCTTATTGACTCGCTCCGAAGCCTTAATCCCGCTAATTGCAGATGGCCAAAAATTACCATTTATTATTTTATCACCGCTGAGATTAGCCCCGCACTGAATATTAGACGCTTCAAAGAGATCTCTCGACAGATTTCAGATCTGAATATATATTTCTCATTATTATTTTAAAAGTCTTCATGTTTAAATGCTTAAATTTTGCCATTGGATTACAGAAAACAATTAAACACGCTAATTAATAACTTGTATATGTACCTTAAATAATTGTTACATAAAAGAAGGCTTAAAACGATTAAGTATTGATTTAAAAACCTTTTTACACTATTACCAATAGTAAACTTTATTTAATTACAACTGGTTTTGAAAATTCATTATGGACTACCCGATAATGAATTTTCGAAGCCAGTAGTAATTAGTGTAAAAAAGTCTTTAATTCAATACTTAATGCATTTCTATCAAGAAGTGACAATACAATCTATCAAGTATCTTCGATTGTATAGAAAATGTTACTTATTGAACTAACCCGTAAACAATTCTTTAAGCTCGTATAAAAACAGCTAGAATGTTGAGTGAGCACTGGGCACTGGGCACTGAGTATTCACGTGCCATTGAACGAGTGGGTTCAGGCCTGCTATTGACAGTCTTCTGTTTCCGCCGTGATTTCATATCTGCTTCAATATACTACTTAGAACAATGAGATTTAACTCAATAATACAAAAGAAAAAAAAACACATAATACAAGAAGGTGAAAGGTGACCCCACTCAGCCTGTGCTGTGATGTTGAAAGCCATCGCAGTGCTGATTTTCAATGCCCTCCCCCCCCGCTAATAAATAATTATATATATAAATAATCGCTTTCCTTATTACCTCTACTAGCTGGGCTCCACGGTTTCACCCGCGTATATCACCCGTTGCTGCGTTCAGGATAAAAACTATTCTATGTCATTTCTCAGGTTTCAAATAATCTCTGTACAAAATTTCATCCAATTCGGTTCAGTGGTTTAGGTGTGAAGAAGAGACAGACAGAGTTACTTTCGCATATTAGTAAGGATAGTAATGATTAATTACCTTTCAATTTAATTTCTATGGGCATATGGAAAAACATAAAAATGTAATTTTAGTATAAATGTTAACCAAGGCTCTTTTCGATTCAAAGACTAACAGATCCTTAGCTTGAATGAAATTGAAAATGTGTATTTGCATAAAATGTAAGCGTGTGTGCGCACGCAAACTTCCCTGACCCAGAGCAATCAAATAATCTATTAAAATTACTACACGGTTTGCTTGCTTCGAACTTCCCCGATATCCTGTATGTGCATAAGCTTAATATTATAACTTTGGTTGTGCATAAACGAGTGTGTTAAATAATTTTTAACCGACTTTCAAAAGGAGAAGGTTCTCAATTCGACCGTATTTTTTATGGGCTGATTTGGAAAATCTATACATATAATAAAACAGTAACCGAACCATTTCTGTACATTGAATATTTTTCAAAAAGAGTAATTGATATGCAATATGTATGTTCTATAGATACCAAAATCATGGCTAAAAAATTTTTTTTCTGTTTGTCTGTTTGTCTGTTTATCTGTTTGTATGTGCGTCAATCACGTAATAACCACTGGGCAGATTTTAATAAAATTTCACACGCTGATAGACCAATATTAGGTGCAACTTATAGGCTACATTTTGTTTAAAAAAATATATTTTTGGGGTGGCTCTCCATACATGTAAACGGAGGGTAAAAAAATTTCATTAGAAAGGTCTTTAAAAATGATATCGAGGTTTCTAAATGCGTTTTCTGCTAAAATAAATATTTTTTGAGATATATGCTTCTAAAGTCTCGAAAATGTCATACCACGTGATAATGTGAGATTTTTGTTAAGTTGCGGACATGCCTTTTTATACTCTTAACGTATAGATTAAGACGTTAAAACACTCAATGAATCCTCAAAAACTTTTAAAAGATAACTAACTCTCTGCCCGCGGCTTCACTCGCGTGGGCTTTGATTTTCTGTATTTTTAAAGAAGCGCGCGCTCTGTGAGATTTTGGTCACACCTATTTCCATAGAAAATTATAAAAAACTAATATAGACATGCGCATATATCACTGGCCTTGCGATCGTAATTTTTTAAACTTTTGTTGTGCTCCTCTAAAAATACAGAAATTAGTAGCCCACGCGTGCGAAGCCGCGGGCGGAAAGCTAGTTCTGAAATAAAAGAGTAGTGTGTGGCTCCATAAAAATTTGGTCTGTATATAAATCCATATATAGCTCTCGCGTTTATATATCTTCTAATCCCGCTCTTATCTGTTTTCGAAAATTTCATAAAAAATCCGCTCAATAATTGAAAAGTGATTGACACAAATACAAACAACCAAAATGACAAAGCTATAATATTCATTACTATTTATATTACAAATCGCCAATAGATTTGTAAGTGAAAATATGCATATCGTTAATACTGTATCTAAAGAGTGCATTTGTACACAAGCGGGTGATTAGCTCGGAGTGTCCCGCGCTTCTCCACTCTCCGGCCGAAACTTCCCACGGCGCAAACTTACAGCTGCTGACGACACTTTGAACACTTGCGGTGCGTTTAACTGCCCAAGCTTTCGCGTTCTTTTGTCTTCGTGTTGCCAACGTGTTTTGACATCTTGTTGCAAGATGTACGCCACGAGGAATGTTTTATTAATTGAGAAAAATTATAGCCATTCCGCGCGGTGTTGCTCCCGTAGAATAGTTTTATATAGTTTTTCTTGATTAACAGTGTAAACTCTATATAACACAAAATATTTTTTTACATCGGAACAACAAACAAATTATTAACTACCCGTGGGATTTGATCAAAATCTTTTTTTTAGTGAATGTCTACGTCATAACCTCTACCTGCATGTCAAATTTCAGCCCGATACGTTCTGTGGCGTTCCATCTATTCAGTAAGCATAACTAATATATTCCGAGAGAACATTTCTAGGGAGTTGTTTCAGTCATGCTGAAAAATTGTATGTCTGTGGTATGTATGTATGAAAACTTAAACAAGAAATGGTCCTAGTTCTCGGAATAATAATTCGACAAGTTGAGAAATTTCATTACCACATGAAACAATTAAAGGAATAATAATTTTATAAATAGAAAATACATGATTTGAAAACTTCTTTCACCATTGCAATCCTACATTATCCCTGAGGAACATAGGCTATATAACGCTATGCTACAGGAACGAACACGACGAAGCATTGAACAGTAATGAAAAAGGTAGAAGGTTAGTACAAATTAATTTATATTGTTATTAATTAATACATTCATTTGCTTTCACTCTGTTCAAAACAATGAAAATTCTCAAAAAGGCCGCGTTCTCCACGAACTGATTAACTACATTCAAAAGGTAATTTTAATTTGGAAAAGAAAATATAAATTGCAATTTGTAATGAGGTTCAATTAAAATGGATGAAGGGTTATTGTGGGAGAAAAAAAGCAATTAACGTAAAGAGAGGACGCTAATCGTCGACGCGGAAATGTCAATTATGCAGATTATACTAATAAGACGACGCTCGGTGCAACTCGCTCAAATAAACATTGTAAACGGCACAATTCCTTTCAATTTCGACATAGTTCACATGTTGTGTTTTCTATGTATTCCAAGTGTAAGTACTCCTTACTCCCGTACGAATACAATGTATGCAAATGGCTCGTTGCGTCACCAGTAGTCAGGGTAAAACACGTCCGCTCACGACCGAGGCTGCTGCGTGACTGTTCTCCCCACCACACGTTAACCTGAGACATTAACGTTTTGGAAGTTACAATATACACAAACACTTTACCAAGTAAAGCTAAGTGTCCACAAGTTGGAATTGTAAGCATAGGATTCATCCTTCGTACAGATGATGAGATGAGGATTAGTGGACACATTTGCATGACGTTCTATACAACGGATATTGCATCCGATGTGTAAGGGACCTGTGGACGTTTACCTTAAAGAAGCATGCGAAAGATTTTTGTGATGTGATCATTACAGACCATGTACACTAGATATGTCAAAAATTCTTCAATAACCAGAAGAGTAACGTCAGCGTAACGTAACGAAGCGTCAAAGTTTAATTAATAAGTGGTTGAAGAGATACTGTTCCTCCAAAAAATTAATATTCAGGGACATTTAACATTAATATTTAGTCCCAAAGTAAGCAAGACTTGTACTATGAAAGCTAAATAATTATAGATAAATTAATACCTCGACACTAGAAAATTACAATGTTTATCACATCATAATGTTCTACTCGTGGAGATTGAATCTACACCCTCCAGGGCAATAGCCCATTGCTGTATCCACTGCTTCAAGCGGGTCGTCAAGAAAACAACACTCTGATCTGAACTTACAGGCATTAGAGCACTCGTATTCAATTACAAGCAAAATACTATATTGAAACTACAAGCTCCTTCCAATATCATAACATCGAAGATGACAATAAAAATCGCAGAAGTCTTTATAGGAGTCCTAATCGTGCCACAGAATTAGCCCTCCGCAGAACGCAACAGTTAATACTAAACCACCTTCACCCTGCCTTCACCCTGCACCTTATTCCCAGGGCATAAGGTCCACAATCTCTCATAGAACTGGAAGGTTACGCTTGCCAGAATTATCTTTAGTGGGATGTCAGTAGAAGTTGGTTTAATTAAAGTTAGTGAGAGGCGAGCCCGGTTAAGTCTCGATTCCTAAGTTCAGAATTGCAGTTCGTTAAGTATTTGCATTTTGTAAAGCTGTATTGTGAGTTTCTTCAACTGTATTTTGTAATTCGTTTAGGAGATGTAATGACACTTGCGTACTCGCGAATGCTTTTAAAATTAACTAAGTAAGAGCTTCTTTGTGTCGCTTAATGGATGTATAACGGAATAATCGCGTAGTTTGTTGAAACTACGGAACAACTATTTCAGTTTGTTGCTTTCATCCATTATTAAACAGCTATCAAATAAAGTTTCTTGCTTGTTGATTTATTTAATAATTTAGAAAATCATTTACCAAATCCACACTGACTACAAAGTATAAAACAAAATCGCTTCCGGTTATATTATGCCGAGTCCCTAGTAAATATATTATAGCTCCATTACCTCTATAAATCTTCACGGTTTCTGTTAATTTATAGCTAGAGATATGAGATCTAGATCTAAAACTATTGGCAGAAAAGGTTAGAAATAAAGTACATCAAAAGCTCATTAAATAGGCTTTATTTCAGGCTCCACACACTGTATCAATTGAAGATCTAATCTAGACAAGATTAATGTAGATATAATTAAAGAAGGCTCAAAATAGATGAAAACGTTGGACCTTCGAAAGGTCGAGGAGAAAAGACTAATATTATAGACGTGTCACACACACGTATACATGTTTTCTTTATTTACAATAAGTTCACACCTCACATGTTACGGTTTTCTGAAATGGTTGGCAAACGGTTTCTATAAGCATAAGTTTTATAAAATAGATTCGAGCTAAAACCTTATAAACGTAACATTATTGCGATGCATAGTAAGGCGTATTAAGAAAAAAAAATTATTTACTGTAAGGTGAGGTAATAAGACCCACAGAATATACCAAACATACAAACATTTAACTGCCCGGCCATCTTGATTCTGAGACGCCGCTTCACTCGGTCAATTATTCATATTTCGGGCACAATAAAACATTTTGTTGACATGTAAAAATTGCATTATTTTCTAAAATATTTAACCTTACACATCCCTTAACAATATTTTTTTATTATTTTATGTAACTTTGCAAAGTCAAATAAATGAACTAAACTTTGCTCAATAATGAACACTATGCTATTATGAGAAATAGCATTAGCAGTGTACGAAACCCGTTTCAGTAAAACGCCCCGTTTGCAGCCGCCGTCCGACGCATTAGTGTGCGTGGGTGCGTGCGTGTGGGCCAATAACATGTAAATTAGTACATTAGGCCGGCCCAATATCGGACCCCCATTAAAATAACTCGACGATTGTGTATGACTTGAAATTTCATGTCCAATTTATTGAAGTTAGGTATTCTATTGACTTTTTATGTATAACTCGAAGGTGTTTGGCCGCCATCTTACTTGATGGTACACGAAGATGAGACCTTTAAGAAATATGCCTTGTTAGGTAGAGTAAGCCCTTCATCCTAGCCCTGAATAGTTATTTCACAGGAATGTCAGACACCTCAAAGCTATACTCCCGCAGTACAGTGTATAAAATCATTTTTGAACCATTTTGAGTGTAAGAATATTTAGTCGACTACGAACCGGTGGAAAGCGTCATGTCATCTCGATGACCTGTGCTGAAATGTGGAAGTATCGGACACGTGAATGACACTTTTTGAAAGTGGAAAAAGAAGCTTGGGGATGAAAGAAAATAGATAGTAGAAGAAAATAAATAGATAGAAATGAAATTAAGAAATCTAATCTATTCTTATGATTTTCTTTGGCCAATTGTTAAAATCACTTTCCTAATAGAAATCTATAATATTATCCTTGACAATAAACGAAGAATTCATGAAATCTAACTTTCATGACTTCATCGATAATAGGATGGAAAGATTCCTATTTTATTCAACCAACATTTTAAATCTGTCATTTTATAACGACATTAATTCCGTCAGTTGATACCCAATAAATTTCTCAGAACATTTATTGGCTATTAACAATTACTCATGCTATGTAAAATCGATTAGCTCGGAGTGTCTAAACTCGAGTTGTTCATTTAACAATAATTAGCATGTATATTAATGTTTAGCACCTAATTACTGCCTCGATCGGCCATTAGCTCTCGAGAACGCCGTAACTGCCGTAACAGCCGTAACTCAGCACAAACGACCGGCCGATTTATCTGTCCTTTAAAATTTTAAATTGCCATTTGATTTCGTGGCCATTGTTGAAGATACAGCGAGAATTGTTTTGTTTGTTATAATAAAACTGTAAGACGGTGCGGAGTGATTTATGCCCGGGGCGGTGTGCTCGCGACACCCGTGTGTTTGCTCGAAACCACTCAAACGGCTACGGAAATGTCCTTTTCTTGTGTACTAGCCTAAAAATAACTCTATTTCGCTGTCACCAGTAATCAGAGGTACTTGTAGGGAAGTAAACAAGAATCATGATTCAATATAATTTGCCTCGACCTCAATTTCGGGTGAATAGCCTTTATTATTGGGAAATGGGAATAAATTGGCGCGAATAGGGCCACATTCATGCTGCGATGGTCACCTTCACGGAGTTCCGCATTTTACATGGTAGATAATTTAGTGTATGATTTTGTAATACATTTTCTAATCTTTATTTTCTAGTCTTAATCAAGTAAGACTATAACAGCAACACAGCTGTTCACGCGTTCCCTAGCTCTTAGTATTCTAAATAGAACATATTTCTTCAATATTATTCTCATCTGAGCCATACTCCTACGCTCTCATTCTTCACGTATAGGTTAGCAGATTAAACTATAGTAGTCACGGGTCCTTTAAAGGATAGAACCCAAGCATTGCACCTTGGGGTCAAGCTCGCACCAATGTAAGTGCCACTCCCCAGGAGAAGATCGGCGTGAAGCAGTTTGTACTGTGTTTCGTAGAGTAAGCGTGGGCGCGAAGGCCTGTATTTCCATCCCATTCCCCTCCCTTCCTGTTGTACTCCTCTCCCAATTTCCCATCATTAATTCTCTTCCTATCCCCTCCCCATTCTTCAAGCTGGTAAGGCATCTGCGAAACTTCGCTGTTGTAGGTATTCATGGGCTACGGTCAGTCACTTAACATCAGGTGAACCGCATGTCCCGCCTGCGCTGTTACATAAAAAAAGTATGGCCCTGCATGTGGCTATCCACCATTAGCATTAAATTTCTAATAATCTCCTACGAGGTTATTTTTTTCTGTCTATTGCAATGTTCAAAATTTAATCCAATACAATGTTGTCAAAGCAACTAATATCTTCTCATCGCGCTGCAGTTACCACGAAGTTATATTACATTTGCATCACCTGTAAGCTGTCGAGGAGCGTCCCGCGGGAGCTCGTTACTAACTTTGATTCAAAGATCGCCGGCTAATCCACTCAGACGTCGCCCGGGACCGATCACCTGGCTAATACCAGCGCGGACACACAACACTCGACCAATTATTATTATAAAGCTGGTTGGAACCTCTCCCTGTGGTTCCGGTCACAGTGGCCAATGTGAATAGAGACTAGCTAAATGTGTAGCAATATTACGCATAAGTATTCAGTCTGATAATCCGATGAAATGGAAATTCGACACGAACGGAGAGATATCACAGATAATCAGTAATTGTGTTGTGACTTTTTTAATTTTTATATCGATAATCAGTAATTTTTGGAAGTTTTCTCCTTAATTGAATATATTATAATTGCAGCTACATTTTTATCAACAAATAATAAAATCCTAAGAGATATCGATATTTCAAAGCATTAGCAATGAAATTGTGTCCTAAATGACTAATTTTTAGTGACTGTATTTGACTGTGTAACTAAAAATATGTAAAGTTAATCAGAAAGGCATTATCTTAATACTATTATCTAATTTCTGTCTTTCTAATCTATTTCAATACTTTCATTTTTCTAATAGAATTTGTGAAAACATTTCTTTGATGTATTGGAATATAAAAACACAGTTTGTTTAAATGAAATACTTTGGAATTTGAAAACAAAACGAAGGCATATTTAGTGAAATATACAGGCCGGTCACGTGCCGCGATCCGATGTACAAACAACGAGACGTCGCTCACGGATTAGCATTCATTACCGACGTGCGCGACCAGCTCAATGACGTGCCACAGAGTATACGAGGGTATAGAGCGCGACTGCGAAACGGACAACAACCATTGCTTTGCTTTTATTGCGAAAGAACACTTTTAGAGACGACGAATCCCATAAGCACTTGTTGATAGCCCTCTCTCATTATTTTTTCACACGAAACTTAAATGACTAATAGAATGATAGCATGTTGCATACGTTCCGCGATTAACCAGGTTTGAGGATTTCAATCAGAATCGGGAAATTGGATAGAAGGTTGTTGAATATATCCACAAGACGTTGAGTTGAGTTGAGGGCATTTGAGACTCTTTTGGCGATAAGATTTACCCTTGGACTTTCTTAAGCCCGGAAAGCCCTCAATCCACATGATAGTTGTACCGTGATCCGTAAAACTATTATTGGTTAGAGTGTACTGTATATTAAGACTCTTCGGCGGGCAACGGCTATGGGGGCACTGTATACCTATTTATACTCTGTAGTACAAAGCCCTTTAAACGATGGATTTCATAAGAGCTATGATGAAGATTGTATCAGAGCAAAGCACCGTTTATAAAGTTACGTACTTAGCTCGGGTACTCATTTGTAACGACTGCGGTACAAACTGTTCGCAAAATATATACTCGACGTCAACTTTTCACCATAATTTTGAAGGAATCGAAGAATTAAAAAACTAAAGAATTAAGATCATGCAGGGAGAACAAGGGCATTGTTATCAGTAAGCGAAGGTTACCAAATCTTCGATTTACCTATGACTTTGCATGAACATGACTAACACCAAAATAATGACCAACAGTGTGCAAAGAAGGTTAGACGTTTGTAAATGAGGAGGTTGAATTCTTTTCTGTATTTGTCTTTGTCCTGAATATGTCGATGAGTATGTATGTACCTCGGCCAAATAGATTCATTCCAGGTAAGCCAAGATAAAGAAGTTGCTAGTCGCACCAAACACCTGGAAGAGCTTTTGGTCGATAAAGACTGAAAGGCAAGATCATGGACATACTTCCCATCGTCACGTATGGTGCGCAGACTTGGTCATTGACTGTTCAACAGAGGTCCAACCTGGACGTTTGCCAGCGCGCCATGCAGCGCAGTGCACTAGTCTAACTAATGAATAGAGACAAAAATTCGGAACTGTTACTTATTTCCATCCTCACTCAACAACAGATGACAATCATGCTATTTGCCTGTTGCTCAAGAGAAATCTATTTATATAAATATTTCAGGACTTCAAAATACTTAACCAGGATTATTTTGCGCGACGTTTTTACTTATACAGCCAAAAAGATATTAAAACAAATTAATTAACGCGGTAAAAATAAATTAAACAGTCTCCAATTGAAAGAAAAACATCGCAAAGTTGGTTCGTTGTTCTCTAAAATCCTTTTGGAGAAATTAATGTTCGTTTAATTTAATTAGCTAAAATCTCATTATAATTACGTTTCAGGTTTATCTAAATGCTATCAAATTAGTTCTGCCATCAAATAATATTGAATCATTTGAAACGCTTTCCACTTGTAATTCTCATTAACGGTAACACTACGTTATTATGAAGCTTTGAATAAAGCTCGGAAATTAGACAACAGATTTTTCTTCACAACTACTGTAGAATTCATTTAAAGGAATATTTAACAGTCTGTGTGCCTCTGTCGAGAAAAATTACAAAGGATTTTTTTAGGCCTCTGCCTCGAGTGTTGCGAGCTGCGGGTCGGTTCGAGGGCCAATAGTTTTGATTATCGCTCGCCACTGCTGCTGCCGCAACCCGCGAGATTCAAGCCAGAGTCTTGAGGTTAAAAATAAATTTGTCTAGTAATTTGCTCAAATAATATTATTCAGTAATAAACATCTAGTCTGATTCTTCGACTATGTCTATACTAAATAATATTTTGAGAAGTTTCACTGTTCGAACGCGCTTATATCAGCAACTACTGGTCCGACTTGAAAAATCCTCATAGTGCTAGATTAAAAATTTATAATATAAAATACAAACCGCCCGAAATACCTATTAATTGATAAAAGTAAGAATTTATTTATGAGTGGAAAGCAGACGAAAATGGATAACATAAAACTCATAAATCAAACTCAAATAGGAATTTCCCATGCATGGTTCCACGTACCACCATCTACTGTCTATAACCAACTTATCACTAATTTCTTATTTACCTTTAGATCTCTATAATTTAATTGTAATTAAAATCGATCTAGTTTATTTGTACTTCCTAAGTCGTACTTAATGCCTCATTATACAAGGACGTGGTAACAAGCGTGACCCAATTCCTGCCGAAGCATTCCGACTTTAAAAGCATTTAGCTCACTAATTACTCGTACAGCATATTAGTGAATATAATGGTTTCAAAATAATATTTTCCGGCTTCCTTGCTTGTTCGCGGTTTCCACCTGCCTGGACAACGCGCTGTCATTTGCATATAATAACTTTAGGGCAAAACCCCACAACCCAATCTAACCCTTAACTCAAGGATGTAGAAGCAATTGTCGCTTGCGAGGGTTTTCAAATAGAACCTTGCTCGTTGGGAGGGCGGTTGGCAGTTTCTAATTTGGCAACGTGTGTATTCCCGCGTGCATTGTCATATATTATTACATTATGCTTTACCGGGCGGAGAATTTTAACTTCGTTTGGCTTTAATGAAAATAATTATCAAATATCGTTTATAAATGCTTGTTTGTTACTAAAAGTCAGTAAACCGCCAGACAACAACGTTATTCGTGATCAAGTTATTACCTGTTGATAAGCTGTATAAATCTTTAAAGGTGTTATATTTCAAGAATGAGAGTCTAATTGCTCCGAGGAAGTTACCACCCTCAATAGGAAATCAATCTTTAACAGTGTCATATTGTATTTCGTACTATGAGTGAGGCGCCAGAAGCCGGAAGTTCCTTTCCTTATCCATTTTCCAATTCTACAGCTGGTAAAGTACCTGCGACGCTGTTGCTGTTGAAGTTTTTCTTGAGCTGCGGTAGTCGCTTAAAATCAAATAAACTTTATCTTTTAACTGCCTCTGATATAAATACATGTCTCGTGAAAATCAGTAGGCTGAACGACAGAATCATCCCAAACAAATACGAGGGCAACAAAAACTTCAAATTCAAATCGTTTATTTTTCCAAATTAGCCAATTTCAAAAGAGCTTTCATAAAGCCTTATGTAACGTCTCATACATGTTTTCTTTTTTATTTACCACCGATTCGGAAGGCAGTGTCTACTGAGAAGAACCGGCAAGAAACTCAAGTTGTTGCTCTTTTCAAAATTCTGACTTATTCATTCAGACAAACTATTGTACCTGGAACACAATTTAGACACACACAATCCCGCAAGCCCGAGCTAGTACATGGGAAATTAATGAATAAATAACAACTATAACAAAGCTACCTTCGCTCGGAACCTCGTACACGTATTATATTGCGTCGTGCTAATCTGTGCGAATGGAAATTTGCTCTCGTCTGAATATGGCGCTTTCGCTGTTTATTCGCATTACACGTGTAAAATACATGCCGGCGATGAGTCGTGATCATTACACTAACTACTTGCTCTTTTTAACTCACTGCGGATATAATTTTGAACTTACATCTAAGTTTGTATGCATGTTTAACTCTAATGCTTTTAAATAAAATGCTTTTTAAAGGATTTTAAACGCGGTTTATTATACATTATTTTACATTATTATTTAACCGGTTTATTATACATTATTTTATTTAAAATGGAAAGTACTCGCGTTAAAACAAATACAAGATTATACTCTAATGCTTTTATTATTATTAATGTCAAAGTTGTTGTATTTTGAGGATGTCTGTATGTAAATCATGCTGTAAATACTGAACGATTGATAAAATTTCGTATAAAGATCGTTTGTTAGCTGCATCAAGTGATAAGAACATTTAACTGACCCCCAAATTTAGCGCGATCAGGAGCTAGGGCCAATAAATAATAATTTGTTTAAATAGGAATTGATTTTAATTCCCATCGATACAAATGAACTAGGCTATGTCTAAGTATATTTATTTCTAAATCGGTATGGACAATAATAATAACATTTAGTATTTTCTTGTTTGTTTTAACGCGAACGCTTTCCTTATAAAATAAAATACTTTTTAAAGGATTTTAAACGCGGTTTATTATTAACCCGACATTTCGAACACTTTCCGAGCGAGCGATCCTTTAAAAAATATTTTATTTTATAATAATATCTCTATAGTGTCTATAATGTGTACAATAAGATGGTAATTGAAAGGGAGCCATTGGCCAAAGATGGGCATTTAAAATATGATACGTACAGCTCCACGCTAAATATTTTGTTTGTCAAATTCAAACATTTTAACACAAATAATGATAATAAATGAGAACAAAGCCGATATCTCTCTGGAAAGGAAATTAATCGTAGCCATGAGATAATCGTTAAAGGATTGTTTAAAAAAATGGGGTGAGGCTGTGTCATAGACACGGCACGACCGTGTTGTAGGCTTTTTTTGTTGCAGCAGACAAGTGGAGCATGCGGTTCACCTGATGTGCACATGACTGACCGCAGCCAGGCCTCCCTGCTCCGCTCTCCGTACGAAACACTGCAATACTGCTTCACACTCGGCTCCCATTCTTTTATTGCTGAAGATGTTGTGCAGAAGAATTACTAACTATCGCCTCTTACGATACCTACAGGTAAAAATAGGGTAGTGACACACGTATTCTTCCCGTTGCCAGACAGAGTAGCACAAACGGGTAGAGATAGGGCTACCCCCGTATTCTTGCGTACGCTACATATTCACGTACCTACATGGGTACGCAAGAAAATAATGTTCAATTTGCTGTGCTTGCCTCTCTGTGTGACAAGTGTGTGTGGAGCTATAATGCCATACTGTATCGCCCGATTTTGTTATCATTAGGGTTTTGGCCTCCGTGTGACAGCAATTTTAAAGACGTATTCACGCGAAAAGTAGTGTTATAATAACGGATAGAACAAAGATGTCCGAAAGCCTCCTTACATCTCGGAATAGTTGAACAAAAGAAACCGTCGTCGAATTTTTTCTAAAGTGCAACTTTCTATATTAATTAACAATATCAAAACGCATTAACACCATGTTGGTGAATCATACAGATCGGTTCCCCAACAGCGTTCAGGTGTAATAACTTACCCGCACAGTTTTTATTCCGCGTCGGCCACAAATCGCGCCATGTTTGCGAACTACCCACAATAGTTGCTATTTAGTGCATAAAGGCCGAATCATTTGTTTGCGCGCGATATTTGTGAAACAAACGAAACGACATTTATTTGGCGCTCAATTTTGTAAAAAATGTCAGCGAGGACAATGGCTCGTATTTTAAATTAAAAACGCGATAAATTAAACACGGGTTGAATTCGGAACATCGACGTTAGAACAATCGATATACTCATACAAGTTTTGTTCATGTACATTTTGTTAGCACTAATGAAATTCAATCTTTTATACCTAACGCTGATTCAGGGTTTTGATTATGTAATTTTTAGCTAACGCAAAAGTGGTTATAAGGATTTAATGTTTAATCTGAACGATTTACAATAAACAAGCAATACGTAAGAATCTTATCTTGATGAGCTGAAGAAGTTATAGAAATAAATTTATCCTTCCTAAATACAATTTATAAAAACACAACTTTCTAATATTGTGATTTGTGACAATATAACGAAACTAAAGCTCTTAAGTAAATAAAATAGCATATTATATAATATGAACCCTACTTCTGACTAATATTATAAATGTGAACGTTTGGAGGTTTGTGTGTCAATCACGTCAAAACTACTGAATTGATTTCGATGATATTGGCTCTTAGATGCATTAAGTGATAGGATACATTTAACTCATCTATAGAAATTATCGCAAGCGAAGACACAGTCTAGTGTTATATAAGAGGAAAATATTCGTTCGACCGATGAAGCAGTTTCTCCTACAGATATAGTAAATATCGGATATCAGTTGCATCGCTTTGTTTAGAAATTCTAAACTGTTTGCCGACGCGCCCGCCTGGATGCACCGATGCACCGGGACACGTACTCGCGTTTGAACTTTAGATTTCTCTTTGCTTTCTTTTTGCGGAGAATTATACATTCACGAGTTATGGATTATCTGTGAGTGTTATGAATAGATGAAGGAAAAACATCGCTCGGTAGATAGATAGGCTAATGTCTTTTCTTTAGATGAAAGAGCGTATTATATTATTTATTTAGACAATGTATATGATTATGTAGTAAAGAATAACAAAAAAAATACATAGATTTTTTATAAAAGCTATTTTATTTCGCAGTCCTTCCAATGTCCGAGAGACTAACAATCTATGCTTCATGAAAATCATAATAATTTACAACAATATAAATAATAGATATACAACAAATAAAATATTCAGTTGATACATACATAAACATTTTACAGTATTAGTTCATTTACATTGGTTTTCGACGCAAGTTGCTTAGTACTCACCAGTACGGCTTAAAACGCGGGAAATCTGCGCCTAAATCGTAATTGGCCTTAATATACGCCCACCTGTGCGCCTTGGGCGCGCCCCATTGCGTATCCTCAAACCTGTAATCCAAATACTCGTACTTCATCCTTCCCATATAGGCCGTGTATAGGAAGTCCAGGACCGGGTGGCAGTCGAGAAGGGTGTAGTACAGGAGCTGGTCGTCGGCTCTGAGGTTCGTGGCGAAGGTGTGCATGCCCACCAGCCCGTCGTAGCGCCAGCTGTAGCCCTCCATGCAGCGGAAGAGCAGCCCGCCCGAGTCCATGCCGAAGCGCGCCCATTGGTGTGACGTGAGGCAGATGAACCATCCCCACTCTTTCTGAAAAACAAGGCATATAAGCGTAATATATTGTAAGCTTTTACCAAAGCCTTCCTCATCGAATTCACACGGAAGTAGTACGTTTGTTCGGAATAAAAGGTAGTCTATAATGAAAAAAAATCACTTTCAAAAATATCCATACTCTCCGATATAGTATTATATTATCTGTGCCTTCTGTAAGAAAATTGCAAGATGAATAGTTGAGTAGATAAACAAAAATAAAAACATTACTTAACATTACGTCTTATTTAAATTTTCAATGCAATTGACATAAAAAATATGAAAACATCGGTACATTATAATTGTATCTACCTTCGGACACTCCACGTAATCGCGTGTGCGCACAAAGTACTTGTGGAAGGGCGTCGGTTTCCTTTTGGTGGCCCACATGAACTGGTAGCCCACAGCAAACACCAGCTCCCACGTGGGAATCGAAGTTATTGTCTCCCACCTCGACAAATAATTCATAAATCAGTACCTCTAGACACTCCTTGCTAGCGGAGTTAGTGAGTAGACCTCTGTAGAGTCGTTAGTTATACCTTAAGCGGCTGTTACATACATATTACATCTTACATACTCCCAAAATATTTTTCTTTTTTTTTGGGGGGGGGGGGATTTATCAAGATCGAAAATGCGTCCCTCATGATTGAATACATTTTTTTTCCTAAATACTATACTAAGCAAAATCATAAAAAAATGATATTCTGATAGGGAGCACTTACACAAATAGTTGCTTTTCTCATGAAAACTCCAAAGTAGAATCCATCTTATGTCCTTTTTAGGTCTCATAATATTTCATCGAATCGGTTCAGTGGTTTAGGCATGAAGAAAACAGATCCTTGAATTACTCGTCCAGAGGTAGTGGCCAAACATGTTTTAGGTGAAGGCCAGCAAGACTTGATTGAACACTACGGGCACCGGTTTAGCAGTCCCGGCGTGATTGACACACGAACATCCAAACATGTCATGAAACGTTAAAAGAGTGGGAGCCGAGCATTGTACGAGTGGGCCAAGCTCGCACGGCAGTACCATCCAGCAGAAGATCGGTGTGCAATATTGCACTGTGTGCAGTACGGTGAGCGGGGGCTCGGAGACCTGTGTACCCATACCGTTGCTTCAAGTCGGCCAGGCATCTGCGACACTTCATGTTGTAGATGTTCATGGGCTGCGGTCAGTCACTTAATATCATGAATCGCACGCCCCACTTGCCTGCTATAACATAAAAAATGCAAACTTTCACATATATAATATAAGTAGGATATACGTATGAGCCGTGGCTCTCGGACAGATCCTGGTGCTGCTGGTCCAGAGGTAGTAGCCGTACACGTTGTAGGTGGAGGCCAGCACGGCCAGGTCGAAGACCACGGGCAGCGGGTGCGACCGGTTCACGAGGTGGGGGCGGTTGAACTGGAAAGCGATCAAAAACTAACATTTTTCTCGTGTGGCGACGAGTTAGGATAGAATACGTGTGTCGCCACCCCATTTCTAGCCGTGGGTGTCGTAACAGGCGACAGAGAGTAATTCTGCTGCATATATCAATGCAATATCTTCAGCAATAAAATAGTAGGAGCCGAGCATTGCACGATTGGGCCAAGCTCGCACCGGTGTAACTACCACCCCCCAGCAGAAGATCGGCGTGAAGCAGTATACAGTGCAATACTGCGTTTCGTTCGATGAGCGGGCGCCCGGAGGTCTGTATTCCTATCTCATTCCTCTCACGTCTTATTCTGCTCCTCTCCCAAATTTTGCAATTTGGAGATTTTACATACTTGATTGGTAGCACTCACTTGAGGATGGTAATGAATCCTTGCCACGGACGCGTAGAAGCTGCTGTTGCCCACATTCATGTTGTGGTCGTACCACACGCCCAGGATGTTCTCCAGGCTGCGCAGGTGGCCGTGGCCCTTGAGCACCAGCTCGATGGACGACGCCGTGGTGAGGAAGTGGCGCGAGGTAATGACGCCGCACGCGCTCAGCGGCGTCAGGCGCTTGTACACCACGCAGCACGCGCAGCCGAACGCCCACGCGATGTCCTGCAGTGTAGAATGTACAGGGTTACTGATAACTTCACGTATTCCTTACAGGAAATGATAGAAGATTAAAATGCTTTAAAATAAAGCATATTTCTGTGCAGCAAATTGCATAGTTTTTGTGATATTCGAATTTTAAGGTTTTGTTTGGAATCTGGACTTTTGGATAATTGATTTTTTATAATATTAGAAGGAAGTAGGAAGGATGTAAGTGGTCGTTAGTACGGGAATATTACAATGCCTATACAATGACTCTTGTTATTTTTTTTTTTGCTTTTAGGCGCATGTTCTGAATACCCTGTATTTTATAACCAAGAAGACAATAGAGCAATATAAAAATTAAAATTATTTAAGGCTGGCTCGGAATACTACTCCTTACTTATACTTGATAGACTGTATTGTCACTTCTTGATGGAAATGCATTTTTTTAAATTTATAGAATTAAAGTCTTTTTCACACTATTTCCACATTTCTTAATAAACTTTATTTTACAACCGTTTTCGAACAATCATCATCATGTAGTCTACTCCTTACTTATTTTATTAACTGGCCACATAATATAATTATTTTTATTTTATGTTTTTCTTGTGTTTCGTGTTATACTATTAAATTAACTCACGTGTTTGACGAACTTCTGTGTCTGCTGGTAGTGTGGTGACAATCTGTAGGGCCGATTGTGTTCTCGGTACTTATACTGATGGGCGACCCACGGCGGCTCCTCCACGCGGAAGTCGGGCGTGTCGATGCGGTCGCGGGGCAGCTTCTCGCCGCACTCCAGCTGCGGGTTCAGGGTCGTGTGCTCCCTCTCCCAGTAGTAGTTGTGCTCCAGCTCGATGGGAGAGATCCAGCACAAGCATCGCAGGGTGATGGACGCGATGAGCGTGGCCGTTAATGTTATCCTATAACAATGTATACGATTACATACATACATTATACAAAAGCCGACAACGTACTGTGATGCCCCCTACAGAGCGAGTAACTATGGGTGGCGGTTATCACTTTATATCAGCACGCCTGCAATGTATAATTTTATTTTCATGGACAGTTACCAAATGTTAAATACTTAATTAATTTTTATTCTTGCACAAATCTATTTGTAAAAACGTCTGAAGAATCGTTCTGACACACAGAAGGTAAAACAAAACAAAACGAAGATACTATATGATTTTATGGAATTAGTTTTTTTATTGAACCGATGAAAATGTAAGAAGCCCCGGAGAGCGATGACGATTGACGTACCATAGCAAGGCCATCCTAAGGAGATGTAATCGTTTATTCTCTTTGTTTCTGCTTTTATCGAGAACCGATGTGTTGCCAGCTACGTTTTCAACTTTCAACAGTTTTTAACCGATTACAATAATGGGGACTAACAGTTTGACACGTGTATACGTAATAGTATTAGAATTTGATAATATTTTAGTCCGATTACCAATTTATGTTTCCCAGCTAGAGTATTTAATTTCGTTTGTCCACGAATTTCTCAAAAGTCATATTGAGATATTGTACACTTCAACTTAGGAAACAATATAAGATGCATAAAATCAGAAAGACAGTCAAGTTGTCCGAACACGCCATAGAAAAAAAAATTACCGTGAACAAATTCTATCTTGAAACATTAAATAAAGACATCCAATTTAATGAAATAAATTGATAATTAACATCACATTAGAAACCCCAAAAATAACAATATTTTCTCCACTATTTGATGGATGTTATCATACATATAAACCTTCCTCTTGAATCACTCTATCTACTAAAAAAACCACCTCAAGATCCGTTGCGTAGTTTTAAAGATTTAAGCATACAATGGGACGTGGACTAGGGACAGAGAAAGCGATTTTGTTTTATAATATGTAGTGATATTCTGGGACTGGATATAATCCTTTGTATACGAGAGGGAGAATTAGATTAAAACAACTAATGAGGTTGTTTCGATCGGCGTGCAAAAATAACTCCATTTGGAAAATCACATAACGTGATTATCTACTTGCTCCCAAATAAAAATATATGCATACTATATGTATGCAATATTTATTTTTGAATTATATTATATTTTTATTCATTAGTTTTATTTTAAAATATTATTTTGAAAATTTTATTTGTAAAAATCGTTTCGTTTCAATAACGATTCAAACATTGGTAAGAGGGCTAGGTCTATTATAACTGTAACAAATAAGTTATTATTTGTTACAGTTATAATAGACCTAATTTTTTATTATTAGACGTGCATGGATTCTTACTTTTTATTTTTCATTTATATGCGCTGCTTACTTCAATATTCGCCCACATTTTGGAATTTTTTAATAGCTGGTATCATTATGTTTTGCTTACATTTAGAACTTCCCGTCGATGCTGCGCAAGAATTGAGAAGGAATCTTTCCATCATGTAGAGGAAAGAACAAACAAATAAACATACATTGAAAGTTTGTAACAGTTTTCAAACAATCACATGATTTAAAAAAGAATCATTACAATATGTTTTCATTTCGAGTCAACTATGTTACAATCTCATTTCATTAACCGACTTCATAAAAGAAGGAGCACTCAATCCAACCATAATTTTTATATATGTTACAGCATATCTCCGGCATTTACGAAACTTGGTTAAAGTCTAATCATGTGTCAAATGTGAAAGATATCCCATGGAACTCCCCAAAAATCACCATAATGTATAATAAGTTTAAATAATATTTTTAAATATAATATACCGGCTGTTCTCCGACTATGAGACTGAACTGTGATTAACTGTGAAAACCGCCGAATGCTGAAGTCCTGATGTGGGGCCTTAGCGGCCGGTCTCATATGTGAGAGATATTAATATAGCGCTTTAATGAACATTTTTTTTTCTTAAAATACTTTTTCTAGCATTTTAATATAGTTAGAATCTATCATTTACAATTAACACCTATCCTATAAGTTCTATTGTACAAAGACGTTTATTATTGTGTTCTCCGCACTCGAATAATCAAAATGATAAGCAAGCTGTTGACATAATAAAACGAAGATCTTATTTATTTATTAGAATCTCCCTCAAAGGGTATTATCTAAATTATTTATCAATTTACCTTATCTATATCAGAAAAACATAAAATAGATTATTTTATTTTCAGATACAGGAAATCACAGTTTGCGTAACCGTAACAAAAAGTAAATAAAATAATATTTATATTAACTTAAAAAAAGGCTCCAGAAAAAAGACAAGAAATACTTAATTGTTCAATGTTTTTCAGTTTGTAAATAAAACTCGTTATATTTACATTAATTCCCCATATTTTTCCTTATCCGTTCCCGTTTTCCCCGCTCGTTGAACCACTCGTATTTAAGGCAACAAATTTAATTTTTATAAGAAATTAGATTTTCGAAGGGCTTCATGATTTACTGGGACCGCGGCGTGTAACCGAATTATTCGCTTGTTCCAATTAATATTAATTTTCGTAAAAAATGTTCGATCCCCGAGTTTCATTATCCCCAGCTTAATAAATTAATTCTTCTGCGAACAGATTAATTAAAAAACTTTAGGAAGACAAAACTGGGTTACAAATTGTACCAGAAATAGAATAAATTGTCACCAATTGAAAATAAGACACGAGACTATAAAAAGAAACGAAAGCTTTATCATTGCATTGTTTGTAATGTTTTGTCTCTCTCTATTACTTTATCCTTGGGAGTAAAACTGAACGTAACAGGTAGTGACATAATATATTTTTCTTGTAAAAAATCGCATACCATTCAAAAATTACATTTACGAGTTAAAAAAGAGCCTTATTGTCTTATATTTGCTTTCATTGACCAAATATAATATTTCTGTTAATCCAACCAAATATATAATGCGGAAACATCAGTGCAACCGATATCATATTGGTGGAGCAACTCTGTAAAACGTTAAATATGAATGACTTTCGGCTACCAATAACTAAAAATTGTGAAATTTCACAAAATTGTTAAGCGTTAAAAGAGCCTTTTATTAATACACCATTTTTCATTTCGCGGAATGGATATTGATAAAATTTTAAAATATGTATAAAATACTTTTTACGTATGGAAAATTTTATGTAAAAACAGGTCACGAGTGATGGGGGATTGAGGAAACAATAAAACTATCGGAACATGAATTAATGAACTATTGCTACGGAACACTACATAGCTAAATTAAAGTGGAGGGAACACGAAATGAAGATAATTAAGTTGGCCTGTCCGATTAATAGGTGATTAGTATCTGATATTCGTGTTTATTCATGTATCAGTGCCACGCAATACATTTATCGGGATAACGACAAATGTCGATAATTTCTACGGTAATTTTTCCAAAATATATAGAGAAGGCAATTCCAAACGCCCTGAGGTTTCACTCATGCAATTTCCGTCCATATTCCGGCAATTATAACCATGTAAAGCCAGTAATTGCAGTAATGTGAAATGTAGTCACATTACTGTGAACATGACACGAGCAATCGGCAGCTAATTGCGAGCGAGGTAGCAAGTTCCGGACTAGGTAAGAACAGCAGCGACTTGTGGCTACGTGTCGCGTGTTAACGCGTTATGATCGCACGAAACGACGACAGTTAGGCTAATGCTGGTTCAATCGTTTGCGTGATGTCGCTAACAACCATCTGCTGTATGTTATTGGTGCCTCTTTAAAGGATATCATAATTACATCCTCAATCTTAACTGTTAACTCGAGACAAATTTGACGTTATTAAATAAGGAAAAAATCCTATAAAAAATTTTATTAGACCCCTTTAAAATGACGAAAGTAAAAATTGTGAATATCAAGTATTTAGTCTCATCCATACATTTTTTTATTCTTTTGGGGTGTGTTCGTTTAGGAACTTATTTTTTCATTTTTATGCACCGTGTTCACTCTTTCATGTAAAAAATTACTGCGAAAATGACACAAGCAATAGTCAGCTAATTGCGGGCGAGGTAACAACTTAAGGCTAACAGCTAAGAGTCGTGACTTGTGACTACATGTCGCGTGTTATCGCGTTATGATCACACAGAACGACGTACGCTAATGCTGGTTCGATCGTTTGCGTAATGTCGCCAGAGCAGGTGCTGCCTCTATTGGCGCCTCTTAAGTTCTGATTACATCCTCATAAATAGCTCTTACTGCTAGTGGATTGCAACTTAGTAAATACCTTTCAAACGAAAATTATTTTCGCTTCTTTTCTAATGCTAGATAATGCTATGCTATGTGTTTGTTTAGACACTTTAATACTATACCATATTATGATCATTTACTCAGTTACTTCATTATTATGCCGCGTGTTTTTTAGTCAAGTGAATCGCGGTCACAATTATTGGTAGCATAGACACAATACATTTGACACCTCGAGCAACTGATAGCTAATAATAATCAAGCAAGGGGTACAATCAAGTACACGCCATGACTTGTCACCTGTTATCACGTTATGATCACATAGAACGACGGCGATTACGTTAAAACTGGTTCGATCATTTGCGTAATGTCGCCAGAGCAGGTGCTGCCTCCTATTGGCGCCTCTTAAGTTCTGATTATACCCTCCATCTTACTAATTAGTGCGGTGTTAGTAAATATACTTATAATATTTATGACGAGGTCTTCTCACTTCTGAATACAATCTAAACGAAATAATTTGAAAATTATAAATTAAAGATTCATACAGATGTTGTATTAGTATTTACTGGTGTACAGCATTTTATATGTACCAATGTGGGTAACTTACTACGTTCAATTATAATTATTTTTATTCCATTTTTAACATGTGGTAATTCTGAAAACGTTTTATTTTTCACTGATTGATTTTTGGTCGCATTTTTCAGTCTAAGGCCTCGTGTCATAAAAAATAAGGCCGAGTATAGAAGCAAGTCGGTCGTTTTTCGTAGTCGCTCTAAGCCAGGTAAGTGACGTAACGTGTCGCGCGGGCGGCTCCCGGCGCGCGACACGGGAACCTTTTTAGCGAAAATCCCAACTTCTGCTCAACTACGAGTTATGCTGTTAATGTTATTCAAATGTCATCGTTGTCAATGGAATATGCATAAATGCAGTTTTAGAAGTCGTAACGTATGTTTTATAATATTCATGAACATTTAATAAACATGAAAGGTCGATAAATTCTCTCTCTCTCACACACATGTACTTCCTTAATATTAAAGTGGGCTACTTTAATATTAAGGAAGTGCCTGTGGATATAGAATACTCGTATTTTTGATACCAGAAATCCTACGGATACAGGAAACCATGACCATCTATACACGGGGCACAGCTAGTTTATGTTCATGGGCTGCGGTCAGTCACTTAACATCAGGCTTCATCAGAGCAAGAAAGGCCCAGGCAATTGCGGAGTTTGAAAAGATATGAAAAACACCTATACCTATCTAATAACGCTCAATCGGAGCGGCGCTCTCGTGATAGTCAGCTCCTTATTTTAACCTTACATGCAACCGATAGGCATAACCAAGTTTCATATTACACATACACATCAGGCATTGCAGTTTATGACTTCCATTATATAGTAAAGTTTAAGTAGTCATACACTTGAACAAAAAGAATGTAGGATTGTTTTTCAACCCAAGAGTTTTCAATACGAACCACAACGCAAAACGCAGAGCAAATCACCTTGATCAACAAGCGCGAGGGAGCGCAGTCACGTAACGAGGATCAGGCGGTCAGCGCCACAGACAGCTTGCCTGGCACCAACACGTGCCCCTCTCAAAAGTAAATTACTATCATAACAACAATTACAATTATTTACTAATGTTTCATCACAACTCTAGTCAAGCACGGTTCAAGATTATTATTTGCGGATGACCACAAATTCTCGAGGTAAAAAACGAACGGGCTATGACCGAATGCAAGGGGTATAGTAAAGTGGAGTTACTAGAATAAGCTGATCTATGTATCCAAATCTTTTATTATAAGCTTTACCCGCATACGCGAGCCTATTCTGGAGTCTGAGCCCCAATCCGACGAGTGTCCGAAGCGCGTGACGTAGGCATTCACAGTTGTGCTACATGTATAATATGAGCAGTAATATATGTATGTATAATCACTCACCACTATTCCTTTCCTAGTATATTTTAGAACGTAAAGCCATGATCGAATCTAAAATGATCTGAATACCTCCAAGTTATTGCTTTGTCGTTTACGATTAGCCTGTATATCATATCCAGTAATAATAATAAATTGGTATTAAAAAGGATGGCAATTAGTACCACCCTATTCAGGGTAAATTGTAATGTAGATATGTATATTATACTAAGGACAATGTCAACGTCTAAAAGTTAATAAACTCTGCAATTTTTTTATCGATTCAAAATTCGACACTTTGCCATAAACTGAATGCAAAAGCTAGCTTCTTTGCATTCAGTTGCCATAGAAACGCTCCTCTATCGTTTCCTTCAGCACAAGTTTGCCGAGTATTCCCAACAATACAACAAGTTTAAAGTCTCTACGTGTGCGATGTTCCCGGAATTTGCTTACTTATCGAACGACACCAGTTCAGACTTAGCCACTACACGCTAAAACCTCGCTTGGGGTACACCTACTAAATTAAATATATCCTAATATAGTGTTTGTGTGTTCATAACGCCATTATTGAGCGGCTTTTGATGGAAGTTCGTATACAAATTGGCTATCACTTAGGTTAGACGATAGGATATATTTTATTGATCTAAATACCTTGAATTAAGCGTGAGCAAGGCTGCGATCAGAAGGTACATATCATAAAATTAAATCCACAGGCCCCGCTTGTGTGAATGTATGAACGCGTTGAACTCAAAAACTGCCTATGGATTTTTGTAAGGTCTTCAACAACATAGGAAACCTACATATACTTAACTTCGGGTTTAAATTATTGTAGTAGGAAGTATAATTATTTATAATATAATGCATGAGTCATTGTAATTCTGTCAAATGAAGACAACGTTGTTCCTGATGCAAATGCAATATCGGCATTAATGTGAACAGTTATCGGTGCAACTAATTGACTGAAATACAGGCAGTGATGTAATATTATCTCTTTAGGTTAATACGTATTTACTATTATTGTTACTACTATTATAAATTATAGGGCCGTAAACGTGAAATATATGGTAAAGTGAATCGGGCAAATCCTAAACTAGCATGACCTATTGATATGAAAATTTAAACCAGCGATTTATAAGTTTATATTACTAATATACTTGCTTATCTTTTTATTACACAATTTTGATTAGCTAGCTAGCTTTAACTACCTGTTAATTAAATAAAAGTAGTTAGTTTACACAATAAATAAATGTCGAGTGTAAGTTTGACCTTCTAAAACGAGAATTCTGAAATCGAAGAAAAATTTAACTACTTAATATACTCAGATTTGAATAAACACAGACAATTTGACGTGAATCTTATCTGGCATTAAAATATCAAATCAAATTATACACTATAGAGCAACGTTACCCATATTCTACCACTTTCGACTGACATAATGGCAATGACAACTTAGTTTTAACTATAAAAATGCAAGATGTAACTTGTGACAACTTTTTAAACGGTTTAAATTAAATAACGTGTGCTAATAAATTATGGAAATGGTGTCTAAGTATTTAACTCAGTATTTTAAAAAAACTATCAAGAAGTGACAATATATAAAGCTTATGTTTACCCCTCAATAATCGTTGAACCTTGTATAGATAGGACGCTTGTGTTCCCACGCGGCTCCGCTTGCCGAATTCCGCGCATATTTCAGCTCTGATTGCGGAAACTTCACAAATGGTATTTCATTACGCCGTATATTAATATTATCTACAATCCTCTAATATTTTCAGCAAAATGGAGCATCAATTTAAATTTTAATCGATATTGTTCGTGTTAACATAATGTAATTAAGGAATAAATAGGGGTAGAAAAGGAAAGATTGTTTAATCAAATATTAAAAATAACTGTTCACTGATCAGTTTTTATTTTAGGAATGGGGATGTCTCCACTGGGGATCGAACCCAGGACTTCTCAATTTCGACGCCTGAAACGCCAACCTCTGAACCAACGAGGCAATCAAGTATTTTACCTGGTTTTAAAAATAAAAATCGCGCTCAACCGGTATGTCGTCTCTTTTAGATTCTATTTTGACTAATTACCTTGGTAACCCTATTTCAGTAATACCTGGATGTTATTTTGTGTTTATTTAACGAAGGGACCGAGAAACAAGTTATGTTTATAGTAGTTATAACATATTTAATTGTTAATATTTTCTGCTGACAAACATAAACATTTCTGGACATTTTAAGTTTTAACACAACGTCATCTAGTCCCAAGCTAAGCAAAGCTATGGAAACTGGATGACTGATAGATATACTTAAACATACTTTTTTTTAAATGCATACTATAGATAAATGAACACCTAGACAGCAGAAAATTACAACGTTCATCACATCATAATTTTCTACTCGTGGGGATCGAACCCACACCCCCCGGCGCAATAGACCATTGCTTTATCCACTGCGCCAAACGGGTTTTCAATGAGTGTAATTCCTACAATAAAATGCATATATTTATTGTTCATTACATAACAGTACGCGACGCCATGAAAACTTTAAAAAAGGTTACATCTGCTGATCATAAATAAATCATAAATCATGTATTAATTTGTAATGTAAGTACATGGGGTGTTATACAAATTGAACTTAAATAAAAAAACAGATCGTCACATTTCCCTTTGACGGCATAAAAATAATAAAATTAATTAATCATAATTCATTAATTATTAATTAATCATAAATCATTAAGTTCTTACATTTACATTATACATACATTATTAATTTGGTATATTCTTCAATCATTACTATATACTATATTCATTAATTTAGTATTTTAAATCATCTACTTGTCCCCAAATGAGATTCGATCAGTGATACGTAAAGACTTCCGCCCCACGCCCCACTCGGGGACGGGGAAGTTCGCGTAAATGAAGGATAAAAGACGTTATCCCTATTTGCACAAAACGGTCACTCCATTCAATGACTGCGAGTTGTCATTGTGATAGTTTCAACAACTGGAGCAGATTCTTTCTACTGATAATTTCAAGTATTCTCCAACGTACAGTTCACGTAGTTATAACTATTATAAAATGTGTTTGTTAAGTTTATAACATACGTAGTTATTTTATATTTTACTAGTTGATCCGCGCGGCTTCGCTCTCGTAAGATAATGTTATATATGCCTATAAAATATAACCTATGTAACTCGTGGATATTGTAGCATTCGAATAGTGGAAGAATGAGAATGCAATTTTTAAAATCGTTGCAGTAGTTTCTGAGCCTATTCATTACAACCAAACAAAATGTTCCTCTTGATAATATTAATTTGGATTTAACATTCAATTCTATACCCTACAGCCAATAAAAATAAAAATAAATCAACGTAAGGATCACCAATTTCTTGTTACTTAGAAGCTTTTCAACTCGTTTGACGTAAACATTATTTTTATTTATTACATAAGCAAGCTGAAGGTAAAGAATACTTCCTTAAGGTAAAGAAATAAATTTATGATTTTTCATAAAAACAAGTTGCAATGATTCATTTAAATTATTTCATTTTTGAGACGTTTTCCTATAATGATAGTACAGTCAGAAGAATATACGCGTGACTATGGACAGGTTAGCAAAAATATCTGCCTCAAGGATGATTTCAATAATATATAAAATTTAAAATACTTGAATAGGTTCAAATATAACTCATAATCATTTCTTTAATAAAAGTAACTAATTATAGATCTCTTATATTCGGTTCTTAGGTTCTTATCTTATGTAATTACTAGCGACCCGCCCCGGCTTCGCACGGGTGCAATGCTGATATACTATCGCGGAGTTTTCTGTAGACCTTTTCATTGTGTACAATACTTAGTAC
>LQNK01000620.1:255205-267527 GCA_001586405.1 Phoebis sennae
AGAGTGTCGCAGTTACAGCTCTGAGAACAAGTTAGTTCAAGCCGCGACTCACTTTATAACATTCGGAGGCGATCGCGCGGCAATAAAGTTCGATATCAAGCATCGAGTGTCGATCGCGGCTCCGACAAATTGCCCTCATAAAGCCACGCTCCACTTTATGACGACTTGCCCCCCACGGGAGCGCACGACCCCCTCCTCCGACTTGTGCTGCATACACACGCTTAGCAAACCTAAACTAGACTCAAATTCCAACGTGTGAATAGTATTTAGCTTGGTTTGCAAGAGCTTGTAGCCGATCTAAATTGTGTTTTTTATGCAATTCCAAGACAATTTTTTACAAGCGCTTGCGACGCGTTTGTGCATCCAGTTTCGTTTGACATGATACTATATTAAAATAATTTCATAATTACACATGTACGGTTTTTAAGATCACATCTACAATCGCATTATTTTTCAATATTTTTCTTTTGTATTTACCTATATTTATTAATTTGAATTTTGCTGAGCGTGTGTGTACGGCATTAAGCCGACAGTCCCATGCACGGTGCACCGCGCAGGGCCTCCGCGGCACCCGCACTTTATTTTATTCAACTGCGGCTGAAACAATACAAATAAACTTGGCAAAATTGCAGATTTGTAAAACTACGGAACGGGAATCTCTCCGAGTGATTTAGGTGCGAATAATTTAACTTCGCGGAGCCTTTGTTATTTATTTGGCGAACTAAATAATTTATTCGTGTATACCGTGGATTCGGGCGAGCGCTAAACTTTCATAAATGATGAACGTCGTCAAAGACAATATAATTAGTTGGCGACTGGCGCGTCCCCTGTGGTGGAATACGTTATGCCGTCCGCGGTCGTAAGTTGTGGTGGACCTTCCTGCGACTTTGTGCGCGCCGACTAATGAGGATAAACCTTTAATCAAAAACAAAATAACAGGATAATAATTCAAGGTTTTTAGCAAAATATTTGCATCGTATTTATGACTAAGACCAGTCAAGTACATAATGCTAGGTTATTAATCTCGGATTATTGTAAGGTTATTTGATAACAAAGACATTATTATTGATGAGCTATTTAAAAGTTAATTATTTCCAATACAACATTAGAATAGAGATATTTATCTACAATGTTTATCTTAAATTATAAACATTGTAATTTTAAGAGACTTATAAGTTATACATTATTTTAAAACTAATTAACTTATTTCGAAAAATCAAAAAATAAAAGTTTTACTTATATTTACATAGCTTTATAATACTATTATATGTTTAGTTTCGAGCTATACAAACAAACATACCACATTCTAAATGCAAGTTTTTCCCAATTCGGACCAAAGTAATGTTTCAAAGTTTTAATTAAGTATACTCTGAGAAATATTCGCTATAGATATTTTTACAATTTCTTGTCACAAGTCCTCTCCTTGATCACTATACCAATAGGCCATTTAAAAAAAATGTTATCAGATTTTCTAATAAGAAATATCCTTAACAGGAAGTTGGCGGTCTCAATACAGTCTGGGCGTCGTAAACCACGTCAAGCCGGTCCTGCGCCTGATCTCTCTCTAGTCGTGTGCCGTCTGGTTATGGACTGCACTATATCTCTGCATTTTGTGAAACTTCACCATGACCGAAATCGATCTGGTCAGTATAGGTCATGCAGAAGCACCGTGGAGTTTGCTTCATAGGCCGACTTCGTGTAACCTTTTACAGGACCTCTCTGTGAACATCAGCGGCAGGGCCTGCACAGCCTGCACGATGTTGGCGGTGGGGCACAGCGCGGGGGCCCGCACGGAGCGCGGCGCCGGGGACACGGCGCAGCGGCGCAGCACCGCCGCCAGGCCCGCCAGCGACTGCGACACCCCCAGACGCTCTCCTGCGAAACGTACATTTTAAGCTAACTCACACACACACATAAGCGCATGCTCACGCTCACCAATACATGACTATTTAAAAGCTTGGAGTTTATTTGTCATTATGTTTCTATTAAAAAAAAAATTGTTAGTTTTGTGAGGTTTAGTCACCCACAACACACCCTAGTGTGGGGACTAGAGCTCAAACCAGTTTATATTTTATAGATATTAAGTACATTTAAGACGTATTATCATATATAAGAATAATGTAAACATTTGGTTCTTACATCTATGGTAAATAAACGATTTCTTTCTTTCTTTTCAACTGGGAGAAAACGGCTGACACAAGATCAATGACGTCTTTTAAACCAGGGAGTCCAAAAACATGACGAAATCTGACTAAATAATTACATCAAAAGAGGGTCCGCAGAAACTTGGGTTCACACTCAGAATCACGTTTTATATACAAACTGCGGTAAAAAATACCGTGATACAATCCTATATAGCCATAAACGAAGATGTTTAATAATAATCCATCCAACTTCAACGGACGCTAAAACAATCATCTACTATAGATGCTATGAATACCAGCTTGCCGGTTTTTCTCAGTAGACACTGCCTTCTGAATAGATTGTAAATAAAAAACAAAATATGTATGTGACATTTCAAAAGAGTTAAAAAAAGCCAATTTGGAAAAAATAACGGTTTGACTTTGAATATAAAACATATTTTTGCTAGTTGCGTCACTGGCGTAGAATTTAATTGTAAATTTGTGACGAAACTAGCTTGCTGACGCGTTAAATTCAGGGTCTTTAGTTTATTAAAAGTTTTCCTTTCACCTTATCCAGCTAATAGTTCAGTAGTAAGATTGAAATACAAACATTTAAAAACACAAACCAATCCAATCCTTCACGTCTACAACACCCTACTAATATTATAAATGCGAAAGTTTGTGAGGATGTATGTATGTATGTTTGTTACTCTATCACGCAAAAACTACTGAACCGATTATGATTAAAATTGGTACATAATGATTTGTAGGCTACAAATCGTAGTTTAACACGAGATATTGCAGATGGACCGAAGGGCAGTCTATACCAGTATTAGTCATGCTGGGTCGCGACGTGACAAACACTTTATGTATTTGTCACGAGTCCTTCATAATTCAATTACTATGCATATCATTAAAAGGAGAAAAAATGTATTAATGTATGTCTCTTCGTAATGTTTTACACGAAAAATATTCACTAAAACAACTAACGAATCTCTCACTCGTTTAAAAAATATTTCACCATTAGAAAGCTGGATTTTTACTGATTAAAATAATAGGCTAATTAATAGGACATACAACATTGTACCACAGACAATATAATACTATAGATTGTACTACAGAATAATGTTATTGTAAATAATTTCTAAAACTTACCGATACACTGACGAGGTCCACTTCCGAACGGAAAGTACATATCCTTATCCATCATCCTCAAATCATTCGACAAGAAGCGTTCGGGAATAAATTCATCTGGATTCGGAAAGTATCTGGGGTCGTTGTGTAGCGCCTGCACCGGAATCAGAATAAGAACACCTTCATCTATTGTTAAATTTATTTCAGGAAATGTGTACTTCTTGACACATTCCCGCGACAGGTAACCGAGAGGAGTCAATGTTCTGATCGCTTCCTTAAAAACACATTCTAGATAAGTCATTTCCTTAATAGCTTCCAAAGTTAACTTATTGCCGTGTTTTGAGAGAACAGTATCTATTTCCGAATGCACTTTGCTCTGCACGTCTGGATGATAAGCTAGCTGGTGTAGAGTGAAACTTGTCGCCGAAGACGAGGTCTCGAAACCAGCCGCGAAGAACACGAACACCTGCGCGGCGAGCATGGCATCGTCCACCTCCAAAGATATCTTCCGCGGCGTCCCGTCCTCATTCCGATGTTCCATTGATTCTCCCACGATAGTTCCACTCTTTTTACATTCTATAAGGATGTCCATAAAATCATTTCTTCCACTCGGTTCATTGTTCCGGTCTCTCTGTATTTTCTTGACGAGTTCTATGAGCTCGATTTCGATGTCATGTAAAAATTTAAGATGTTTGAAATACTGTGGGAAGCTGTCTTTTAAAAAGAGTCCAAAAGTCAAGAGTCCAAAAGTATAGATTTCAACAAAAATGAAATAAAAGTTATTTTCTACTTTTTAGAGCGAGGAAGTCGGTTCTATTTTTTGGCAAAAATTTTTATTTTATCCTTTTTAGTGTCCTGTGAAGGGTAATCACATTATCTAGTCACAATTCAGTTGATATATACATCATTAAACCTTAACCGCAGAGCTTATTCCGTTGATTTTCGAGGAGTTCCCTGGAATATCTTCCACATGGATGATCAGACTGGAACCAAATTTCTATGGGACCACACATTAACTCTACTCTATCGAATGCAAAAAAAAAATTTTCAAATCGGTCCATAAACGCCGGAGATATGCGGTAACATACATAAAAAAAAAAATACGGTCGAATTGATAACCTCCTCCTTTTTTTGTAAGTCGGTTAAAAATAAAGAAGTGTTTAGTTTTCTATTATTATTCGTAATCTATTTCTATATTATTTCGTAATGGATCTGTAATAAACATTATTATTCAGCTTTCTGCTTAAGTGAGCATTACTGCTTAATGTCACAGGTACTGCGTGGGCTCAGCATTATTGAAACGGGTTCATAAAGTGTCGCTCTGCGTATAAATTCAATTATTCTTACTGACCTAAAAATAAAAAAAAGAATAATTGTATCTTTGAATTTATATCTTTTGTTGAAAAAGTAAACGGAACACAGTTAAATCTATATAACTCAGATCAAGAGACAATGAATTGACATGTCTATTAAAGTTCACTCAATTCTCGTATCTACATGGTAATATGTTTCATTAAAAAAAATCATTGAAATCAATTGCTATTTCATCTTGCCAGGCGCAGGTGTAGCGTCGTGTTGACCTTCAATTACTTGACAGCAACGAAACGAACAAGATAATTAAATTAAACAAAAATGTACAGAATGTAACGTATTAACGCGTGTGTGGGTGTGTCACTCGCGAATACACACACACACGCCGCTAATAGCCAGCTGCTTTTAGCAACATTATTTGAGCGCGTTATTTTCAACGCATAGGCTAATTTTGTAGTTTGACTTTACTTGTCGTTTACAAGTTTAATCGTATTGTTATGGATGAAGACGTCTGTGTAAATTAATTTTATAATATGCCATTTTGTTATTATCAAATAAAAATTACCAATGGCTTACTCTGAGCTAGACTTGCGTTGTTATATAGAAATCAAGAACTTTCTTTTGGTACCACACTCGACTGTATTTCTATGAATATCTCCTAAAGGACCCCCTATCTTCTTTACCCCCCGACCGATTTTGCTCATATTTATATTAAAAAATTTTCTTTATCTATACTATTTGCGTACAGATTTTATCAAGATTAGATAAACGAAACGGAATAATTCTGAACCCTTACCGATATGTATACCAAGTTTCGTCGTAATCGGTTCAGTACTTTTTGCGTGAAAGCGTTCTCATAAACTTTCGGATTTATAATATGCATTTGTAGGATAGAATGTCCTTATATTAGACCCAATTTTTGCATTAAAATTATATTTTATTTTAGGCCTGAAATTACTGTATTTATTACAAAGAAAAAGTCCCTCGCACTCTAAATATCTTACCACGCATATAATCTGAGGCCCACTTAGTTCAGTGCTAGGCAAAAGTGCGCCAAGAATATTTGTAGTACTAGCGCACGTGCTCTCCGCGCCGCGCGAATCAAACAACACTCTTCAATCATCTTTTATTTACACTATAAATAACTATGTACAATATTTACATCGAATTCGGTACAAGTAGAGACTAGCTCGCTTGCTCATTTGACGGCGCGACACTGACAGATTAGTTTACTATGTTAATACAAATTTGGTAAAGCTGCATCGATACAGTTATACAGAATGGGAACAAGGGACTTTAATTTATGCTACAAATAGTACTCCCGTATCAAAGCTGTACAAGCTCTTTACTTAAGTCATTCCTCACTTTAGAATTAGCATACATTTTTAAATTTCACAAATTATCTCGTGCAATCAGTTAAGAATACTGATAGAGTACCCATATTACAAGTTTAAAGTTAAACAATATGGATTCAAATATATAATTTATGTCAAGTAAAAAAATCGCTACTCGGCAATTAAACCACGTGGTAATATGGAATAAATTTTATTCCAAAAGTACATTCATATTAGTCAATTCCTTCGTAACTTCAAGTTTATTATTAGCGAATTTAATTACTTCGAATTTAAAACTTGCAGTATAGTTGCTCTAGATTTAGTCTGCTTATTAATAAGACCGTTATTGGTATTATGTTTGGACTATGCGTCGCTGTTGCTATTATCCGATATTAATGGTATCATTTTCAAAACTTTGTGCAATGTAAAGTAACTTTTACTACATTTATAAAGAAAATAATTCTAATATTTATTTATTTGTGATGACGATCCCTCCGCCCCCACTCTGTACACCACATACTTCTAAACAGGATTGTCGCACCGACATATCAATTAACAAGCTCATTCTCACTGTATCATTATAACAATATTTTCTGCGTTATAAACGCGATAGCCCTTGTACGGTGGGTTGATGAAGGCGTTCGTCACGTGACCAGTGTTCTCAGCAACACGATCGCAGCGAGGACAGCGCTGTCCGCTGCGACGTGTTGCATCGCAGCGCTGACTCGCGCGTCCGCCTGGTCGCGCTGCATCTCCATCTCACCGTCTGAAATAGTTTCATGTTCCATTAAAATCTTTACTTAGTCATCACTTACTAAGGAAGTGGCTCTTTTAACATAGGTATGGACCTAGCTAGAGAGGTCACATACATAACTGTATCAAATAAGTTAAGACAAAAAATAAATAAAAAACTAACAATACAAAAAAAACTATGGAGTATTTATGATAAGTATTTATAGATCTTAACCTTGATCTTTTTCGGTTTATTTATTTATTTATTTTATTTTCATCCTTTATTGCACTTAATAAAAATAGAATTACAAAAATGTCTTTCTTAATTTACAAGTGCACCTATCAATTTGCAAGGTTATCGAATCGGACTAAGAAAATGCAAAAGTATCCCAAAGAATAATTTGTGCACTATCATATGTCCGGTGCAGTTGGCGGGAAAAACAAATAAGCACTATTAAAAAATTGACATTTAATTTTCTTAGCTTAGATATAACGCTTTAATGGCTCGTGTGTTATGTTGCATATCGCATACCTATAATATCGTACTCCTGGTCGCCGGCGCCCTCCCGGTACAGGTGCACGGCCAGGTCGGCGGCGGCCCCGCGCGCGCCGCACGAGTACCGGCCCGCGTCGCGCGCGCTCAGCTGCGCCAGCGTCAGGCGCGACACCGCGCGGCCCGCCCACCGCTCCGTGTCCAGCGAGATGCCGCCGCGGGAGCTCTGCGAGGACAAACAATCTTTACTATCTGCACGTTATATTAGAAAAAAATACCTGATTGGCGCAGTGGTTCAGCAATAGTTACTATTACGCTGGAGGGTGTGGGACGTGGGTTCGATCCCCACGAGCAGAAAATTATGATGTGATGAACATTGTAATTTTCTACTGTCTGGGTGTTAAAGTATCTATAGTATGTATGTATTTACAAAAAAAAGTATGTTTAAGTATGTAAATCAGTTATCTAGTAACCATAGTACAAGCTTTGCTTAGTTTAGGACTAGATTGCGTTGTGTTAAATGTCAAGGAATATTTAATATTTAAATTTAAAAACTTCGTTACAGTCAGTAGGTTAGAAAAAGCCAAAAAATTCTATTCAATCTGCAATTTTTCAGACGGTTCAACTTCGGACGGTTACAGAAACCAACTTTGTAGTTTGAAAAACAATGTAGTCTATGAACAAAGAGTTCTATGAATGCAAACATACGTAAGATCATTTCACAAGCCGTTATTCCTTGTTCGGGCATAGCATTCATTCTAAGCTCCTCGCCTCATACTGTAGGTTCTGTATTTACAACACATAAGTACACTAGTTTATGTACATAATAAATGATTAATTTAAGCCTTGCAACAATTACGCAATTGTTTGTTCTGAAGCTGATTAGCAGTGATTACGTAACTAAGCTTCTTGTTGTCCATACGACGTAAAGGTAAAGTATCTTTACAAGCAGTAAGTATAGTGACTACTGCGGTAGTCATTTTTTATGGTATAAATAACTTATCAATATAACTTATGGACACCGGCAACAGCAAATTATCCCTGGTGGCTTGTCAGTAAAATAGAGTAGCACAGATAAAGGATTATAGAAATTAAAAGAATGAGAGGATAGGACCGGGCAGAAGAGCAATGGTATTGATATGGGACTCTATGTGTAACCCTGAAATTAGCGTGTTAGCGCTTTACACGACCATATAATAACAGTTATTAATTACAAGCTAGCTTGTATTCACGAGGCGTGTAAAGCGCTTCGGGCATACAACGCGCCTTCAACCATTATTATCATTATTTAGTCATCATTATCTGCAGCTTGTTATCATATTTCAAAATATATTCTAATATAGCATCTGTAAAACCAGGCGGGCAATATAGTGTACTAGCTGCACCCCAGGGCTTCGCCTTTCTCGATAAATGGGCTATCTAACACCGAATCGAATCGGACCAGTAGTTCCTGAGATTAGCGCGTTCAAACAAACAAACTCTTCAGCTTTATAATATTAGTAAAGATAATAAACGATAAATCGCGTTTAAAAATCCATCAAACATGAAATTGAAAAACTTTCAAAATGATTAGATGTGTACAGTACCTGAGGGTCCAAGGTTTCGCCCTTGTGCGTCCATCGTATCCTGATGGGGGGCATGGCGGCGAGCGCCTCCGGGGCGAGCGGCGCGCCCGGCGGCGGCACGTAGCGCGCCTCGCACGCCAGCCGCGCCACGCCGCCCAGCGCGCTGCGCGTCACGCTGCCGCCGACCGCCGACACCGACACCTCGGGGAGCGACGAATCTGAAACAACCAGTACAATTGTATTAAACGAGCGATGAGTTTAATATTGGATTTAACGGTTAACTCCACTATGGTTATTGCTTCTTGCTTCTTGCCTCTGCCACCGACTATCGAGTCGTGGCAGAGGCATTGGAATGCTAATCGAAGCTTCGGATATGAGATTTGGTTGGATATGAACTAGTATACTTGATTTCTTGGCTTATTATTTTATCACAATACAGGATGTGCAGTGTTATGCGCGTTCCTCTGCGGTTTCACCTGCGCATATCTCCCGTTTCTGTAGGATTTTCGGGATATAAGCTATCCTATGTCCTCCATCTTAAACAATCTCTATACAAAATTTCATCCAAATCGGTCAGTTATTTCAATTCAAAACAAACAAACTAAAAATCAAATCTTTCCTCTTTATAATATTAATATAGAAGTATAGATTTCAATTTGATACAGATCCCGAAGCCTGTATGTTATTATTTTGATTTTATTTTATTTCTAAAAAGGTTTCAAGCAATTGTTTCACAAGTCTTAAGTTTATGTTCCATAAATACAAACTAACCTATAACAGTGAGATTGTAAAAGAGGCTCAGCTTGGGTTCAGTGTTGATCTGGCACTCGTATCGTCCAGAGTCGCTGAGTCGCAGCCGCTCGATGCGCAGGACGTGCACGCTGGCGTACGGGTCCCACTCCTCTTCGGAGGTGAGGATGTCTGCGTCGGGCTCCTCGAGGCCCGGCTCGGAGTCCCGGCTGGTGCTGGACACGCGAGAGTCTGCGGTGAATACGAACCCCGCGTGCGTGAGGATCTGCAAGTCGCTGGAGCGGACCCACGACACCTGCGAACGAATTATATGTATAAGAAATCTTTGTTTGCTTTTTACACTGACATATGAAGACCCGATTGACGCAGTGGATAGAGCAATGGTCTATTGCGCCGGATTGAGGGTGCGAGTTCGATCCCCACGAGTAGAAAATTATAATGTGATGAACATTGTAAATTGTAATTATCTTCTGTTTGGGTGTTATCTTATCCATAAGCTTTGCTTAGTTTAGGACTAGATGGCGTTGTGTTAAATGTCCAGGAATATTTATTTTATTTTCTTTAGATCTAGGACACATGTGCAAAAATACATATCGTAGCTCCTTCTCAAAAAAAATACTCTTATGTGAGCAACCGCAAAATAAGACAGAAAAAAATTATAAACTTGGTTGTAGATATACGAAAATGAATCACAAATATCCTTATTATTTTCCAATAGAATCTCTACAAAAACTTGAGGGACTAAACACCGCCAACAAGTACCAACAGTAATTGGAGAAAGGTCAATGGGAAGTAAAGGTCAGGATCCATTTGCAAAATAAAATGGATTGCAGAATGATTAGAAAATTTAATTTTGCCTGAAAGATCATGGCCTTATTTAATGTAATCTATACATATAATAAAATCGTAGACTGGCCGTGTCTGTACATTTAATATTTTCAAGAAAAAAATAGTGTTTCGTGTTTCATTTATGATTCTAAACTCAAAACAATGATTTTTAGAATTTTTGTCTGTTTGTCGGTTTGTCTGTTTGTCTGTTTGTCGGGCGTTTGTACGCAGTCAACTTCGAAACGGCTTAACCGATTTAAATATGGTTTTCGATTATGTATTACGGCTAGCCCCCCGGAGGTTTTAGTGTTTATTTCATTCAAATCGGTTAATAAATAAAAAAGATATGAGGGTTCAAAGTGATCCATCAAAACATATCAGCAATGCGCGTAGGTATATTAAATTTAATATTAAATTTAATATTTTAAGTGTTATTTAAAGCACTTTTTATTGATAAATGTAGCCTTCTCTTGATCTCGAAAGTAGATTACGATCATGGCGGCTAATCACAACAAAGACTAACCAACATGAAGAAGATATTATTTGCGTCCATAAGCAAATATGTGTTAAATCCATGGAAATATCCACTCTTTTATTCTGAGAGTACACGACAGATTTCCAAAATGTCAATATTTTGCAAAAAAAATAAAATAGAACTATTAGAATTACATATATAAAACTGAACAGTGACACTTTTGTTATATTTAATGTCGGATATACCTCGAACTTAAACCTTTTACGAGATATATTTTTACAAACGTACGTTTCTAAATCTTAAAAATTGTCATACCACCTCTACTTCAAAAATCCAGAACTACAAAGTACAGAAATTTGTAGTCCACGCGGGCGAAGCCGCGGGCGGAAAGCTAGTATATAATATAGCTAACTAGCGACGCCCGCCCCGGCTTCGCATGGTTTCATGGTGTCATTGGTGATAGTAAATACACTACAGTAAAACTGCGAACGTTGTAAATAAAAATTTGTACATTATTTTGATAAATCTCGTAGGGTTCAGCCTGCTTTGGCAATGTAAGCGAAAAAATTGATAATTCACGACATCACATTAGAAACCTCAAAAATAACAGTATTTCTCCGCTATTTGATGGATGTTATCATACATTTAAGCCTTCCAATTAAATTACTCTACCTATTAAAAAAAACCACATCAAAATACTTTGCGTAGCTTAAAAGATTTAAGCATACAAAGGGACACAGGGACAAACAAAGCGACTATTGCGATACTAATATAAAAGCTATATTGGTTTTAAATAGTCTATACTGTAAATGTTCTATTTAACAAAATATTGCTTTAACATTATAGAATTTAAAAATAAAGACATAAAAATAAAGCCACAAATGACTAATATGGCTACACTTTAATAACGTAGCAAAGCGGTGGAAACGGTTACGCATTAGTGTTCGGGGTATTTGGGCCACGGCTCTCCTCTATTGCGAATTTGTCGTAACCCACTCACTAAAGCGTTCATTTTCATGTACTACCCGCATATTTAGGTTAACGCAAGATGCCACATTTAGGCGATAAATTATTATTGTGAACTGATCATTTTGTGTTGCCAACGCTTTGTCTGTGTAGGCCGATTTCTCGATATTTTTGTTACATAAATAATAGGTCTTGATTAAGTCAAATGAAAGAAAATTAATTTATGTTTGATCCGAACTGAACGCTAAATACTCACAAAACATATGATTTGATTGTACGTTTGTTTATTTGTATTAAATGTATAAAGGTTTCGTAAGCTACTACAAAGATTTCGTAGTTACTCATAACGTACAATCTATACATATAATAAAGCAGTAACCAAACCATTTCTGTACATTGAATATTTTTTAAAAAGAGTAATTGGTATGCAATGTGGCCCGAATAGTGGTGTGTGTTGCTCTGTTGTTGTTCTTTATTTAAAATAGTAATTCAAAAGTTTAAGTTATAAAATACATTTAAAACCTATGTTGGTGAAGTGATAAACAGTTTTAAATATAAATTTACAAAAAAAGTGTATTAAAAACTCAATATTTCAACCATATAGTTTTGTT
>LQNK01000620.1:267769-291725 GCA_001586405.1 Phoebis sennae
CGTATATATCAGCGGCCTTGCGACCGTAATTTTTTTAAACTTTTGTTGTGCGCCTCTAAAAATACAGATATTAGTGACCCACGCGTGCGAAGCCGCGGGCGGAAAGCTAGTACACAATATAGTAAAGAATTGGCCACCTCATGTTTACACACATCTCTCATCTACGAGCAACCAATTGGATATTAATCGAAAATATTTTCATACACAAGCCTGAAGATAGTATTGCTCATCAATGTTATACACCAAGGAATAAACAATCTTGGTATGGAATTGATACGCGATACGAATTGGTTCCGGGTGTTATTCCCAGCTGAGTCGATGACCGGCTTAGGGCTACTGCCTGCTATTTGCCAAAAAATTGGAGGCCTATTTTTGCGTCGTAATTTAGGCTTTCAATAAAACGCTTCAAGGTTTCATAAACATGAATATTGTAATTGCTTATTTATTAAATACCCATTATATTATATTAAGCTGGAGAGTGGGAAGAGACCGTCCTTCAACGACACCTGTGGCGACGTCTTTTGTCGGAGGCCAAAAACCTACCTTGGGGTTCTCTCTCACCACCACCCACCCTGGGGAACTAAAACAAAATTTCACACATATGGAATCAAACAATAGGAAGATAGTACTCGTTGCTCGCAGGAGACTCCACAATTCCTGGTAGCCCTACGCTACACTTACTATGAGGCCACGCGCGGATGTTCCGGCGTCCCGGCGTCACGGCGCGGGTGTCACGGCGCTCGCATGGCGGGCGTGCCGGCCACATCAGGCCGAGCCGATTCATGCCGCGGATACTTGCCAGCGCTTCCGCTACGATTGCGATTATGCGACGCCACTCTTATTTCGCGGTTTGATGGCCAGTAATTCGGAATCGTTCACGCTTTTCCATTTTCAGTGGCGTGACGTAATTGATGTAGGGATGATCAAGTCAAGCGGCACGTTTTGGATAACACCATTTTATTTTCGGCTATTGCAAAAAGATGTATTAGATAATTATAAGATTATACGAAAATATTTGAATACAGTTTTCATGCTTTTCAAAAAAGAAGGAACGTTTCATTTAAAATTTATATTTACTGTATTAAAAGTTCTTTCCACACTGTACATATATTTCACATGAATTCAACGATAGAGTATGGAACAGGTCAAATATCTGTACTAAGAAACATTTCTCATGGATATTTTCACTTTGTTCCACGTTAATGACGTTACGGATGCTGTAGTCACGGCGTGGTGAATACGAATATCATATTTTATCTGTATTACGTTTCCATCTCGATAGATTATTGACTTCATACGTGGTGTCGAGTTCTATCCTTTCAAATATAACGGAAACTCGGTGAGGGGTCGCAGTTTCAAGTCCATTCGGATAATTTGCACGAGAATATTCATCGTTATTGCTACATCGTGGTAAATATTCATATTTTGATCATTGAAATGTTGGCGGATGTTGGAAGCGAGCGCGTGACATTGGCAATGATTGTAGTTTGGTGTCGTGCGGACTAATGGTACTGAACGTGCGCCTCTCTGTACATATTAAATACGCAAATTAGAAATCAAATGAAAATACATAATTAATAAGCTCGATACGCCCTTCCATTCAGTTGATTCAACCGTCGCCAGCCGCGCCCCCCGCCCGCGAGCCTGCACCCTCAGCGCGAGCGCGACGTGCTGCTGCTCGCAGTGCGAAGCTGGGTGCGACCGCGCAACCATAACACTCGCCCTGAAGAAGGACCTCCGAAACGGTCCGAAACCGTCGGCCTTAATCCGATGTCTACAATAAAAAGTGAGTAAAACCGTGAACAATATAGTTCCATTTAGTTCTTTAATAGTTCCAAATAGAGTTCGTTAATCTAGGCTTTACAAAATCTAGCACGATTTAAAATCCTCTCTTTTATAGCATCAGTATGAATAAGGGAATAAAATAACTGTAGCAGAGGTGGGTTTGCCTGAAACGCCTTTATTTAGAAAGCCCACCCGTGTGCCACGTTGCGAACAGATTTATTTAATTGTGTTTCTAGTTACAGGTATTTGTGATGTGTTTCAGTCTGAAGCTGCTGTTATTCTGAGAATAATACGAAATGAAGCCTATAGGCCGAATCGCAAACACTTTGCAATATTCCTGTTTCACCGGAATTTCCGAAAGCATTTTGTCGTTTATTTGTGTATTGAGCAGTACGAATCGCTAATGGATGACTCAGAGCTGGCGCAGAGCTTCAAAGAAAATATATTTTATGAGAAAATATTTTTGTTACATTAATAAAAGGCTATTTTTCGCGGCATCCTCACGTTCCGCGGAATGCGCGCGTGGCCTTGAACGGAACATAGGAAAATCTTTTTGTAGACAAATAGACTTGCCTTTAAATACTAGATCATAATGAATCATTGGCGACCCGCCCTTTAGGAAAAAAAGTGTTTAAATGTAACCATTTTAGCTTTTCTGCTATTACACTGTCCACATAAACTACTTATTACTACAGTGCAAATATATGGTGGTTTCACGATTTTTGATGTTTGCAGAATAACTTCAGGGCTGTCATAAGTTCTCTACATTTTTCCAACTGTGTAGGAAAAATCATAGCTGGTGAAGAGGGAGTGCGTGCTCGTGTTTTGCAGCTTTAGAAAAAACGTTTCTTTTGTATTGGGATACATTTTCAATACAATCTGTTACAGTAAATATCGATTGCAATCTTTTAAATGATACCTAAACCTTTCGTCATCCCTGAAAGATGGAAAAATGTCTCATACACTCGTGGGGAAAAAAATGGGGGTACTACCATTCTCCAAAAGTGTATTATTTCCTCCAAGGAAAAGGAAGGATCTTCCGAGAAGCCAGGCCCCGAGGATTGATGTTTTGAAAGTGGTATATATTATGCTTAGCGGCGAAAAAATGTCATCGTCGTGATTTAGGAATTGTGACGTCATCGTGTCACTACACACTCTTTGTGCTAGCATGCAGGTTACTCACCGCGCGGTCAGCCAGCCGCAGCACCTTGCAGCGCAGCGCGGCGCTGTCGCCGACGCGCGCCACGAGCGCCGTGTGCTGGCGCGGGGCGAACGCCGGGGGCTCGCCGGCCAGCCGCAACGCTGCGCCGCCGCGAGGACCTGCAACATGCACCATGCAGTTATTACCGAAGACCTCCACGACCCCTGACCTGCACGTACACAACACGATTGTTAATAATTACGTTATATACAATAATAGAAAATATACTTTATGTTTATCTAGGCCCTGCAATAATGAAATATTTTCTATGTAAATTAAAAAAAAAAACGTAGGCACCTATATCAACTGGGTGTAGTGTAAAGAGTGGAGAATATAGTACCTGCAGACAGAGCAGATAGAGCAAGCTATATTATCCACTCTACGCTACACCCTGTAGCCATATGTACCTAAGTTCTTTTTAATTTACATAGAAAATATTCCTTTTTTACAGGGCCGAGATATACGTATATTATATGGCAGGTATTGTTCTTCGATGTATTGAACGTGCAAAGCTTTTCGTCTTCATTTAACAGAGATATCATTAAAAATGAATTGTTTGCCACTCCATCTATCGCAATCATTGAAAATCAGCTTTCAGACGAGATTCACGAAAAGTTCATGCCAATGTAGCTCGTAAGCTTTGCTTGCTTCCAAACATAATTAATAGATGGCGTTTCTTCAATAAAGTAAGTTTAAACAAAACATTTAAAAAGGTACAAATCCAAAATCGGACTAATTTTTAAAATATTTAGTTTGTCAATTTTCAATACAATTATGTTCTTGACGTTAGTAAAACTCAAACTATAATTAGCGGTAAGTTCCGCTGTGTACAATAGAATCAGTGATTCAATAACTCTGGTAAGTGGTTAGTAATAAGTATTAAATAGGTGCATAAAAATCATTATGTCTAGATCAAGTAATATAATAATAAAGTCTATTTGTACATTTATCTCATTTAAATACAGTATCAAATTCACGGATACCTATTACAAAAAAGTTCGGATACATAAGAGTTGCAGAGATAGTATCGACTTAGTTACTATGTATTTATTTGACTCACAATACATCAATTAGTTGGCTCGAGTGCTGATGATGTTAGTGGAGCGCTATGCAGATTATGAAACAATCACAACCGACACTCAACACATGATCTACATCGTAGTACTATGAGCTGTTATTTATGTACTACTATCAACAATAGATAATATTGATATTAAACTTTGTAATGCGATAGTAGAACATATAAAAATTTACTAGCTATCGAAGAAAGGAGGAAGTAATTGTTAACGAAAGATGAATTAGTCGACATGACCCTTTTCTTCAAACCAATCACAGTGGCATTTAAAATAAATACTACTTCAAGCTGATTTTCTTTTCGTGTTGGTTAACAGCTTGAATTAACTACGTCATAAGTGTTGTACTTCTTAAGAGATATTATATCGATTACAAATTTCATGATAGATAGGTTCAAATGAGCTGATATCGGAAAACGTCTCTTAATTTACAGAAAGAAAGAAAAAAGTTTATAAATTTAATAAATGCTAGAAATATAGAATGAATTTTCAAGCAGGGTCGTTCACTTTTAAGTTATCCTCTTCCCTCGTCGTCGCCACAAGTGCGCCGTCGTCTGTAGCTTCATGACATTGGAAGTATGCACTGACGGTCGTGATCACTCACATTTTGTGACCTACAGTCTTCTTTGCTAGCTCCGTCAAAACATTAATATCGGATAATGTAAATATTTTGTCAGTTGATATAATACTCAGTGCAGCAGATGTTGTTTCATAAACAATTTTAATATCCACTCTGAATTTTTAAGTAGACTACATTTTGCCTTGTCATAATGGAACTATTAACAAAAGACGACTTACTGAAGGTTACAAAATTACCAAATAGAGTCATCATCATTATCAGCCTTTGATAATCCACTGCTGGTATTTTCTTGTGTTTGTTTCAACGCGAGTACTTTCCATATTAAATAAAATTATTTTTAAAGTATTTTAAACGCGGATTATAATATATTATTATTTAATCCACTGCTGGACGAAGGTCTCTCCCAAGGCACGCTACTGAGACCGAACGTCGGCCCGTTGCCGCCAATTCTGGCCAGCCTTATCTATACTAATATTATAAAGCTGAACAGTTTGTTTGTTTGTTTGAACGCGCTAATCTCAGAAACTACTGGTCCGATTTGAAAAATTCTTTTAGTGTTAGATAGCCCATTTATCGAGGAAGGCTATAGGCTATATTATATCATCCCGATATTCCCACGGGAGCGAAGCCCTGGTGCGCAGCTAGTTGCGTATATTATCGCTCCATTCAAAATCATCTTTTCTTTATTTGTATCACCGATTCTGACGATCTTTCTTGTTATTTTTATGACCGTTGGCAGCTCTTCTCCCAAGAAATGATTGAATTGCAAAATATCGGATGTGGAGAGCGCCCTGGCCTCGCGTTTACGTTTCGACACCACTCCGAACCGATATATTTACACCCGCGCCAATTATATGTACACTGCACCACTGTTTGTTTGTTTGCACGAAACTATCTACGAATAGGGTTTTATGTTCTTGCGCGGTAAACAGAACCGAAAAATTATGAGTTAAACAGTAGAATAAATAAATAAAGGGAACTTTATTGACTTTCAAACGTGCAGCGCGCCCAAGTATCCTTACATAGTTTGTTTTTATACGTTTAATAATATCTTCAATGAATTTATCAATTACCCAAATATATCCAAAAAAGCAAAATCTCCATGAATCGATATCTGAATTTGTATACGGTATTTAAATTTATTTTAAGGAGTTTTTAAATTTAGTCTTGTCTCCCCTCCATCAAAATGAAAGTGACAGTACGAGCCCTATAACCGTTTTAAAGATAAGCTTTATTTCTGTATTCGGCCTTAATTTCGTCAAAGATTAACACAATTAAGCGAGAAGCCGTCGCGACTTGGCGCCTCGTGACAATAGGGCGCACCTGCCCTGTCGTGTCGTAAACTACAATTTTAACATACATTCACTTACTTAATAAGAGTACAAAGCAGTCTTATGCGACAATACAGTTTTTATGTAACAAGTATCAAGTGAAGACTCAATTCGGTTACAGATTCATTTTAAGCCTTTCGTTACCGACTCAAAGTACCACAACAAATGAAGCACTCATTCCATTGCCGGTAGTGGGACGGGAATTAGCAATAATCTTTGTTACCTACGTTTCTGTTTAAGCACAAAATCTAGAACCTACGTAATAAGGTAACAAACATCAGGACGTTTCGGCTCAAAATCGAAATTTCTAAGAATTTTACAGTAAATTGTATCCGTGGCCCGTTCGATCAACTGTCAGCAACATTTCCGTGACTTCACGAAATAGACACTCGATACAAATAAGCCTAACTTGAACGTTATTAGAGAATTGGACGCGAGCTATTCCGGGCGCAGTCGTAACGGGCATTAAATGAAGTTATGGTGTAAATACAGTCGTTTCAATGGATGTACGAACTCACAACAGAAATACAAATAATGGGCTAGGGATGCAACATGATCATTATTTTAAGATAAAATTACTCTTCCTCTTTTGTGAGTAGCGAGAATTCAATAATTTAATTAAATTATGCCCGCAGCTTGGCTTGCATTAAGTTCGCTGTCAATATATAGATACGCATAGATCAATAACAGGTACCCTATAAAATTCATCTAATAATCTATCTGTATCCGAAATATCATCAAAATTCGATCGTAGCAGTTTCGCAGCAGCGGATTGATAGACACAATTTAAGTGTAGATAATTTCATTTTCAAACTTGAACATTTTAGTAAAGAACAAGCCACCGTACTTATTTGTTTTAATATCAAATGACATTCAGATGTTCATTGTTTATTACTCACCCTTCTTATTGATATTATAAGCGTATAATATTAAGAATATTGAAATTTTATGAGACAGTTTATTCTCTTAGTCAATAGAAGCTTTAATAAAAATTTTGCATTTTATAAAATAAAACATTCAATCAGCTCTTATACCCTCTTTGTTAACTTCTAATTTTGGGAGCTATTGTTTACATAAGCATTATAACATTGAGACCTCACAATGTTGCCCCTATGTCGTGTCAAGTTGCCCCGTCACGCTCACGCTAGCACGTGCGCGCCGCGGGTGGCTTCAGGCATGCTTCCCGCCCACTTGCCGGGCACAATTGTTCCTAGTCTGTAGACTCCAGACCCTCTACATTGCTTAACACAATTATCATGCAAATTACTACTAAATTAACACCCGTGCTCCGTCGCGAGGCGTCACTTCCTTTGGAAAACTATAAAACAGCTGCTATTACTCATAATATGCAATTGTAAATTAACTGAGCATGCTATTGTTGACGGCGCTGAATTGGTTATTAATAATAATAACTTATTGTAATGATTGAAAATTAGTTTATAGATATAGAGAGATGCTGATTTTAATACAATAAAGATTTAGCTTTAGAGATTCCTCTCATGTTTAAATGCAATTAGATAACGAAATAAGACTTGTTCTTAGAATAATATATGTGATTGTCAAACCTATAAAGTAAAGAAATCTCATATAAGAAGTTTCTCATGTTATATTGAACATAGAGTATATTCTTTATCAACTACATCATCACAGTCAAGGTGTAAAGAGCGCGTATTAGAAAATGAAACATTAAAAACAGTGGTTTCGGATAAAGCGTTTTAAGATTGAAATCGAAATGTTGAACCGAACAATAAATAGGGTTTGCACAATCGAGATAAAAGGAATCAATTAAAACTGTTTACATTCGCGGCCGCAGACGACGGCTGGAGCTTCTGAAAACCTTCGTCATTTCTATACAAAAACCGATATATTTGCGTACAAAGAATAGAGCAATTTTCTATTTTAAAAATGTTAAACTAACTTCTAAACAATATCTGCAAAGAGTTTGCAAATCGATGCTGTACGATGTGATAGCATAACCATCTCAATGCTATTACAGTCAATAATAGTTAAAACTTGTTCTATAAGTTTATTAAGAACAATAAATGTTATATTAAGATATAACCCTAAGATATTGTTAATCAAGATGCTTGTGATGTGAAGTAGCGTGAATTGTGTAACAGTAGTCAATCACTACAAATGCAATCGTAATCATAAATCTGAAGCATCCATCATCAGTTCTTGTGAACAACTGTGTTCTGACGCGGGCAAAGCGCGCATCAATCACATCTTCAATTACTGCGAGCAAATCGCCTCACCGCTGTTTACTCGAGCTCTCAGCGCGTTGCATTACCGCCAGTACGTATCAGTCGATCGCTTAACTTTGTAGTTGTTTTATGGGAAAGCGCGTGACAAATCTCAAAATTGTGCGGTCGGTCGTTTTATGGAATATCGGTTGACAAATCGTTCCAAATTGCAGAAGGCGCACGTCAGCGCGTTATTTATCGAGCTCAGGCCGCGGATGGGCGGCGGTTTGATGAAGCCGTCCACATCTGGCGGCGGCCTGACTCACCGCCCGAAGGAAGCCCGCGCTCCCACCTCCGCTCAATAAAAATATTACCTCCTCATATAATGTCATCTCGGCTCCAGTGCCAAATGGTTTTGTTTCAGCGGATATACATTTATTTTGGTTTCGGACGGAAGTTCGCGCGAGGCGCCACTCCACTCCGCACGTGCCAGTACGCAAGTAGAACTGCGCATTCCGTGACTCAATACATTCACAATGTCCGCTCGCTACATATTTCTAACGCATTTTTGAACTATTCCGCCGCTATTTATAATTTAATATTCGCTCCAGCTGAAATGAAAACATTTGGCATCGGCGAGAGTAAATTATAAAACCCACTAACGTTATCTAAATAAGCCTAGTTGGAGCAAATTAGCCGGCCGTAGAAAATAATTATAAATTGTTAGTTGGCATCTCCGCGCACTATTAAAATGAAGACATTTGAAAAGCGCCCCACTTTCGCGATAATTAATGACTTGTAGTACGTGAGGTTCTGAGTACGGCTGGTGCACGGTAAGATGGACGTGCGCGGGCTGCGGACACACGATATCGGTGCTAGCTTGTTTACTCTGCTTCTTCCTTACATTGTCATGTCGCTAATAATTATTTTCCTAAAAACATTTCCAAATAATTTGTCAATATAATTAAGTAATTGATATATACCAGGAGGTAATTTTGAGTTGCAAAATCTATATCAGGTAAACCTTTTATCATCCTTTGAGTCCTTCAGTCGTTAATTGACACATCAATTAAGAGTACTAAAACTACTCATCTCGTACTAATAATTGGGTTTAAAATTAAACTAGTTAAGATTATCGAAAAACCTGACAATGCAGTTACAATAATATATACAATACGCAGCAAAATAGTTTCAGCTTCAATTCGCGATTCTCACGAATTAATGCTCCGCGATAAAAATACACAAAAATTCGGATTCGCAATAGTAATTGTAGTTTATAATGGTATCTATGCGTAACGCAGAAGGACCGCCAGCGTGTCAGCGTATATTTGGCGGCGGGCAAACGCGGAAAGATTACGCGGCTCGGAGTGACGCGACGGCCGCCGCGAATAGCTCCCACGTGACATCCACGCGCCGCCTCCCGCCCCCCGCGCGCTCGCCGACTACTTCTATACAGATTAGGGAACTTGACCAATTTTGGGGAAATTTACATTAATTTTTTTTATGGCAGAGCAGGCAAAGGAGCAAGTGGGTCACCCGATGTTATGGGATCACACCGGGGGTATCACAGTATTTGATGATCATATCGTATAGTTTCTTAAAATAACATTTTGGAATTATTCTTCCAAAATTCAAAAATTATACAGACACTGAAATTAATTATAGGTCCACAACCACACTCCATATCACATTTATGAAAATTATTCAACATAATATTGTTGAATAAACATACTTTATACAGAATTTTAACAAACCCATAATATTGTTGACAAATATTAGGTTGATCTTGGTAAATTTCCAATGTACCCCTGGTAACTCTGCACGTAAATGACAAATATAGGAACTGTGACATGATAAATGACGTCTGAAATTATGTTCCTCCAAATTATCGTTGGTTATGCAAGTCGCGAGGAATTATTATAAATGACAACTTCCTTACGCCGTACGCGTATGTGTCGCTATTTTGGGCCTTTCTTACACTAATGGTGGTTTGCTTCAAATTTCTTTTGACCCTAACCATCCATATATTAAATAAAACCTTCTAACTAACCTCTTTATATTGTGAAAAAAAATACTGAGGCATAAATTATAGATGTTTACTATGAGATAAATATTGTCAGTTGGCACTATTCTCGAATTGCATGAATTTTGTGAAAGATCTTAAAATATACTAAAATATTCTAGTCTATTCTTGATACGTAGTAAACTTTAGCTTTACGCTAAGCGAGTCCGTATTTATGATTCTGCTGATATTTACAATGGGTCACTCCACTTCTTGTGAATAAATATTCGGAACTATGAAAAATGTGTATTTTATTTTTAAACTGTTTTCGAAATATCATATAATAAATCTAACATTTATTTGCTCCTGTATGTTTATTACTACAGTTTCTATTTTTGTCTTAGGAACATTAGAAGAATTTTCAGCTGAACATTAAAAAAAATGTTCTACAATGTTACGTCAAGAGCTTTATTTTCATGACTGCTAATTTGAATATGCTTTTGAACTCTATTTTCGTACAACTAAGCTAATTATTAGCCGAACAATCATCGTCATTTCAAGAGTTTGTTTGCTTGAACGCGCTAATCAGGATCTACTGGTCCAATTCGAAAAAAAAAAATTAGTGTTAGATAGCCTTCCTCGATAAATGGAAGGCTGTAGGTATATAACCTATATACCTACCTACCTATGGCTTCGCTCCCGTGGAAATATCATCCCGATATTTCCACGGGAGCGAAGCCACGCGGATCAGCTAGTCTTTTATAATATAGAACAATAGAAAGCGTAACATTTCGTGGACCACATGTAGCATCTGCGCATGTTGTCACTCGCTACAACACGCCTTTATGGGAATTCGCCGGATGTGCCCCACGCCACGACGAACCCGTGACGTCACCACACATACACCGTGGTCCGTGATCCACCATTATAGCACGATTCCCAGAAATCACAGCTAAAGACAGTAAAAAGTTTAATGGCGCTATGAATGTAAGCAGTAAGCACTTAAAACGGTCAATTCGATTGTAAAACTTTACAACTCGATTGAGTACTCGATGTGTCATCAAAGCGTAATTTTGGTGACTAATGCTATTACAGATGACATTACTTTACTTCGTCTCGGCTAAAAGGTTTGGCATCGGCTTAAAGGCACATGAAAAAGATTTGTAAGATTATAAAATTTATAAACTCAAGTGCTTTTCATTACCCTTAACGCACCTAATACATTTTAAACATTTACAGAAAATAATATATAACTTACTTCTAGGATAATACATTAGATAACTCACCTGCAAACGCCGGTAACACCGCGAGAAGAAGTAGCGACGCACACACGCACATCGTCAATGATCACACACTCACACACTGAACAGTGGTCCTCAGTGGGCACGGCCACTGACCAACACTAGAGTTATACTGATCACAGTCACCAATGAGTACAATTTCGTTATATAGTCACTAATGCAGTTCAATACATATCCAGGAAGGAGGCAGCATCTGAAACAAAAGAAACATCAATTAGTTTGTAGGATATAACTTTTATTTTACTTAACATGTAAACGTTATTTCCATATTTGTATTAAAAATTTTATGTTCATCAACAGATGTAGTACAACTATTGAAAGCAAGTGTTTCGTTTTACGATTTTGTTCGAATAGGTATGTTTTAAAACGGACAGTATGGGTCTTCCATTATAGGTTATTTGTTGTATTATTATAAATAATGAATATCTTAATCAGTTTGGAAAGAGCAACTACTAGAGCGTCTTGCCGGTAGTCACTGCCTCAGAGCAGCTGAAATCTTAATGATATCATGGCACTGTATAGTTATCAAACACACATTCTCGATACAACTCCATTTTCCAGCTCGTTTCACAATGAAACAGAGCTATAAACGGAGGAATTATGCCTATGTTGGCTACAGCATGATCTATTCACAATAATTTCGATGATTGCATCAGCCCGATCGCACTTGACGAGCTTTTACAAATTAGCTTACACGCATCAAGATAACGCAATCAGTGCTTCACGATGACAAAATAAATGAGCAATAAAATAAAACACGCCCAGTGAAAAGTGTGAGAATGGCCGCTATCGGAGCCATCGCATTTTGTTTACGGTCCTCACATGTGGTCTGCAGCGCTTTATTACCTCAGAAGAGGACACTCTTCGGTTATAAATCCACCCACCAATAAAACTATCGCCGTATTTTATGAAGAACTTAATGAGCTTTTTAAGAACTCATTGCATTGAAGCACTTTATTTTGATAATTAGTGTCCAATGATCATTAAAGTTCTATATAGATTACAAAGACTTGTATTTTACGTTTTTGTGAAGCTGAGATTTCGACTTTGTGCTAAAAAAGTGCCATGAAATCTAAGCTACAGTTCATTGAATTCATTCAGTACATTTTTAAATGAATGACTTAACAGAAATGTTATGCTTTATAAACCCGAAAAAATTGTTGTTCAAGCTAAAAACATTATTCGAACAGATGTGATAATATTAAACATGTATCATAAATCATAATCAAAAAATTAGTCGTAAAACGCGGTTATACAAACATTCCTAATCCGGTATTCCTAAAAAAGAAGTAACATAATCGTTTAGAAATGAACTTATTGCAAAATCAAAAATATCGCATCCGTATCGGGCCCGTTTCGGAATGCAGTGCGTGCGCGCGCGCACATCTGCACGCGGCGCGGCGCGGCGCAATCTCAGTCTTTTATAGCCCTCCAACTTGGCAGTCTATTTAATATTTATATCAGAGAGCCGAACATCTTGTGGGCTAGCGTTATGATGATCCCTGCTTATCGAAAATATCCATAACATCAAAATTATGGAACAAGAGCATTAAATAATAATCGAACGCTGTAAAAATGAGAGTTTAGTCGAAATTCCATTGTCAGTTTTGTGGGCATTCGTTCCAAATTAGTACAATTCCGTCGTAGGCTTATTTTTAAAAAGCCTACATAGACACATAAGAAAAATCATTTGTTTCTCAACAAGTAGCAATAAAATCCCATTACAGAAAGTTAAAAGATTCCTTTGTTACCGCTCATCCCTAAACACACCGAGGAAACGTAAATCAGGTAAGATTTATGAGATCACTTGTGCTTCTGCTGAAGAACAAAACGTTTAGTCTCTGATACAAGACATAGAAAGAAACTGTTGTAACATTGCTTTTCCACCTAAACTTTAGTATTTCAACTATAACTTCGAATAATAAATGCTATTAATCTATCGAATTACGTACCAATTTCTAAAATTTCATATCTTATTCACTCATATTTGAGAAATTAATATCAAGCATCTAGTTTGGTTCATTGTGAATACCTTGCAAGGTCGTGTCAATTTAAAAAAATAAACAAAAATATGAGAGACATTTCTAAATGCTGAAAATGTCAACATTCGAATCAAATGTTTGACTTTGACTTTTAACATTAACGAGTACCTGATGATCTTGACCGTCGTAAACATTAGTAACTGGCCTATAAACTTGATTGAACTTACGAAAATACAAGATACGGACCATAATCACAGTCAACGTAAGGGCGGATTTGTTTATAACGAATGTTTAAACGTCTGTTTACAGTTAAACAAGCGAATGGCACTCGAACATTCGATCTCATTTTAATGGCCGAATTACTTGTGATCGCACGCGTTTCTATTTCAGATCAAACGATACAAAATCTTACTAAAACAAGAACCAAAGGAGGGCAATAAAATTGTAACGTAATTTTAACAGCGAAACTCAAAAGCAGACAAATACTGCTAATCCTAACAATGAATGTTTTACTTTCAATCTGATGAGTCCTAATAGCTATCCTATTAATGGTTGACATCGAATATCTATCATCGAAAGCACCTGGCAACGGTTTATTTAAAATCTCTTCTACGAGTCCATTCTGATCTTCACCAGATACTCCTTTACCACTTCTGAAGCAATTAGCCGCGTATTTGATGCAGTGCTCCACAGCCGGGCCTTTGATGTCGGCTGTCGGGCCCCGAGCTGTGATGTACACCGCCGGCACCACCCGCTGCCGTCAACAAACGCTTCAAAGTTTTCGTTAATCGCTATTAGAGAGCTATTGTTAGTTAAACCTTTTTTTTTCTCTCGACCCAAATTTATATGAATAGTTTCTATTTATGGAACTTCTTAAATATAAACAATGATCAATCAATACTTTGGATTGAGTTATGATGGTCCATCGGTATGGGGTCCGTAGCCTGATCTTTGTCTATGTAATTCTTTCAAAAGTTTTCACAGGTTATTTACTTTTATTAAGCTAACTTAAAGATTTTAAGTCCATTTAGTAAATATAAAAAAAATATAAAGGATTTGTGAATTATAAATCTCTAAACATTTAGGCAAATTTACAATATAATTTTTAATTAATTTGGTTCACAAATTGGAACTGACGCTAGCCCAAAAAAACTACTCACACAAACATTTTGGTGTAATTGCTAAATTAGTGAGCACATCTTATATTCATTTTTAAATAAACTTAAGGATAGCTCGTTGAAATGGCGCGGTTACAGCGACTTCATAATAATAGTGCGCTATTTATACGTGTGATATTTCAGCAGTGCGTAGGTATAGTGCCGATCTAGGCTGTATGCGGGCTATTTGCGCGCCCGCGCCGCCGCAAATAGCGCGCCCGGAATACCGCCCAAAGGTCGGAGCGGGTCCGCGCGCACACACGCACACGCACACGCACACGCGGCATCTGTCCCTCCACTCCAAGTGTTGCTAGAATATCGAAAGTCTATATTGGCAGGGTACTGAGATACGCCTGACTTTGACTAACGACTTGAACTTTGACGCCTAACTTTCGGGTAGAAATCCAGACATTACGAATGAAACTCCGCATCTACTCACAACCCACACTGCGATAAATAAATACGAGAATAGAAATTGACAATTTTTACACTAAAGCATTTAAATGCTTGACAAATTTTAACAATTCCTTTTTTACTATTATCTTTCTGTACGAACTCGAATGGGATTATCGAATACCACATACTTGTCACGCTGCGTTAAATATTTCCTTTCTATCTGGCAACACTTACTCGTTGGTTAGTTCCACGCGCGTCTATCAGTCAATCTTAATCTTAATATGGGCAGTTGGGCACATTGCCTGGGGTGTGTAACTGTCACACGCTGTGCTATTTTTAAATTATTTTAAGACTACGATGAACCATAATTTAAATATTTTAGAACAGAAACTAAACGATAACGTCGTCAACCGATAATAGCTCCGCAGCTGTATTTACTAAAAACTGATGACATTCAAAGGAAAAATGCGATATTGTATGGTCTTTTGGTAACACCGATCGCGATATAGCTACCTAATACCTTGTGTTTAGATGCAAGAAATTATTATGTGCTGAAAATAGGAAAGTTAATTATACCGTGTAAACAAGTCGTCCAATAAATCATAGTTCGGGGCAGCCCACAGCGGCCACTCGGGCAGCTGACGGCTCACGCGACTTCCCCCTACAAGGGATAATTAACTGTCATCGCCGAAACTCCACTAATTCAGAGCATACGGCGTCTCCACGAAGATATTCCCTATGCTTTAAGGATGACGCATTTTTAAATAATAACAGATGTTAAAAATATAGGAGCCTTTTCATTCGGGTTCGAAATTCAATCATGTTTAGAAGATAATGTCTAAAGCTAATGTAAAAGCTCGTTCTAATGTTGTTCACGATCTCACGGAACTAAGTAAAACTGAAGGATGTAGCTAGGTTTTATGTAATTACCAATGTATTGTCTAGAATCATATGAAAGCCTCGGCTCAGGTGTGCGGAATAGCTCGATATACGAACTATTTTTTTGCTAAATAAGTTACACATTGTACTTATAATCAATTCAAGAAAAGTAAAGTTAAATTTATTATATTCTCAAATTTAGTTAAAAGCAGCAAGGGATTAAAATAAACCAACGCAATCGCAACTGATATCCGGACATCCATTTGTAAGGTGTATTGTTTCAGTTGGCTTCCTGTTTTAACAACCTCTTAGTATCGATTTTAAGCGCTCTTTTTTCGCAATTCAACGCGTCTTTCATGAGATAAAGACATTTTTATACCGTTTATTAGCTAACGAAATTTCCAATTAGTATTAATGGGGATTATGTCGCTATTACTCGAGATCGTGCCAACTAGCAAGCAATTATTGCCAATACAAAACGCCTCGGAATTTTTGGCGCAGGCATGACAACCATGTGATTGTACTTTCCCTATCGTTTCAGCGATTACTGAGCAAATGTAAGCAAATTGTTTGCACAAAGCACGGCCCGGTGGCTGACCCCTCGGCGTTCAATGTTAGCAGCAGCTATATTTAGCCATGGTGTTCACATTCCGCTGCGACACGCTCCAGCTGACGCGGCTGTCCGTCACCGCAGGCCAGTGTTGCCGCTTGCCAGCCCTGATGTATGGATAATCGGATAATCGGAGGCTCATGCCCATCTCCGGCAACTATTTCTAAATTAACATTATAAGATGTTTGATTTGGTTGCAGCTGAAGGGAACGTTTCAATAAGTAACATTCGGCGAAAGATTCCCGTATCTAAAGAAGGTTGTTTATATTGCTATACTATTTGCACGTATGTAGCGTCAACGCTAACAAGGTGTCTGTCATGTCACTCATTGTCACTGTTATCAGATCAGAATTTCCTCTTGATCCATCAAGAGGAAATTAAAAAGAAACAAACTATATAAAACTCCATCTCTTAAAAAAAGTGATATAAAATAACCGTCCACTATATTGGTTTTCTCATTTGGAAAATATTCATATTCAAATTCATCCCCATTGTCAAGCTTTATCTTTTTGTTATAGAAGCCGCGCCCCGCGGTCTCACTCGCGTAACGTCTGATCCCGGGGCAACTCCGGGATTAAAAGTAGCATATGTTATTCTGAACCCTTACCTATATGTACGAGTATGCCAAGTTTCATACATCGTTTTTGCGTGAAAAAGCAACAAACATACATCCTAACAAACTCTCGCATTTATAATATTAGTAGGATGTTTGTCAATTATTTATTTATATACTTATCCCGATATTAACATGATTTGTCCAAATATAACCCAACTCCTTTAATATCGCTAATATCCCAAATTGTAATAATCTTGTTTTGTATTAATTTGTGCACAACCAAAAAAAACTCAATAAGTGCTTTGATAAAAGCTTCTATTGTAATTCCATTCTGACTTTGATTGAATGAAAACCTTTTACTAAAATCTAGCATTCTTTTCAAACTAATGTTTTTTAGAAATCGAGGTCAGAACTCTATTTGTACGTTGTATTTACTTACCATCAACCGACCTATCTTCGGTTTTCCACTAGTAAAAACAAATACATAGTTAAAAGTTGTAACTACAACACTACATTTATGCGAATAGAATAAATCAAGAATCAGCGTAAACTTTGTACTTCATATGGAGCAATAACAATAAACTGACGAGCTTCATCGTTAAAAAAATCACTAAAACTCTAAAAACCTAATTAAAAAAGATTTATATATTTAACTCCACGCATTTTGCTGTTACTTCACTATTTGTAAATGATATTTAAAAACCTTTATTCTACCACGTACATTTGTTACTTTATTTTTTTATATATTTAATTAACTCCACGCACTTTATTGCTTCACCATTTTAATATATTTAAGAATCGTTCTTTATTCTTCCACGTAGATATGTTACTTTTATACATTTTTTATATGAATAACAATAAAACTCACCGTTGTAAAGCATCCAACACAGTCCCTATACGTCCGCGTCCTGCGCGCGCGCCTCTGGCCCACAGCAGTCCACACGCACACACGCACTCCACGCGAACTCCGAGCACGCACTAGCGAGTAGCGAGTAGCGAGCACTGTCCACAGCGCACGCGCACCCTGCGCTTTTTCCACACTCCACGCGCTTGTGGACCTCCCCTAGCCCTGCTGTATTTGCTGTATTGCCAATTGTCATTTAATTTTATTACAACTAATTTTATAAAATTAGTTAGTTTTATGAACGTAAATATTAAAAAAAACCCTTTCGGGAGGAAATTGTAGGTATTTTGTTTTTGGTAAGTGTTCGGCTATAATATGAAACTTAACTTTCAAAAGAGCTTTGAAAAAGCCAATTTGGAAAAATAAATGATTTGAATTTTAATCTAATAAATATATTTATAATTATTTGTGTCCTGACTACATAATTGTCGCTTTTTTTTTTTGTCGCTAAGCCAAAATGTTGTAATCAAGAGCGAATAGAGACCCCTTTTAACAAAATTGTAACTCCATATTATAAGTAAACTGTTAATATTCAACTCAATCGGATACATCCAAAAATGAGCAATTATGAAATTTCCGAATAGGTACGAAAATAATATGTCAGAAAGATTGCAGATTCGATTTGTTCCGTAATACCACCACAGAATTGCATTGGCAACATTACCATTTACAAGCCCTTGGAAGAGCTCTTACATCGCGCATCGAAAGCTGAAACGTGCGCACACGCAGGTTTGTTTGTTGCCAGCGGAGACGCAGCGCCGCGCCGTCGTCGAGGGTGGCATGCGGGCTCGCTCCCACAACAATGCCCGCACAAGTGCTGCCTATCACAACAAACAGAACAATATTTTGACAACTTGATTTATTACATGTCTGAAAATGTATCAGATTTTATAAACAACCGACCTGATTGATATCCAGATTCTCTAACAACGTATACTAAATTTTTATTGTTTTGTTTACTATTATCGTTAATTTATATAAGGGTCAAGGTTTTCATAGGTATTCAAAAAATTTTTTTCTTAGTGGTTGTGTTGAAATAAAATGAAATGAAATTATATTGAATCTATTTGTTTGCTAGAATAGTGGTGGTGTGTGCTGGCATGCAAATAGTAGTTAAAAGAATTCACAATTTCTAAAATATTTATCTAAATATTTTTCTATTAACTATTTCTTTAACTTAAACTTAAAAGGGTTAATTCTTAATTCCCTAATATGTTTTGGAAGTTTATTGAATTTTTTTTTAAATTAAACAACAACTAATTACTTATTTTATTACCTCAATAAAACAGAAAGTACTAAAACTTTTAAATTATGTACTATTGTATCAATCGCGATAGTAGTGACAAATATATGGCAGTAATGTTATACTTATATGACTTTTACTTAATTATGGTCAAGTCACGCGCGGGCCACTAGCACTAGTCACTAGCCCCATCGCGTGGCCCTTAGCAGTTAGCACCATTCGGTTAATTAAATCTGTTTAGAGGGAAAAAAGATAATAGATACTGCCAGTACAATACCTAAAACATACAACGCTTTTAATCAATTATAATTGTTATATGAAGTAAATATAGGTACATAGTGTTACATCTGTCATTTAAACTAATCTTTGTCAATAATCCCAGCAAATGCCTAAAATGCCTCAACCCTTTCAGGATTGACGTACCTCAAGCGTCGTCGTTCCTCATTCATACAGCCACTGCCACATAATATTATACTATACTGTGCAGCATACATGTAGAATTCTCTCATCGCCTCTATTTTTTCACAGGATTTTTTTTCTATAATTTGGCTTAATAGGCTCCTTCTAGACGTGCCACCGGGTGGGATCGTTTAATTACACATCACAAAGATCGCATAATAATTTGTGGTACGTTCCCAGAATTCTCTCTCTTTATTATTATCTACTAATAAAGAGGCCTACAATTAGTGAACCAAGTTGCGAACAAAAAATACTGATATAAAATTTAATGTTATTTATTTTATCTTAAAATAGCGTTTTAAACAACAATACTATGATAACCGCCATGATGGTAATTCTGAAAGATTAGTACGCCTCGCGTTCGCCCATAGCAAATTCTTGATTTGACGTGTTAAATAATAACTTTTTGCCTTAAAGTAGAACCGTCTACTTTACACAACACAGCACAAATAATTTTAATTTTAATTTTGAAATCCTTTGGAAGTCGGTGCAAAGTATTGTAAGTGCACACATTGATATGGAATCAACTACGTATTTTGATTTGATACAAAGTCACTAACAAAAAAAATCGCAGAAGTGGCCCCATTTACACACACGTAAACGTTTATATTCTTATATGATATAAAATTATAATTTATAAAGTTGTAAGTTACACAACCAACACCTAAAAACATTATTAACCTTCAATACACCAGCACAGCTCAATTATTGCTAAGTATCGAAGTTTCGGATTTTACATCGAAATATTTATAAATATTATTTTTCCGTTTTTAGTGTCCTATCCTTCACATGACACATGCGTTTCATATCAAAGTAATTGAATATGTTTATACAAAATTAAATATATAATGTGCCAATCACAGTGAACCACAAATACTGTCTAAATAAATATTCCTGGACATTTAAAACAGCGCCATCTAGTCCCAAACTAAACAAAGTTTGTACTATGGGAACTAGATAACTGATAGACATACTTAAACATATTTTTTTTGTTAATACATACATACTTTAGATACATAGCCCAGACAGTAGAAAATTACAATGTTCATCATCATAATTTTCTATTCGTGGGGATCGAACCCACACCCTTTAGCGCAATAGACCATTGCTGTATCCAATGCGCCAATTTCTAGCTCCAGATGTTTAAGTAGCGAGTAGCGAGTAGCGACCTTCAAGAACATGTCTACACTAATACATATATACACATTATAAAGGCAGACGACATTAACAAACCATTAATTAGTTGGTGATAACCAAATGTTAATCACGTGAGGGATTAGAACGCGTCAGAAGCGTGCTTGTAAATGGCGAATTAGCTTTTTCTTCACATCATTCATACAGATTATTTTATTTGCCAAAACAATAATTCTGATAAGGGAACCTTATTTCTCCTTATCATTTCATGAAATACAGGAAAAAGTATAATGAATGAGAGTTTGATTGACACTATATTGTTCACGGATTTCCAAAAATATGTTATACTTGTTGTATTGTTTTAAAATCTACATAAATGTTTCATCATATTGCAGTGTTCCCCTACATCGAGGGCGCCTCATTGTCGTTCTGTACTATATGAATCAGCCTTTTTCTCAGAGGCATTGATTGTAACAATTACTTTAATTGGGTGTTTGTAACAATTTGCTGATTTTAATATTACAAGCGGAGACCTTTGTTCCGTTAACTGCAACGGCATGACACGCCGATTCTGTGGCTTCCTGAAAACATTAAACATTGATAATTATGCATATTTCACAAGTATTTACGATGTGTCATTATAAAATACAGTTATCAGCAATAAATTAATATTTCTAAGTCCTATGATAACATAAACAAATAAAAACAAACTTTATCAAACTCTTAAAAGGCTTAACAATTTATAAATATAGTACACATGTTTATTTATAAATTTGAAAAGTTAATAAATTTCATTGAAAATTGCAAGAAATACTTCACTATATATAAATTTAAAATCAAAAGTCCACGAGGGTCGTTTCAAAAATGCCGTTAACCCAAAGTTAATTTATGAGTCATCAAATATAAAAAGTGTTTCACAATCAAAGAGAAGATCATCCCAGTTAATTTATTAGTTTACACAGTCGGGCGACGCCGAGGGGCGAGCTTGTGGTAATGGGGAGCGGTCGCCACTCAGTCATTACCATTATTATTAGATAGAAAGGTCGAAATTTTATCGTTTTTCATTACATTATAGTTAAGCGAATTTATTATATTTGGATGTTGCAAACGGCGACCCCGTTATTGAAAAATTGATTTCTCAAATTAAGAAATCCTGCTTTACACATAAGATAATGTTATTACCATATCATGTAGCTACAACCCTTACTATAAATTTTAAACGGGCTGCCCTCAACTCACCCCTTTATATTATTCATATATAGGATTAGACGCGCCCGGGCATTGCACGGTGCATACAAACATACAAACCTTCATATGGAATCACTCAATCTACTAAAAAGTCCGTATCAAAACCCGGGAAGTATTAACTTTCTAAAGATCAAAGCAAACATTAACAGGACCAGACGGCGGGGAGGGACTTTATTTTATCCTATATAATGAATGTGAACCATGTACCCTGAAATCATGTGATGTGCCCATCGCATGATTACAGGGTAGGAGGTTCCTCTCCATATAATTTAATGGTGCGCTCGAGTCGAGTTCCTCAGCTGCAGTAAACAGCTGAGGTTGCGTATTGAAAATGTGCTTCAAATAAATCTATTTAAATTCGTTTAGTCAAAGTTTATAATACAAAAATCCAAGTCAAGAAAGACAAGCAATATCTGTTCGTGTTGTTTATCTCGCTGACACCGCGTGCCTACTCACTGTTTGGGTTTCAACCATTGAGATTTACGTGTCTGACAATGTGTTTACTTGCATCATATATTCGTTTTCATATTAATTGAATAACTAGCAGAAGATCGGCGGGAAGCACTATTACAATTCCAATTTCACAACATTGATCTCGTTTGATGCTGTCCAGAGCGTGAGCGGGCACTTGTATGTCATAATTGACATTATTTCTTTGTAAAAATCCTCTCTGGGCCTGCGTATCCGCCTTCGCTAAGACTAAGACGGAGCGATCAGGGTTTACAGGCTGCTGCCTTTTTTCTCTTCATTGAGATGGACAGTCAGCCGCCCGTTCCATGCATGCATTAACTTTAACGCAGATGGTCGTAATCAAATGTCGTGTCGTGTGTATGGGACACATGAGTGAATTGTGCTATAATAACAGAGTTACACCAAAAAAATGATTAACTTTTGTACCAACAAAAAGTAATATTTTTTTTTAAACACAATACGAACTTTGACGACCATCGACATGAGTGGTAATTTGCTATCGAGTATAGCATATCATACATTTATACAAAACTGATTTTGCCTATTATGCGTTCAGGTACTATATTATCTTTAATTAAACAACACACTCTTGAATGTACTTCTTTATCTTGTAGTTAATAGTAATGTTAACATCAAATGCAGATTAGATCGAAAGTGTTTGGTAGATGATAATAACCGTGGCTCATCCTAAAAAGTGCTGATGGCTCTCAATTCAGAAGATTTTTGTTTTAATTATTTTTTTTTCTAAGGGTATGTACGATATTCATTTGCTATCCAGGTTCCCATATCTACATTACCAATGTAAGTTTTATAATCAAATCAATTATTTGCACCTGGAAATCATAATGTCATGTCGCTGAGCTGATGTTACCGCCAGTGATCGAGGAGAGCTGTGGCTTCCAACGCTGAGACGAACTCCCAAGGGCTTCGATACGATAATTCGGAGTTCGTTTAAGGGTTGCTGGTACCTTCGTGCCATGGAATAACTGGCTTTGGCTTTTTGCCAAAAAATGGAAACCGGTTGCTTCACACTGAAGAGCTACGTTTATGTATATATTAATTAATATTCCTTATTGCACGAGTAATTATTATTACGTGATATTGATACCAGATAACCTGTAGCGTAGAATGAGAAATGTAAGTCGTAGCCATAGAGCATAATGGAAACATCAATAGTACTATACTTTTTAAGTACATTAACATAACAATACGCATTATATACTAATACCGTAATAAGAAAATACACGATATCATAAATGCTTTATTAAAGCGCTCAAGCTTGTCTAGAATAGAATAGAATAGAATAGAAAACACTTTATTGCACACAGACATAGACAGAATATACATACATGAGAAAAACAGAATATAAGTGCAAGTAGGCGGCCTTATCGCTAAAAAGCGATATCTTCCAGGCAACCTTTGGATATAGGAAAAGTTAATTAATAAAAAGAATAGAAGATG
>LQNK01000622.1:36610-83976 GCA_001586405.1 Phoebis sennae
GCTGGGGCGGCGTGGTACACGGAAGCGGGGGCAGCCTGGTATACGGGAGCGGCGACGGCGAGCTTGGCAACTGGAGCGGCGTACGCCAAACTAGCATGGGGTTGGTCGTGGCGGAGGATGTTCTGGGAGGAGACGGCCGCAGCTGGGGAGTAGTGCACGGGCGAGGGCACTAGGCCAGCTGACGAAGCAGCCACTAAGGCGCAGAGAGCTACCAACTGAAATTATAAAGTAAATCAATTTAATTAAACACTTTACTTATGTTAATTTGATTTTTGTAATTAATTTTAAAAAAACTCACTTTAGAGAACATGATTGTTTCTGTTTCGAATTCAGAATGTTTTTTTTTTGAAGCGCTCTCGTTATATAGCAGGCTCTGTCATATTATCTGGTATCGACATGGGTTACCTTGCCGCGGGCTGTTTCAATGGAATCTATTACATGCGTCGGATTACTTTCATTGACATGCCTACGCGTGACGAATTTATCACATTATCAATTCAAATCAGTGTTAAATATGAGTTAATAATGATAGTTCTCACTATTTACTCACGCCCTTAACACTTTGAATAACGGTGTATTTGTTAATATAATTTTGTCTCTACCTTAAGCATAAGTAAAAATATATATATATATTGGTTATAAAATAGAAATAAAATAAGTTAACCTCGCAAAAGTTTAACTTTTGCAATTTAAAATTTCACTGACTGCCTGACAGTGATCTATCAACATGACATGATTATAGCCCATACTTAAATGTTGTTTTTATTATACCTCAAATGTCCTGCTTTAAAATTGTGGTGCTAAATAAAGTATATTGTATTGTATTGTATTGTAACACATAGCCAAAACCGTTGATCGGGCTGAAATTTGGCATACAGGTAAATGTTATGACGTAGGCATCCGCTATGAAAGGATTTTGATTAAATCTCACGGGAATGGAGTAAACAGATATACGCAGATGAAACCGCATGTCACAGCTAGTAATATATATATATATATAAGTTAAGATCGAAAACTATTCCTGTAATGAGAATTTAACAAGTAATTCTAATATTAAAAGGACTCCATTAACTATCTCCCCATACCCTTTACTACACTGATATATGTTGGAAAATTAATTAAATAAAGAAAGAAAGAAAAATCATTTATTTATCTCTACAACTGCGCAGAAAAAAAAGAATTAAATAGGGCAAGTAGCAGCGCAAGAGTCATGGCCAATATTTTTAATAAACATAACATTTTATGTTAATTGAAAACATTATGCGTTTACGTAATGAATTTACTTCAATGTGAAATAATATAATTGAATAAATGTGAACTTTTTAATAAGAGTATTCGTTAAATTAGGCTCATCAAATTTCACTTGAAGACATTAATTATAAATTATTGTGTTTTATATTCCGTCATATGATTACAAATGTTTTGCGAGTAAAATGTTCTCTAATTGAACCTCAGTTCATTTTTATTTTATTTTTGTCCTCACTCACAAAACTCGAAGCCCAAAGGTCAGTCTGGTTAATCAAACGATTTGAACTCAATAAAATTACGTCGTATCATAACCACAGTCTAAAAAATATATACAGTCGTTGCACGAAATTGTCAAATAAACAGCATCCCAAATCGCGTTCGATAAATGTCGACATTTTCGTTCGTATTGTGGGATACATCTTTCAAGGGTGGCGTACTAAAAGCCGTGATATTTACTTCCTAGTATGTATGGAATATGTGAAAGCCCTTAGGCTTTTTTGCAAACGTCCAAAATCGTGCAACCACTGTGTGATTATAACACTGTGACATAACAGTTTTTGTGGCCAATCTTTAGATCTATTCTAGTAATTGTAAGACGCATTTGAGCGCGATTTTAGGTTCTTTGAGTTGCCACTCAATGTAGTCGGGTCGATTTAGACGAAATAATTATCCAAATTCCGTCAAAGTAAAATTTTCGTTAAGTGCCGAAAATTTTACGTATATAAAAAATAAAGTGCCGAAAGTTCCCATTGCTCCAGTACGTGCGTTGATACTTATTTGGGGTTACACACACGACGCTTTTTACAATTTTTGGATTTGTACTTAAATGATAAGAAAAAAGTTTTGAATCACAAAATCCTCTATAAAAATGGTCCATGTGATAAGTAAGTTCCTGTTCCTTGTTAGAATCATGTTCTTCATAATATGCACACATTTCAATAGCGACCACATCATATAATAATATATAATGACACAACCTTCACATATGCTGTGCCTTAAATGTGGTTTATTTTTGTGCAATTTACGTTTAATAAAAACGCATTAATCAATTTGATTACATTAAAAATTTCGAAATTACTTTTATCTTTAATATATGGACAAAGGAAATAATCTTCACTTAAGATGTTTCTAAGAATTTGTCAATATCCGCTAGGCTGACATTCATAACGGATATTCGTATTAGGTAGGCGATAAGTTATTTTGACGATTAAATAAAATCTATCTGATTTATATTTTCGTAATTTTATAAGAAACATTTATAATACTAGTTTTATGAATGCAAGATTGTGTAATTAATTAATCAAAAACTCCTCAAATTATTAATTTTTATGGATAAAAATAACGTACCTCAAAATTTTGAGTCAGTGCGAATCTGTTCAATGTGGCACATAGTATCACACAGAAGATAGTCTAATTACTCTTATGTGTACTACATACTAATGTGATTAAGAAAAATCCATATATTATGTGCTTAATTGTATATTTAAAAAATCAATAAATAAATAATCAACAATCATTTGAATAGTGTAGAAGTAACGCTTTAGTGGTAGTATTGATGGGCGGGAGCGGCGTATACGGGAGCCTTGATAAGAGCAGGCGCCTGCTTGTAGACGACGGGGGCGGCGGTGGGAGCGCTGTTGTGCACGACCGCGTTGAAACCGTTGTGGTCGTCAGCGGAGTACTCCACGGTCCTGATGGAGCCGTCGGCTTCGTGGAAGGAGTAGGAGCCCTTCACGACATCGCCGTCGCGGACCTCTTGCTGTTGCTTGTCGTCACCGGTGTGGGGGTCAGCCACGGAGTAAGAGAACTCGTATTTGGGGTGAGCCTAGAGATTAGGAAAATATTAATAAAAGTAAAATAATATTTACTATTATTATTGAATTCATGTTTGTATATGTGCACTTACGATCACTTCAGGTTGAGCGAGAACTTTAGCGACGGGGGCAGCATAGTGAACGGGGGCTTGGTAGGCAACGGGGGCAGGGGCGGCGTGGTAAGAGACTGGAGCGGGAGCGGCGTGGTAGGCGACTGGGGCGGGGGCAGCGTGGTACACGGGGGCGGGGGCAGCGTGGTACACGGGAGCGGCGACAGCGAGCTTAGCGACGGGAGCGGCGTATGCAAGGCTAGCCTGGGGCTGGTCGTGGCGCACAATGTTCTGGGAAGAAACAGCCGCAGCGGAGGAGTAGTGGACTGGAGCAGCAGGCAAAAGTCCAGCGGATGACACCGCTACGAACGCACAAAGTACAACAACCTGTAAAATTAAAGAAATTAAGATTAAAAATCAGTAATTACAAGGATTAAATGAATGAATATTTAAAAAAATATTTTAATTTCTTACTTTAGAAAACATGTTGATTATGATGAAGTATTCAAGTGGTGAATGACATATGGAGTGCTCTTGCTTCTGATTTTTATAGTCGAAAATTCGATTGATATTACTTCAGATGTTAAGTAGTGGAAGTTGTCTAACGAGATTAACATTGTGACCTTGCTCTAGGTCGCCATGGGTTCGCGAACTGGTACATTCACTGATTTGTTGGACGGTTAGCTGTTACAACACTCGGCTATTGAGATATGTCAGGGTAGGCGTCACATTAGATTAGTGTGTACGAAATATCAATTAAATGGATTTGATTAAAATGTTTCTCGTAAGTTTTCATTTATTGCAGCTCGAGATACTACATTTTTTGTTTTAATAATCAATAACTTTGTTTTTTGTTTACAAAAAGTCAGTCACTCAACTACAGGTGAACCTCATGTTCCGGTTGCCGGCAGTACGATAAATGAACAATGTAGTACTAGTAAATTTTAAGCGTAATTCAGTTTGTATAGTTTGAGACAGAGCTGCAAGACAAAAATACAATTAAACAGAAAATTTTTACTGTATGGCATTACCATGGATAAACTCATCTCAAATGATTATGGATATATTTTTCTCAATTACGATGAAATATGTACGATAATATGTCACTTACCATGCCGTATGTAAGGGGTTCAAATGGCAAAAAATCTTATGAGGCATGTGGGCAAGTTATATTTGACAACAACAGAACTAACAAACATTATGCTATATAACATATATTTATAATTCATCTATTTGAAAAATAATTACAAACCTTTGTACGTAAGTTTTTCTTGCGTTCTCATCATATTATTATGGTACTATTTTAAATCTTCAGAGCCAAAGATAAAAGAAAACAACGTTTCTAAATGAAAGACTAAAGATAGAAAAATGGTTTCTTTGGAGTTCTTTCAAAGTTAGCTCAAGTTTGAGTTATTTCACTATACACCAACTATTAACAAATCTAAATATTTGTTTTAAGAAAGCATAACTTCAATTAGTTCATTTATTTTTATACATTTATAACTTAATCCTTTGCATCGGAAAATATCTTCAACCTCAAGTTTTAGTACTTCACTTACCCATCGAAATATGACAAAGTTCTTCGTAATAAATTGGAAAAATATTTTTAGATTAACTATAACACAAAAATTATATTAACAATATCCCTCGTTCACACTTAAGAAGAAGTTTAATCAATTTTATTATATTTGAACCCTCTTAGATCGGTGCCAACAAGTTAGGATTTTGAGAATTAAAGATAGCTCTGACTTCGAATGGATATGAAAAAATATAGTGTGATTTTTATAGTTTGGTATGAGTACGAAAGTCAAATTCTTCGAAAAAACGTTGTTAATGTTATCTTATCAATAATTACCTATATTTCTCATGATTTTAAGTGGTTTTTTCAAAATTTATAACTTATATAGTAATCGCAATCTTACTCACATACATCATATACATATCATGCATATTATGCATTATTTTGAGAATGTCGACGAAAGCTCTAAGCGGCATTCTCGACGTTAACCCTGGGGCAAGGCTATTCACAGCGATAACTGATAGCTCAAGCATCAAGCTCATATATAATGAAATCGCGAACAAAAACTATCATTCTGCAATCGTGACAGATACAAACAACATGTTCTCCAAAGTATGTAGAACATATATTTATGATTAATTATTGAATAGTAATCAGATAAAGAACAAGAATTAAACGCTAACATTTTTACAGATTATCGCTCTCTGCGGATTTGTGGCCGTGGCCTCAGCTGGTCTTCTGCCAGCTCCGGTCCACTACTCCTCAGCCGCCGCCGTCTCCTCCCAGAGCATTGTCCGTCACGACCAGGCCCATGCTAACCTAGCATACGCCGCTCCCGTCGCCAAGGTCGCCGTCGCCGCTCCCGTGTACCACGCTGCCCCTGCCCCAGTGTACCACGCTGCCCCCGCCCCAGTCGCCTACCACGCCGCCCCCGTCCACTATGCTGCCCCCATCGCTAAAGTCCTCGCTCATCCCGAAGAAATCGTTAGTACACTATTAATTAAAAATATAATTGTTATTCATGAGTTTAAAACATTTTCTAATTAATCCTCTTATTGTAGGCCCACCCCAAATACGAGTTCTCTTACGCCGTGTCCGACTCCCACACCGGTGACGACAAGCAGCAGCAAGAGGTCCGCGACGGCGATGTCGTGAAGGGCTCCTACTCCTTCCACGAGGCCGACGGCTCCATCAGGACCGTGGAGTACTCCGCTGACGACCACCACGGTTTCAACGCGGTCGTGCACAACAGCGCTCCCACCGCCGCCCCCGTCGTCTACAAGCAGGCGCCTGTAGTCCTCAAGGCTCCCGTCTACGCCGCCCCCGCTCACCAATACTACCACTAAACATTTATAGTGATACCTCAAAGGCCAAATGATTGTTAAATAGTTATTTATTACACTAGCAAATAAATTTTATCAACTCTATATACATTTTATTATTATTTGTACATTTTCAATATCCCAAAAACATATGTTAGTATAAAAATACTTAAATACACAAATATGCATATTTGTACAGTGTTCATACAAAAAAATTACATAAATACTTTCACCATTTAAAAGCAGCCTCTCCACTGACTGACTCATCCTATATTATAACATTGTAGTTTGAAATAAAAGCTTTATTAAATGATACTTCATTCTCAACTTCACCAACAAAAGAATTGAAATGCACCTATATTTAGCATATGAGTGACAATTTCTGTTTTGACTCTAGATGTAAGTGAAGCTTAAAATTTGACTAAATTATTACTTACCAACAGCACAACGATATCCTTTTCCTGATAGTAAAAAGGAAGTAAGTACACTTACAAGCCAGCCAATATAATAACTGTACATAAAATATATAAGACACCAAACTTGCCTCAATTACGTGAAAAATTCACAAAAAAGCCTTTTTAATGAAAACTGTGTATTTTCATTAAATAGACTTTCTTGTTAATGGAATTAAAAACTTGAAAGAGGATGGACATTTTCGTTTGAAGCTTGCACCAACTCACAAGAGTAATAAGATTTATATTATTTTTTTACTTGACCGCTTCTTTATTTCATTGCGTAGTTCATTCATTCTGTGATAAATATACAATATTTAGCCCTATTGGCACTCAAACAAATCTTAAGATGGGATATCTGAGGAACTGAGGGAAACTGTCAAAAATTATCACATTTGCTGAGATTTTGAGCTTATTAGTATGAGCTTTTCTCATACTGTTGGTTTCAAATTGAGATATATTCATGTGATTTAATACATGATCGGGTTGTGATAAAAACTGTATCAAAATCAAATCAAAAATGTTATTTATATAAGCATTGCTGTATATGCATTTATGAATAGTCATTATTTTCAGCTATCACCGGTTTTGAATGTTGAATACCGAAAAAACTCTAATGTACTTTTCCTATAAAAATATAACGAGTCGTTTTACTTACGGACAGACATATCCTACTAGGCGTAAGTCCAACAATTGGTTCCGATTGGCTAATTTAAACCTCGCGTTAATGAAAACGATTCGTATCTGTTATACTATGACGTTTCTTCGTTTATAGGAACCGGATCTTAGTCAGGCAAGTTACTCTCTTCAAAATCCGGTTTATCTTTCCTTTAAGATTTTTTTTGAGGCAAGTGCACCATGAGGTTCACCTGATGTTAAGTGACTGACCGCAGTCCATGAACATCTACAACATTTTAGTTATGACGTCTTATTTTCCTAAAAGCATAAGAAGCCGAGCTAAGTTTAGCTGCGGCAAAAGCTATATACACCGATACTGGCCTAAGTACCTACGGGGAACATCTAGGAAAAAAAAATTCTTAAACTACTATTTAGGTTTCATATATTTTTATGCAAAAAAGATCAGAATCAAGCTTAAAATTATAATTGTAAATTTACTTATTTTGTTTTAGTTTAATAAAACAAATTAAATGACTTATAAGACCTTTCAAATGAGATATATGTCTCAAATTGACAGAATCTAAGAGAAATGTCCATTCTAGATTCATTGATTATTTTCATCTGAATTCTAACATCTGCAAAAGTTTGTCACAAATAATTGGATAATTGGAGCGTAATCGATAAGTTACCAACAAAAAACATAAATTTAAAATGAAAGTCATGTTCGCGTTTTCACTAACAAAAGTATTGAGATGCATATGGGTGCCAAGTTCTGCTTTCAAGTGGGCAGGAAATGAATGAATCGAAATGGTTCGTGTAAATTCAACTATAAAATAAAAATGGATAAAAAATTTAAACTCGATGAATTGTTCTCACAAAAAAGCTTTATGACTTTTTTCCACTTTTGACTTATCTTTAATAATCTAATATAATTAAGAAGTAAAAAACAAAATTTTCCGTCTTAAAATTTGAAACCAATGAAAATATGTTTATGGTATAATTATTACTTAAATCATTTATTCAATATTTCCCATGAATTTAACTAGTTATTGCAAAATAGCGCCCAGTAATGTCATTTGCAATTTATGTTAATTGAGGTCGCACTCTCATACATCATGTATACTGTACAGTTCGTTCATATTCAATACTAGCTTTCCGCCCGCGGCTTCGCCCGCGTGGACTACAAATTTCTGTACTTTGTGGATTTTCGAAGTAGAGGTGGTATGACAATTTTTAAGATTTAGAAACGTACGTTTGTAAAAATATATCTCGTAAAAGGTTTAAGTTCGAGGTATATCCGACATTAAATATAACAAAAGTGTCACTGTTCAGTTTTATATAATTCTAATAATTCTATTTTATTTGTTTGCAAAATATTGACATTTTGGAAATCTGTCGTGTACTCTCAGAATAAAAGAGTTGATGTTTCCATGGATTTAACACATATTTGCTTATGGACGCAAATAATATCTTCTACATGTTGGTTAGTCTTTGTTGTGATTAGCCGCCATGATCGTAATCTACTTTCGAGATCAAGAGAAGGCTACATTTATCAATAAAAAGTGCTTTAAATAACACTTAAAATATGAAATTTAATATACCTACGCGCATTGATGATACGTTTTGATGGATCACTTTGAACCCTCATATCTTTTTTATTTGTTAACCGATTTGAATGAAATAAACACTAAACCCCCCGGGGGGCTAGCCGTAATACATAACCGAAAACTGTATTTAAATCGGTTAAGCCGTTTCGAAGTTGACTGCGTACAAACGCCCGACAAACAGACAAACAGACAAACAGACAAACCGACAAACAGACAAAAATTCTAAAAATCATTGTTTTGAGTTTAGAATCATAACTGAAACACGAAACACTAATTTTTTCTTGAAAATATTAAATGTACAGACACGGCTAGTCTACGATTTTATTATATGTATAGATTTTTGTGAATGTCACCGAAAGCTGTAAGTGGCAATGATTAGTTAAGTTTACCCTCGGGCAAGGTTATGCGCAGTGATAACAGATAGGACTTCAGTCTCATATATAATGAAATCGCGAACGAGAACTATCATTCTGCAATCATAACAGATACAAACAACATGTTCTCCAAAGTATGTAGAACAAATATTTATGATATAATTAATTAATATTTAGTAGTCAGATAGAGAACAAAGATACTAAATGCTGTCTTTTTTACAGATTGTCGCTCTCTGCGGATTTGTGGCCGTGGCCTCAGCTGGTCTTCTGCCAGCTCCGGTTCACTACTCCTCAGCCGCCGCCGTCTCCTCCCAGAGCATTGTCCGCCACGACCAGGCCCATGCTAACCTAGCATACGCCGCTCCCGTCGCCAAGGTCGCCGTCGCCGCTCCCGTGTACCACGCTGCCTCCGCCCCCGTGTACCACGCTGCCCCCGCCCCCGTGTACCACGCTGCCCCCGCCCCAGTCGCCTACCACGCCGCCCCCGTCCACTATGCTGCCCCCATCGCTAAAGTCCTCGCTCATCCCGAAGAAATCGTAAGTACACTATTGATTAAAAATATTAGTGTTATTCATGAGTTTAAAACATTTTCTAATTAATCCTCTTATTGCAGGCCCACCCCAAATACGAGTTCTCTTACGCCGTGTCCGACCCCCACACCGGTGACGACAAGCAACAGCAAGAGGTCCGCGACGGCGATGTCGTGAAGGGCTCCTACTCCTTCCACGAAGCCGACGGCTCCATCAGGACCGTGGAGTACTCCGCTGACGACCACCACGGTTTCAACGCGGTCGTGCACAACAGCGCTCCCACCGCCGCCCCCGTCGTCTACAAGCAGGCGCCTGTGGTCCTCAAGGCTCCCGTCTACGCCGCTCCCGCTCACCAATACTACCACTAAACAGTTCTAGTGATACCTCACTGGTCAAATGATTGTTAAATAGTTATTTATTACACTAGCAAATAAATGTTATCAATTCTACATGGAATTTTATTATTCTTTATCCACTTTTAAAAAATACAGATTAAGTTCTTGCTCACACTATTTTCTTATTTATATATGATGTAGAAAAAAGAAATACAGGCCTCGGGGCACCCGCTCACCGTACGAAACAAAGCGCAATAGTGCTTCGAGCCAATATTCTGCTGGATGTGTGGTACTTACGCGAGCTTGGACATTTCCACACCGCCTACATAACAGATTACGTGGAACTAATGAAATAATTTGAAGATGGAATCGTTGAGAATTTAAGGGAATTGCTCAAAAATTATAACATTATGTAAGCCACTCGGTTTCCCTTCAGAATCTCAATGAAACAGGCAAGTTTTTTCTTTTTTTGGCATTCGGGTGACCATATTATTTTTACACCGCGTTATGCTAAGCTTAGAGAAAATATGTTTGAGTTAGATCTGTATTTATAAAAAATATGCATGGGACCCCTGAATTCATAGTTTAATATAGTCGATAGTGCATGTATATGATATGCAGGGATATGATTTCAAAAACAGACTGAAAAATTCCACCAGTTGCAGTGTTGCCAAAAAAAGTGTAAGAAAGGGTGTAAGTATTTTTATTTAAATTTCAAAAATATTTAATATCTCCAAAACCAAGGGACTTACACTATTGACAGTACACCTGTTGAAATCAGCAATATTTTAAGAGGTCACGCCGACTTTGGCCACAACACATTAATACAATTTGTATGAACTAAAAAATCTGTACTATTGTATGTATTTAGGGGCCTTCCATTAATCACGTGAGGTTTGAAAGGGGGGAGGGGGTATATATAAAAAGGCGAATTATCATGGAGGGCTGGGGGGGATGTAATAATATATCACGTGTATTTATTTGAAAAAAAGCTAAAAAAACAAGAATTGGCCGCCGTTTCACTACCTTATATCTCCCTCTTCCGTGGAAGTTATGAGATAAAGATACGATAACATTCTTTATCATTTCTCGAGTTTCAAACAATCTCTGTGCTAAATTTCATCCAAATTAGTTCAGTGGTTTAGGCGTGGAGCAGAAACAGACAGACAGAATTACTTTCATATATCTTATATTAAAGTGAGGAAATAAGGATTCTATGCTGTTATTAATTTAAAGAAAGATCTATAATTAATTAAAGCCATATTAGAAAGGTTAAATTTTTATTAGAATTGATTTTGCTGATCTTTTTTTATTATTGCAGCTTTATGTCGATGAGTAATGCACTTTTTTATAATATTATTATGATAGCCAATGCTATGATAAAAGTCATATATTAAAACATTCGCTAGCTGTAGACTTTTGATGAATAGACTTTAAATGTGCCTAAGCTGAAATTTCAGGCAAGCCATGTATGTAACGTATCTCTCTTTTATTAATCCATTGAAAAGTTACATTTGGGTTTGAAATTTTCAGAAAACGTAATTTTATTATTCAGATGTTAAGGAAGTATTGGATTAGAACTCGCATTTAACTTCCTACCTACCTTCGTTTGATATCCAAAGCATAAAATTGCATCCTCTGGAGAATCCAATGTAAGCTTAAAAATTTAACATTTAAATAGAATGGACTATATGGCATTATAAGCTGCTGCTCAATCACGTGCTGCACATGCAGAAATTTCAACAAAAATCTGCGATTTTCGTTTGAAAAACCAATTAATTTTGCATGCTGTGACTGTTACAGCGAAACATGTTGAACAATTTTTGTAACATCTTTCATACCATCTATTCGAGCAAATAAAGAATTTGAATTTGAATTAAAAAAATTCCTTGGCTCCAATATATAAATATAAACTTATGACCTTTGACGTAACTAAAAAAAGTTTTTGAAACCATTATTGTAATATAATATTCTTATTATTGACATTATCAATATTTTACATGATTTTAACTACATAATTGCGAAATAGCAAGCAGTAATGTCTTTTGCAACTTGTAGTAGTTGAGGTCACACTCACATACATCATATTATATAGTTCATTCATATTCAATATTTAGAGAATGTCAACGAAAGTTGTAAGTGGCAAAGATTAGTTACGTTTAGCCTGGGGCAAGGCTATGCGCAGTGATAACAGAGGACTTCAAGCTCATATATAACGGAATCGCGAATGAGAAATATCATTCTGCAACTGTTACAGATACAATCAACATGTTCTCCAAAGTATGTAGAACATATATTAATGAATAATTATGGAATAGTATTCAGACAAAGGACAAGAATTTAACGCTGACTTTTTTACAGATTGTAGCTCTCTGCGGATTTGTGGCCGTGGCCTCAGCTGGTCTTTTACCAGCTCCGGTTCACTACTCCTCAGCCGCCGCCGTCTCCTCCCAGAGCATTGTCCGCCACGACCAGGCCCATGCTAACCTAGCATACGCCGCTCCCGTCGCCAAAGTCGCCGTCGCCGCTCCCGTGTACCACGCTGCCCCCGCCCCCGTGTACCACGCCGCCCCCGTCCACTATGCTGCTCCCATCGCTAAAGTCCTCGCTCATCCCGAAGAAATCGTTAGTACACTATTAATTAAAAATATAATTGTTATTCATGAGTTTAAAACATTTTTTAATTAATCCTCTTATTGCAGGCTCACCCCAAATACGAGTTCTCTTACGCCGTCTCTGACCCCCACACCGGTGACGACAAGCAACAGCAAGAGGTCCGCGACGGCGATGTCGTGAAGGGCTCCTACTCCTTCCACGAAGCCGACGGCTCCATCAGGACCGTGGAGTACTCCGCTGACGACCACCACGGTTTCAACGCGGTCGTGCACAACAGCGCTCCCACCGCCGCCCCCGTCGTCTACAAGCAGGCGCCTGTAGTCCTCAAGGCTCCCGTCTACGCCGCCCCCGCTCACCAATACTACCATTAAACAGTTCTAGTGATACCTCACTAGCCAAATGATTGTTAAATAGTTATTTATTACACTAGCAAATAAATTTACAATTCTACATGTAATTTCATTAAAACATCTTACAAATTGCAACAGCCTCATCAACATACTAATATATCTTTATCAACCTTATTACTTATTGCTGCTAATTGGAAATAGGAAAATAAATTATTTTTAAATAATCTACTAAGTAAAATTGAGTTTCGCAGTAAATATAATTTATCTTACTTTAAAAAAAAATTTAATGTAATTCATTGAATTGACAGTATAAAAATAAAGATTGTTTTTCTAGCTTTTCAGTAATAAATGGAAATTGTTTTATACTTCGAGCAACAAATAATTTTTAAATTTAATTATAAATAAAAGTTAAGTAATTTAAATACATATTTATTAATGCCTATCCTATGTTACTTCAACTCTTATTGGGAAAACATCCATAAGGGCTTAAGTTCACATCCATGATCCAATCAACCGAAACGTCTTATTTTTACTAAAAACATAATTTTCATAAAATTTATCTGTTATTGTTTATATTAATTGACAACATAAATTATTATTTTCGATAATTTTAATGTTAGTATGTAAATATAAATCTTATAATACAAAATCACATAATAATATGATAATCTTTATTTGTTTAATTTTTTACAATATAAAAATATACCTTAAATATTAATTTTAGTTCAAGGATTATGAAAAAATAAATAAGTAAATATAATTGTATGCACTTTTCGAAAACTCGTTCAAAAAACTACATGTACTAGATACCAGAGGCGGCGGATGATTCTTTGTCAGCGAGAAGTGAAATTTAGTCAGATTTAGGGTAAATATAATTAAGAAGTATAAGCGGAAAAAGGAGAAGGAGTGCGTATCAAAATTTGCTCCAAACAATTTGGGTTTTAATGTGTTAAACTTTAACACCCGTCTGATTTAAGGTATTAACACCTTAACACCCATAGAAGCCAGCCGTATCGCCGCCCCTACCCTATAAACTTCTGAGTTTTCAGTGTTTTTGTTTATTCTCGAACAAATATGGTGCGAAGAGAGGCTTGAAATGCACAGACGCCTGCTTGTAGACGACGGGGGCGGCGGTGGGAGCGCTGTTGTGCACGACCGCGTTGAAACCGTGGTGGTCGTCAGCGGAGTACTCCACGGTCCTGATGGAGCCGTCGGCTTCGTGGAAGGAGTAGGAGCCCTTCACGACATCACCGTTGCGATACTCTTGCTGTTTTTTATTGTCTCCAGTAAGGGAATCAGCTACAGAGTACGTATACTCGTATTGGGGATAGGCCTGCAATCGAATTTAATATTTTGCATTATACAAATTGATTAATACTTTAATCGGTAAATTTGAACACTTAATTGGTAATTTGTTATTTGGTTTCAGTTTTTAAATGCCCAAAAGAATAACAACAATTAGAGACCGTAAAGTTTTAAACAACAAACAAACGAGTTCCAAAAACAACAAAAGCCCAGAATATAATTTTTTTACCATTTCATTAGGAACAGATTCATGATAATCACGAGATCCGCGATGTAGGGGTGATTTACTGTAAGATGGAAGATCATGCCGCACAATACTCTGAGAAGAAACAGCGGAGGCGCACGCCGCCGTTAACGTGCCACAGAAAAATAAAACCTTAAACAATGAATAATTTGGTAAATAAGAGTTTTCACAGGGATATACATATAGAATTAAAATAAGCAACCTACAATTATTTATAATTTTTATAAGATGTTATAATCTAGAAGGCTAATCTAGAAGTATTTGGCTTAGATGCTACTTACGTGAACGATCATGGTTCTACTCCAAAAATGTGTATCGCAATCGCAAACATATAATTTTATAGTCCCTAATTAGAAAAGTAGGGGAAGTAGATTAACCGAAATATTCACCTCTGACTCAGCATTTCTTTTCCTTTATCAAACTATAATATCTGATAGATAATAATGTCGTACTTTTGTTCTTTCAACAAACGTTAATTTGTAAATTACCGATCATATCAATTGATTTTATATTCGTTTATCAGTATCGAAAATGTTCAGCGTCACAAGTTCTCCAAGGAAAGATAATATCAAAGGTACAATACAGCGTGAAACAACGAGTTAATAGTAGGACATCAAACTACTCAATTCCATATTATGTATTGTATACGGATCACGATTTCTTTCTGGTTAATTACCAAGCTGCTTTAATTTAAACAAAATATGCACACAAGTACACAAATATTTATAGTATGAATGTGTTGTTATCACATTTTTATGATACTTTGCTATAAAGGTCGTTTAAAGGAAGAATTACTTATAGTATGTTTGATAATTAGATATAAGAGGATGAAAAAGAAAGGTTCGATAAATTCACAAATTACCTGATTTCATCTGTTGTTTTTAAAAATAAAATAAAATGTGCAAGCTTAACAAAATGATGTGAAAAAAATTAGCACAATCTATGATATGGTCTAGAAAATCATTTATGAAAGTAACGATACTATACAAAAGGTTACAATTATTCTTTCATAGATAAGATCAAAAAATATTGGATCCGCGTTATTCTTTATACAATTGCTTAGACAAAATGGAGTTGATAATTTTTAGTAAATTTATATAATGGCGATTAGAAAAGTATAAAATACTTGGTGCGACTGGAGTCATCAGCAGTTAGCTCTCCTCTTTAGTTTACTACGGTACACCATTAAACTGAACAAAATGTACCAAAAGGTAAGAAAACTTTAATTAGTCATTTAGCTTTGTACACGCCTATAGCGACATAGATTTGATATAAGGGCAAACGAAGAGTATTGAAGTATTTAATATTGCAGATTCTGTGCGTCATAAGCCTTATCGGCATCGCATCAGCAGTTGTAATCGATCATACACAAGGACTTCTTAAGGACTCCTATCAGACAAGAGGAGACAGTGGATGGCAAACTGTGAAAGTATATCATCCACCCAGCTCACAGGCGCTTCACAAATACGATACATATGTAAGCTTCTTATTTAAGTCTATGTGTATTTTTTTTTCATGTTATAGCAGGCAATTTCACACTCCAAGATGTTATAGTTTTGGTAAATGATATAAGTATTGATACGATTGAAATAATACAAAATCTATATATTTATTGCATTAATGATTAGTTAAAAATGTTGATATCTGTTCAAGGCCTACCCAAAATACGAATTTGACTACTCCGTATCTGACCATAAGACCGGCGACCATAAGCACCATCATGAAGAGCGGGATGGACACAGAGTTCGCGGTGCATACAGCCTGGTGGAGGCTGACGGCTCTTTGCGAGAAGTTCAGTATAATGCTGATGATTTTAACGGGTAATTTTCAATAAATCTTTAATATTTTTCTGCACCTCAGTGTTAGTTGATCGTAACGTAAACATAAAAGAAATATATTATAAGTGGCAGTTACCACTCTTAAATATATTGCTAAGAAAGATGTGTAACTTAAAATTTTCTATTTTTCAGATTTAATGCCGTCGTAAGCAAAACTTTTCTGAATCATGGAGACCATGCTTTCTCTGTTCACGGTCATACTCGTCAATTCTTACCCATCGGAAACGGAATTAAAATAAATCATTTCTTCCCAAACGCAAACCACAAAGTACAGGAATCTGTTCAGCAACAGGGTGAAATTGCGGAATCCAAGCCCGTGCAAGAAAAATCACAAGATTTTAAAGTAGAAGAAAATGTTGCAGGAAATGATAAAATTATTGACGTGGAGCCTGTTTTAGAAAACGAAGTTAAAACCACAGAATCTCCCATTGTCAAAATGGAAACTGTAGAAGGGCCTTATTTTACAACTTTGCCTACGGCACCCGTCAGTTATGAGAATATCGAGAAGACTACAGAAAATCTTGTTTTGGTACCTGTCACAGAGAAGTCTTATGAAAGTACAAATGAACATTTACATCAGAAACCGGAGGCAAATTCTCAAGAACATTTACACGACTCCGACGTCGCATCATCTTATTATCATTCTAAAGTTTACTACGTCGGTTTCTAGATTTATTACTACTTGTATTTAAGAATTAGTCAAAAGCGTTATTTAATAAATATTATTCTATTATGAAGTCGTTGTATACAGCTCCACCTTTTATTTATAACGTAAGGCACTTACGTGGGCAACCTCAGCCCGTTCACTCGTATGGTATTGCAATACATGATTCTCAATTGCTTAACTAGATGGCGTTGATATCAAAAATATTACAAAATTGCATTGATATAATTTTTATTCAATATAATATTTAATGTGTAATCAGACTTTTGAGTTCCATATTCAATGGACCGAGACGAAACATTTCATTCAAATACAATGATTCATTAGAATAGATTTATTAATACTTTTATGTCTCCCTTGTATTGGATCTATGGAACATTGAGTTAGTTACGATCTAAAAATGTATGAAGCATCCTAGAGCAATCATTAATAAAAATGCTTTGTTATTGCAAAGAAAAAAACTTAACACGGACATTCGTTAAGTGATGTTTAAAGGAAAGTATCATTGAATGAAGGTATCTCATTTACTTTTGAACTTTTTGTTTAGATTTTACTTCATTCTCGCCTTACATACCGACTGTTCTGAATTTAAACATACAAATACATAATGTTAATTATTATATCAAAGACTTCGTTCTATAAGTCTACAACATTAAATTAAGGGTAAAAACCTGTTATAGTATTACGGTATGTCATATTATGTATGGAAAAAAATAATAAACTGCCCTTAGTACAAGTAACCACTAGTACGTGCAATTTTATTTAATCTCTTTTGTATTTCCTGTAGAGCACAAATAGCTTTGATCTATTAAATAAATGAAAGGTTTTCAGTTGTAGAACATAATTTTATTCTAACTAAATAATAGACGAACAAACTCGTGGACAACATATTAAAAAAACAAAAGTTTTTTTTTTAATTCAGAAAGATAGGGCTTATAAAGAAAATATTTCTTTTAAAGAAAAGGACTCGTACTTAGATAATTAAATGAGAACAAAGTTACAGGTAACTACTAGTATAACATATTGGTAAATGTAACACGGTCATGTTACAATTATTTTGTAATGATACCTACTTATGATTTCGACAAACATTATAAAATACGTTTCTTAAAATGATTTGTCCGAGTTAATAATGACTTCACTTACGATGAAATTATTAAGTGAAACTCATTTTAAAAAAAATGTACTTTATTTATTATTTCGACATTTCACATAGACGTTGAAATGATTTGAAACTGTTATTATTGTGTGTAAAATTATTTTATAACATTTTTAGAAACAGCTTTCAACTGGAGTAACATATGAATACGAAGAGAATTAAAAATATATTTTGCTCTCAAATTTAATTTGCATTATCATAACGTAAGATAAAAATAGTTTACTTTTTATTCTGTTCTATGAAATTACACAACATTTGCGTCGAACCACATACTTAATTATAAAATATTATTTTTTCAATTATCTAGTTATATAAAGTTGAACGGTCTTCTCAAATTAAGAACTTTATTTAGTAACACACTTAACACAGTTTAGCCCAGTATTAAAATATTTTATAAACTGCTATAATATTAATATACAAACTTTGATAATTACCAAATAGCAATGTGTAAATTATATAAAAGATCTGGCTTTTGCGATTTTGCTTGAAAAACAATTAACAGGAATTTCTGATAAAATACAATCAACGTATTTATAGCATAAAATAAAAAAATTGTTTGTTTTAAGTTTCTTCTTTATAGACTAACAGCTTTTTCCAATGTGTTTAATATTATTCAACACTACAAGTCCATAACATAATCAATATTTATAATTATTTAATTGACAGAGCTATTCTATGATGGTAAACTTGAAAAACAACAATCCTTGAATTTCATGATGTTGAAACGACTTGTAAATTCAGTTTTACGATTTTTTTCGGCAAGTATGCAATATAATTGTTTTTCTCTCATTCGGTTTGGTATTATGTAAAACATATCTTATCAAAAGATTGGTTCTATATCAAAAATCTACTTGATGTTTCACATGAGTACACAAGAGCGTCGTAATGATATTCAACACGGTTGCCCAACATCCTTTTACAATCTACACTATCATATAACTGTTGTTATCTCAATCGTGTGTATCTAAATAATTTAATTGGTAGTTCGCATGACCCTGAAGACTGAAACACAGTTCAAACTTTTGATAACTTCGATACTCTTAAACATCAGATTTAATATCTTTCATGAATAATATCTCAAAATGTCGAGTACGTTACGCTTTAAGAAGATTCATTTAATTACGTTAAGATCTCTACATGTTTTACTATTGAGAATAGTCAGAAAAATTATGTTTCTATAAATCCTTAATTCGTGGGCCTAATTCCCAAACCGTGTTTTAAATGATGCCTCCTACTTTTACTATAAATTTTATCACCTCTGAAATATTAAAGATTAAAAAAGTGAAAAGCTATAGTAAGTAGTACTTTTAATATAATGATATTATTTTAAATATTGTTATAGTTTATAATCATAATTCATTGGTTGAAAATTCCTAAAAAGCATAATCCCTTAACATTATTTAAGTGTTCGTAAAATTTCAAACAAACCAACAGTTTTGTATGTCAGACAAAATATTTTGAAATTTTTATTATTATACTTATATTCATGAAATAAAATCTACAGCGTATTCTTCATAATTGAGAAATTTTTACGGTACTTTATCTTAAGCAATTTTATTCTCAATCGCAATGCGCAAATTATTAATTTTACAGATGTTTCATAGTGAACCTCACTTTTTGCGAAACTATTATTCATGAATGTGAACTACCGACGTGAACTAACGTAGGTACTAAAATAAGGCTAAGTGCTTAAATCAAGTAAAATATGTAAATATGATACAAAGCTGTAATTCGTATTGTATTCGGTCAATATACAATTTTGCTACACATCGAACCCATATCAAATGTTGCAACTCGATAAAGTGTGATTGGCAACGCAATTACTGTGATCCGATCGGATATCATCAGGAATAGACGCCCCACTCTACACTTATGTTTTGTTTGTTATATAAAAAGAGAGCAATTCAAAACGATAGCAGTCAACGTGAGGCATTAGTATCAAACAAAATGTTTACCAAAGTAAGAACGCCTTTCAAATTAGATCTTACGTGATGTGTTTAATTTAAATAAAGAATTCGGTTCTGTGTTGAATTTAGATTTGGGAGTGATAATTTTTTTTTTAAAGATTGCAGTTCTTTGTGCGGTCGTGGCGGTGTCGAGCGCTGGTTTTTTGCACCACGCCCCTGCTGTGTCTTCTCAGAACATTGTTCGTCATGAGAATGTCCACGAGACGCCAGTTCACTATGAAGCTCCCGTGCATGCCGCGCCTGCCTACCATGCTGCTCCTATCCACTCCTCGGTAGTACACGCTGCCCCAGCCATCCACGCCGTGCCTGCTTACCACGCCGCCCCGGTGCACGCTGCCCCAGTCCATGCTGCCCCAGTTCACGCCGCCCCTGCTCATATTGAAGATCACTATGTTGATGAATATGTAAGGATCTTAAATACATTACTTTATACAGCTTAGAAACCAAAATGACAAAACTAAAAAAAGAAACCGCCTGAAATTATGATCAACTTAATACTGAAAATTTTATAAATATTTGCTTATCTATGACTCATTTCTTAAGCATTATAATATAATACATAATATTTTACAGGCTCACCCCAAATACGGATACTCGTACTCCGTAGAGGACCCCCACACCGGCGACCACAAGTCCCAGCACGAGACCCGCGACGGTGACGTCGTCAAGGGAGAGTACTCGCTCCTCCAGCCCGATGGCTCCTTCCGCAAGGTCACCTACACCGCTGACCACCACAATGGGTAAGTAACATTATAATACCTACATTAATATAGGATATAACTAATCATTACAAAACGTCCAGAACTTAGCTATGAAAAACAATAGATAATGCAACTAAACTGAAGGTTATTGTCTTTATAAAAAAAATATCCTTCTTATGCTTAGTAGATAATACTAAAAAACCAATAATCTGCTCGTAAATCTTATTTATTAGGAACTATTTTACAGCAATATAATAATACAGAAGCCATGTCATAAATTAACTGATTCGATTATCTAAGCTTGCTAATAAATTATAGTAAAACCAAAGATGTCTTTAGTTTAAATGGCTGAGTAAATATTTAAATTAATTACCACAAATGGTTTCCTGATTTGTCTAAAAATATCACAAACGTGTAATAATGAAAGTAGGACTTAACCAAGGTGTATTATTAAGTGTTGGATATCTAGAGAACCTCAATGTCCCACTTCGCTACATTGCCTAACTGCGATCGTTGCGAATAAAGGCTAATTTCGTAAAGTAACCTATTTTACAATTAAAATATTTAATGGATGTATTGTTAAATATAAATTTCAATCAAAAGAATTAAAATTTCAGTAGTTATGGCAAATTATATATCAAAATTGAAATTGATTGATTTTAGCAAATGTATGAATTTTTTATAATTTCATCGTCAATGTATTACGCTAATTATTAAAAGAAGAATGAGTTTGCATAAAAAATGTTGTGTTACACTGCATAACCATCGTCATCAGCCATTTCACCATAGAAAATTACAAATAGGATCTACGCTCATCGCATCGCAATCACTCGCATTAAATATTGTTTTGTCAACAGATTCAACGCCGTCGTCCACAACTCGCCGCCGGTCATCCATCATCATTAGAACCAACCTGTGATATTAGATTAGGAAACCTTAGTACTATAAACTTACAACGTTCCTTTTTCTTCTAAGAGTTCTTTCTTCATGCTTGTTTAGTTTACGAATAAAGTATTAGTACAAATGAAATCTCACTATTCTACTCTTATATCTTATATCTTATTCTATTATACTCTTCTATCTTCTTATTATTTTTCTTTCTCTTTCTGAACAGTGCAAATATTATCGGTTAAATAGTTCATAATAATAAATGTGATACCAAAAACTTACTTTTTTATTTTCCTTAAAAATATATTTTTGACTAGAATATAAGTAATTACTTAGATAATTATAATATAGTAACTATGATACTATAGTTGAAAGTAAATACGTAATAGATAAAAGGTAGTAACTGCTGATTTATATGAAATAATAAAGCCACTAGTAATATACCAGTGACGTATTGATTTATAGTGCTATTCCTTATTGATTCATATGATTTATTGCTTTTCGTCAATGTGTTAAAAACTTACAGACTAATATATCTGGGCTCCGGAGTCCATTAATTATGAATATTTTAATTAATCATACAGAGTAAATGCTTTCATGAAAGTCGAAATATTCTGTGCTACTTGTTCCTCAAACATATTATGTACCTTCTATTAACTTTACATCCATCTAGAACTATTTCTAGGGATGTCGTAGAACTCATATAAATAGTTAAATAGGTCCTTTATAATCAAACTATTTTATAAAAAAGATTCATATTGTTATATTGGCGGATAAATATAAATATGTATTTCGAATACGATGACAATTAATATTGAATTTTTAAGGTCGTCTAAATATTAAAAATGATTTTTGTAAGCATGTACAAAAGTACATGCTTACAAAAATCATTTTTAATCAAATCAAAAGATCACGTAAGATTACGTCGTTCAATTGTCCATTTTCAATCGACTTTCAAAAAACGGGAAGTTTTTCAATTCAGGTATTTTTTAAGTAGAATTAAGTACATTTGAGGCAAGATAAATAGCTATAACACATAACCGTAGATTGGCAATTTTTACTCGCTTTATCTGAAGCTTAAAGAGGATCTTCTCATTACATCGCATTCGCACTTACCATTTCACCAAATACGGCAATAATTATATGGTGTAACGCACCTTGATATATTCGCGAATAAATAAATAAATTCTTCTTCAATTTAAAGAGAAAAGGTTACTTTATCGTGCAATAAGTGCGCAGAATCTTAAAAGGTCGCTGGTAATGATAAATTATTTTACATCGAAGGCATATTAATCGCACGCTTTACTTATGTACGTTTTTTTGCAATACTTAAATCCACAATGTCAGTATAGTAAGTTAATAGAGTTTCACTTTTATTTATTATTGTATCATTAATTATCTAATTTATGAAGTTCTATATGTAAAACATATACAACAACATACTTGTGAAAATGCTTCCAATAAAATTTTATAAACTAAGAATTATATAAAAAATAAATCAGAATCATGCCTGATAATGATAAAGTTTAATTTTATTTTATTTTTTTACAGCCATGTTACGTAATTATCTAGGAATTTAATTGATGCAAGTTCTATAGATTTTTATATCATATAACAAAATTAAAAAAAAACAAAGAATTTTCATTTTAAAATGGAAAATAAAGCCAGTATAAAAAAATATCACCCAAAAAATGAGAAATGTATCAATTTATCAAATCGATTGTATAACGTGTACCAGTAACAATGACATTGAATTATTTTTCAATGTAACTTTTTGCGTGCTTTGCGGTTGTTTGTATCGCGTTTGACTACGCGTAAACGATTTTTATACAACTTATAATTGCCGTGTCAGCTGTCTGTGAGAACCGTGAAGAAAGCATTTTAAACTAGTTTTAAATCAGTGCAATAAAGGTCACTATCGTAATTAATACAAAATTGTTTTATACGTGAATTTTTTTGAAAATATAGAACATGCAAAAATATAACACATCAGCTATATTTTCAACTACGTCCTTTAATGGGGACCGTGCTATGGCAAGACGGACGACTTGATCGGAAAGTGTCGAAAATCGGAATAAGATTCATACAAATTTCGATCCAATTTTGGTTTGTGAATCAGTACCCTGAAGAAGGTAATGGATGGGAGAGACCTATATAGAGAGACATATGTAGACCTAGGTTTAGCAGTAGTAGTATATTTTCGGTCACCAAAATGGCAGCTCTGTATATTTTTAATATTATTTTTATGAAACCTTTTTTGTACAGTTCGTTCATGAGTAATTTTAGTGCCACAGAATACCATAGTGCCATAGACTAAATATTTCACATAAAGCGTCATAGTTACAGGCATTCCTCAGAAAATGGAAATTATTTTCTTGAGATACAAACACTTTGAAACCCTCAAAGGGTACAGCCGCCACGTATGCTTACCAATAATAAGATAGCAAGGACAAATTGTAACTAAAAAAAAGAAAACTTAAAATTATTTTATGTTGGGCCTGTGCAAAATAAGAACGGCCAGTTTTAAAACCAGACGTATAAAAATATCAGGCAACATCATTTTAATATGCTTCCGATAAACTCATTCATATTCTCCGAAACCACAAGAAAACAATTTTATACACGATCAGCATATTAAAATAAAAATAAGCAGCAAAATTACTTAGTATGAGATTCATGTAAAGTTACGTGATTTAATTATTAATGTTAGAGTTGTACTATTGCACTATTAATAAATAGTTAAAAAAGAGATGAAAGATATGACATGAAAGAATATTTTAATATGCTAAAATGTTTGATAGTCATTTTATCCAATTGAGATATCTATAATAGACGAATTTTAAATGTGTTCATCCTGCCTTTGCTCATTTCTTGCTTGTAAAAAAATAGGTCATTAAAAGAGTAAGACCATGAGAAGAAAATGTCGATAAATTATAATCGCTTGAATACGTCTAGAAATTCTAAGGTCCAAAATCTATGGGTTACTAACTCTATTCGCTCTGTGCTATCATTATTACCATGGAAGGTCAAATATAGGTTTTAAAGGTTATACTACTAGTATAGTATTATATTATCTGTGGTTATACTTACTAATATAGTAAATGTGAAAGTTAATCTGGCTGTCTGTCTCTTGTTCACGCCTAAACCATTTTGGATGAAATTTTGTACAGATTGTTTAAAATTTGAGAAAAGAAATATGACAGTTTTTATCCCGAAAACGCACGGGAACGCGGGGCACACCTAGTTCCATATTAAGAAGAACCGTAAATGAGGTTATAATAAACACCCGAAGATTAAAGCCAATAGGCCTTCATTTTTACAGAATATTTTTTTTGTTTTTTTATACAATAAAGTATTATTATTAAAAAATAAATATATACATTCACTCTGCGGCTTTCAAAATTTATCGTACCATCGAATTTCACTGACGTATTGTACAATTATATCTCTTAACGATACCGCTCATCTTGACATGACATACTGCGCAAGATAATGGATTTCGGATCGAAAGGTTTTTGCGAATATCGAGTTACCTGCGACCTTCAAGGGTTGCATTACGAGTGTCGCTATGCATGTGAGGGAAACGGCGGTTGTGGCGAAAGGTTGTGGTACACTTGGCAATTTTTTTACAATTTTTTTGTTAGGAATTTCCTAAAAAATGTGAGTCGGTTTTCAAAACAAACAATACTTTATAGCCCATACTCAAATGTCGTATGTTTTATTATTGTGGTGCTAAATAAAGTATATTGTATTGTATAATACGAATTCAGTTGTATTCGATAGTTGAAAAAAATAACACTTTAGAGAGTAAAATTAAATCTTAAATAAAAACAACGTTAAAAATTTAAGAAGAATAATGGCGATGGACTTATGAAAACAGTTTTTTTATTTCTACTCGTATTATACGATGAAGGAAATCCTATGAAAATACTAAACTCAATAATTTATAAAAATCATAGTTAATTTTTAGTCCTCTGTTTGTAACTCAATTTCATATTGTATAAGACTCTGTTGATTACTTAATTTACATTTTACATATAATCCCATTTCCAAGTTTTGTAATATTCCAAAAGGTACGAAATACTTCATATATAAATTGGAAAACTTTACAAAGCTATTATAACTCAGTGTAGCGCCGTCCTAACATTACGCAACAGTTTACTGGATCACTCGGTGCAACCCAGAGCGCTACTTTCTTACCGGACCGGAATCTAAAGGCGCGCTCACACCGCCAACTGCAATGTAAAGGTCTTTTCACACTATTTTCAAAATATTTGTGTTTCATTTACGTGATTTATTAGACAATTAATAATAAGAGCGACGGGGAAAATTAATACTTCAAGCTGCAATCGATATTTTATCATCATAATAAAAATATTGACGCGACTATGATAGTAAATAACACATCCATAAATATTCTGCGAGTCCAAATAATTATTAACATTCTCCGCTTCTCTATGTTTCTGTTTGTTTTTCAATCACGTATAACCATGGGCCATAATACAAGAATTGAAGGTGATAGCTTATTAATCAGATCAAATTTTACAATACAATTTATTTAATAATTTAATAAAAAATAGTTATGTCACTTCATGCTATTTCACTGATGGATAAGTTGTAAAATAAGAAAATAATTATTCATTGTCATAAAATGCCACTTTTTGCATCTTCTTTGAAAAAATAATGATACAAGATATTGTTTATAGTCTACTCAGTCCCCCTCTAGTCTACATAGGCTAGAGGGGGATTATTGTAGGATCTCGAAATCTACAATAATCCCCCGACAGAAGATCATGCGGGGAGAAACCTTGTACAGTGTTATATACCCCTGCCATGTATGAACATTTCATATAGAGGGATGCGTTTTTTTCTATAATTTATTTTATATTCTTTATTTCTTTTTTTTGCGATTATGGAAACGCATACCTAAAAGATTTGTTTTCAAACTGTCATTAAGAAGCCCCAACGGAAGACCAGCGCTGCCTGCAGTCAGCATAATGCTTAGGCTGGACCTTTTTGTAGCAGTTGTGTACCTATTATGCATTTTTCTTTTTCTTTATTTTAAAATCACCATGTGTGTACACAATTGGTTCAAGTAAAACTTTTTTCTTTCTCTTTCTTTCCTTCTTCTTTCTTTCTACATATAAAAAAGAAAATCTTCTAATTATTATCGCTCGAGTAACTTCAAAAATCCACCTCTTGCCTTACTAACAGAAGGAAACCGCGGGCATCAGGGTATTATGGTTATGGCATTGCCTTTCATAATTCCCAAGAAATACCATTACGTACACCATACGTAAAATCGTTTAATTGAGCATTAATTAAAGACAATAAGTTTCTCGAAAAAGCTTTATTAACCTTGAATACTTAAAAAAGTGTCTATTACGTAACAGAAGTTCGGGTCGTATGTCAGGCCAGCCGGTTTGGTGTTAAATGACACATGCATTCATCTCAAGTATAAAAACTACCACTGGACCCTTGTCCTTATCAATTGAGCCCAGTTCAATAAAGCATCAACATGTACTTCAAAGTGAGATATCAATTTATTTAAACAAACATAAATTATCAATTGGTTTAATTAAGCATTTATTGTCCTGAAATCAGCTTAATTATTAAAAAAAATATTTTATCTAACCATAAAATAAACATTTTACACAATTTTGTAGATCGCAGTTATCAGCCTCCTGGTCGCAGTCTGCCAAGCCGGACTTATCCAGGAAGGTCACTCCGCCGTCTCTTCGCAAAGCATCGTACGCCATGACCAGCCCACACAGGGCGCGGCATATGCCCCCATAGTTGCCCACGCTCCCGTCGTTGCCCATGCTCCCATCGTCGCCCATGCCGCTCCCTTGATCCATGCCGGCCCTCTTGTCCAACATGTTGCCCACGCCGCCCCCATCGCTATTGCCCGCGAACAAATCGAAGAGCACGTAAGTTTTTATATGCTGACCTCTAATTACATATCATAGCTAGAAATACCTATCAAATCACATGCCGTTGCAGAAATAATAGTCATCAATTATAATTATATTATAATTAGACAAATTATAATAGCAAAAAGCAATTAAAATTTGAATTTTAAATTCATAAGAAATTCAAAATCAATAATTTATCAAACAAAAGAGCAACAGTAGTGCTGTTTTAATTATGTTTTTAAATACTGGACTAATTAAGTGCGGCTGTGTAATACCGCTTTGAAACATAAATTTGAATTTCGTTTGCATGTTTTTTAATTAATTAATTCTTGTTTCATTGATTCGTGATTCGCGTATTGCATGAAATTGCATCAAATGAGTCGGTTAGGTCCACGAAGAGAATCATTAGGGAAGATAAAATACTAACAGATTTATATGTTCGATGTTTGTATAAATGAAACAATAATTGCACCTGAGACATAAGTCACCATTGGAGATTGGTAGTTTCACATTCCTTGACCAATAGGGAAGTGATCTCGTTTATAATCGACTATACTATTAGATAAAGGGACTTGGCTAAATTCGAACAACCGCTCTATTTATGATGCAAGTAGGCTTTGCATATCCGGGAATGGCGATTAAATAACATTCGCAATCTTAAATTATAGAAGGTGTCGCGTTAAAGAACGCTACTTGGAGCTCCAATTTAAATCTGTCATATCTTTAGTTTATGATGAAAATAAAGCGAAATTGTATCTTTAGGAATCTCTAATTTTTTAACTATAAAAGTGAAAGGCTTTGATTAAAAATTAATACCGTTAATACAACGCAATTAAATAGTTTGTGCAAGTAACTTGACATAACAACGTTTTGTAATTCGCGTTCCTTATCAATCACGCCATCAATGGTACCACAACAGAAATTGGTAATAGCTGCTAATAAAACATGTATCAATGTTAATCAACGGACCTCAGTGCAATATTCGAACTGAATAATGGCTTGTGAAACTGTAAATAGAACGCTAGGTTGTAATAGAATACTAAGATAAAGAACAATAGTGCTATTCCTACACGTACACAAAAGAATGATACAATTTTGCATCAATGTCAAATGTTTATTTTTATTTGATACTAGCTGATGATGTTATAATTATATGTTACTCGTGGATAATGTAGCATTCGAATGGTAAAAAAAAATTTAAAATCGACCCAATAGTTTTCGAGCCTATTCATTACAACAAAAAATGTTTCCTCTTTACTATATTAGTGTAGAGAAGATTACCATTAAATTATAGCTACTAGGGAAAGTTTTGTTTTATTTATCAAGCCACAATTGTTCCAGGCTCCCGCTCACTACGAATTCTCGTACTCCGTGGAGGACCCTCACACCGGAGATCACAAGTCCCAGCACGAGAGCCGCGAGGGTGATGTGGTGAGGGGGGAATACTCACTGGTCCAACCCGACGGCGCCGTCAGGACTGTTGAGTACACCGCTGATGCTCACAACGGGTAATTATTTGCCCCTTTTAAAAGTAAAAGTAACAAATATTGTTGTTGTAACTTACGTAATACAATATTTAAGGACAAGTTAAAAGAAATAGGTATTTCATATAAACTAAATTTTGCTTATTACCTCATTATTATTAATGGTATTTCATATAAACTAAATTTCGATTATGAATACGGTATACTTCAAGGCGATGTCATATTTTGGAAAGTTATAAATTTTAATAGAATCTCATAACTTATTCATGTTAAAAATGAAAACATTATTTATGGTAGTGACGATCGTTTTATGAATTGGAACGCGAAAGTGTTACATTATCACTAGTATGAACTTGCTTCCAATGCGTAGTTGCGTAATACCATGTGTGGGACTAGATCCAAATAAACAGCTAGCGAGACTAACTAGTTTGCACTAGGATGTGATTTATCTATACAAGCGTTGTTTCGGCTAATAGATTAGATAAAATCTTTGCGAAGAATAAGCCCAAGTTTTGTAATTGACGTATATTAAGTGCCTCCTATTTCAACGCTTCCAGCGTTGCACTATTGCTAAAATACGGAGATGTAGAAAAATCAACCATTTATAACCAATATATGCACAAAAATATTTAAGACATCGATATTTAAACCGTCTTATTTGTCCGCAGATTTAACGCCGTCGTGCACAACTCTGCTCCTTCTGAACACGCTGCCGCTGCCCAGGCCAGCGCTGCTCAAGCCAACGCTGCCCAGATCCACGCTGCCCCCGTCGTTCACGCTGCTCCCCTCGTCCACGCTGCCCCAATCGTCCACGCTGCCCCCATCGTGCACGCTCCCATCGTGCATGCCGCTCCCTTCGTCCATGCCCCAATCGTCCACGCCGCTCCCATCCTAGCGCATCATTAAAACTCCCTCTCCTTTAGTATACAGTAATAGAAATAAATCATAATTTATAGTCTACTCTAACGTTACAGTTTTATTTCCTTCATATTTCACATTTCATTTACAAATTAAGGCATAGTTATCTTTTTTTATAAAAGCATTAATACTACTCGTAGTATACTGATAATACTAAAATACGATTACTTTCATACATAAAAAGTAAGCCATTGATGAGAAACATTAGAATATAAAAAAGCTCATTAGTACACACATTATAGATTAAATCCATCCATCAAAATAAGTATCTATGTAAACAAATACAGATAAGTGTTTTTAACAACCATTTATGTTAATATAACTTCGGAAGTACTCCGGTTCTTCAGTTGCATTGTTCGTATTCTATTGTTCTCGGCTTCCTATCCAATCGCATATATTATTTGTTTATGCAACGCATATATGAATTAGAACGAAGACGTAACTGTATCCGACGAAAAAATTCATTAATTTCACTCACGGTTTAGCTGTCTACCTAATTGATTTCATTTATACGCTTCTTTGCTGTGAATGTACTTTAATAACATACTTTGACTTCATGTAGGACCACGAACGTTTTATATTGCGTGAATAAAAAGAATAAAGGACCATAAATGTGTCATCATGTGGACATCAAAATAGTTTCAAAAATTGGAAACTTTTAATAAACAATACCTGAGCAACATTGACAACAAAGGCACAGACTGTCGTGTAATGAAAAGAACGCGTTTACTTGACAACTGATTTATTCAAATACCCACAACTTAACATATCATAACATCCTCCCCATAAAATATTTAACCCCAAACAAAATAATCTTATATGATACTTATAAGATAAACTTAAACTAAGTATGTATCTTATACTTCCCTTCACCAAAAAAAAAAAAATCTTATCTATACAAACAAAAAAAAAATTACACTATGTTATCTTTAATTTTTTTAGCTAACCTGCGTGTCATTATGATTGGTTTAGAGGTATCTGGTTCTTTGTGATGATCTACAGAAGACGTTTGTTGGTTTTCTCCATTAATAATTATTGATGAAGGCTCTGATTTGCATTTAATTAAATGTCGCCTATTACGCCTATACCTCGAACCCAATCTATCTTGTACTATATAAGACCTGGGAGCATTCGCCTTCTCTACAACAGTACCTCGTGACTTAGTTTTATTATCAGTGTATATGACGGGGTCACCAATACTAAGAGGAGGCAAAGGCTTACATTTCCTATCGTAATAATCTTTAGACAAGGTCTGTTTGTTAATCATTCTAGAATATTCGGCCGGATCTACAGGGTTCGGTTTTAATAATTCTGGATGAACAGGTAATTAACATCGTAGCCTTCTACCCATTAATAACTGCGCCGGAGAGTTCGAACCATCTCTCGGCGTGTTTCTAAAATTTAACAAAGCTATATAAAAATCTTGTTTATTTACTACACATTTTTTTAAAAGATTTTTTATTGTTTGCACCACACGTTCACTCTTGCCATTTGACTGAGGATAGTATGGAGAAGAGGTGACGTGATCAAATCCCCATTCTTTTACAAATTGTTTAAATTCTCTGCTACTGTACTGCGGACCATTGTCACTTATTAAAGTTTTAGGAATACCGTGGCGTGAAAATATTTCCTTCAATGTATGAATGATAACAAATGGCGTTAAACTTTTTAACTTACTTATTTCTACGAAATTTGAGTAGTAGTCAACTACTATTAAAAAGTATTGTTTTTTATACTCAAATATATCTGAACCTACTTTTTCCCATGGTAGATGGGGAATTTCTATCGGCAACAAAGGCTCTATTGTTGGGGCATTCGAACATTCTTGACAAGTAGCACATCTCTTAACAAACATTTCAATTTCTTTTGACATATTAGGCCAGAACAATACCTGCCTCGCACGCCGCTTACACCTGTCTATGCCTAAGTGACCTTCGTGTATAATTTTTAACATTTCCTGTCTTAAGGACATCGGTATTAAAACTAAATTTTGCTTAAAAATAACACCATCTACGATGTACAATTCATCTTTAATCGGCCAGTAATGATTAACGATATGCTCCGTATTAAATTTACAATCGGGCCAGCCATTATTAATATAATTTGACAACGCTAATAATTCTGCATCTAATGCCGTATATTTTTTAATAATCGACAATTCGTCGTTTGACATAGGTATATTGTCAATAATCATTTTTACTTGATACAAAACGTTCGTATGCACTTCATCACTATACAATTCTGGCAAGGGTGCACGAGACAGTGTGTCCGGGATATACATATATTTACCGGGTACATACTTAACAATTAAGTCATAACCTTGAATTCTAAAGAGCATGCGTTGTAAGCGTGCCGGGACGGACATCAATGGTTTTTTAAATATATTCTCCAAAGGTTTGTGATCCGACTCGACTATAACTGTCTGCTTACCGTAGACGTACTGATGAAATCTTTCACATGCGAATACGATAGCTAGGAGTTCTTTTTCTATCTGAGCGTATCGTCTTTGTGCATCCGTGAGAGTGCGAGACGCGTACTCGACCGGCCGGTTGTCCTGCAGCAGGACGGCGCCCAGCGCGTCTCGCGAAGCGTCGACACTTAGTACGACGGGCCGCGATACGTCGTACAGCGCTAGCACTGGTGCACTACTTAAACATTGTTTCAGATTATTGAAGGCTGTCTCTTCACTATCTTCCCATCGCCAGTAATTATCTTTTTTAAGTAAACTTGTAAGTGGAATCGCGTGCTCTGAATACTTAGGAATAAACTTCGACAAATAATTTACCGCGCCTAAGAATCGTTCTAATTCTTTAACATTTTTAGGCGTTCGCTTGACAACTGATTTATTCAAATACCCACAACTTAACATATCATAACACAGACAACATAATAATAACGATTAATAAATATATCAAAATAATTATTTAAGTATGGCGTGGAGGTGTAAATTGCTATTCTTGCAAATTTGAAGTAATTTGAGCAAACCTATACTTAGATTACTTCGAGTTCCAAATAAAGCAACTTAATTTATGCAAACTAATTTATATTATAACTCCTTAAATATCAGCTCCTGTGATAAGTATGCAATTAAGGTCGTTTCGAAAAAGAGGTTAGTGTATTACGAGATTAATAATTTTGTAGTCATCTTCAAACAGCATTGATCTATACAAAATAATAATATAAAGCTGAAGAATAATATATTTGTTTGTTTGTTTGAATAGACTCATCTCAGAAAATATTTTTATCTGAATTATGCAAGTTTTTTTTAAAACAAAGAAATATAAATCCATTTATTATTATTATTCACCAATTAAATCAATAAGAACCATATATTTAATCCAGGCTCCTAATGTAGCAATAGAAGAATAGCTATTGCTGAAATATCAGGGGCCAAAATTAAGTACAAATAATAGCCATAGCCATTCAAATGTAAGAATATTATTTATTATGCAAACACTGAATTACACAGAGAGATTATTAATGTACAAATTAACATATATCTAAACAATTCTTCTATTTTTAGATTTGTATCTACTATTTAAAGAATAATGTTATTTACCTGTACTATGTGTGACTGTGTGTGATGATCGATAGGTGTTCTTATATGTCAACGGGCAAGTGATTGTGTATCAGTATAATCAAAAGAAGAAAGACTGCTTTTTAACTTTGTTTTAATTCGGTAACTATTTAATAATGACACTTTGGAAATTTTATTTAAGAGAGAATATACTTATGTTATAACGCCTTTTGACGACCTTACTCTTAACTTTCGAGGAGCATCTTTCCGATGGTGTCAGCTCCTGATTCATTCGCATGTGAAAAATTGACGGGTTTTACATTTTTACAAAGAAAATAAACGTAAGGCCTATTTGTTCAGCATAATATTGTAATTATAAGATGTGCTAATAGGGATATTTTAGGCTACGTAATTAGTGCCACATTTATCTTGATTCTTGATCTTATCTCTATATTGATCTGGATCGCCAGCGGCTTGTGGGTCGCCTATTGATTTCTATAAGCGGCAAGCGTACCTACTAGCGCAAAATTGAAAGTTTTTTTACGAAAATATTTGGTAGGCTCAATGAATCCGTAAATAGCATTCTTCAAATATTCCTTCTCTCTTCAAATGTGAATATGTCTACTATGGCTCTTTCACGATTTTTGTAATTTAAGAATCGTTTTTGATCATCCAACCCAGTTCTAAAACATCTTACATATAACAACTATAAAAAGTATACAGCATGTTTTTATTATGCGGTTTATGACAGAACTATATTACACCCGCATTGTTCTTACAATCTTCGGTGAACATAATAATATGTGACATACCAGAAAATCGCTCACTTTAATTAAAGGCATGTTACATCGATCAATCCAATCACGGATGTGTGAAGTTGAGTAACAATGCCTAATTACAGTACTTACATAATGGCTAAAATTTACGAAAAAAGTTTCGTATTCACTTATATTTTATAACAATTTTGACCGTGACTTACTTCGAAATCTCACACACGTTAAGATTGTTTTATGTACGCATCAGTTATTTATATTGTTTTATTTATTAATTTATGTATATTATAAGGCAGCAAGGAAGTATTTAAATTACTATGCCATTTCGCCTCTGAGTGGGAGATTTAAAACACCGCCCTAGGGCAGCTCCGGGTCTAGATTAGACGAGGCAAAAACTGAAAAATGACTCAAATCGCGCGCTGTCATCTAGTTCATCATGTCAGCGAAAAAAATTGTGATTGTGCATTCCTTTACAAAGAAAACGTTTCAAAATAGATATCGTCGTGCATTCGTCCAAGAATTATCCGCTTCTGTCACTTCATAATTCAGCCAGCGAAAAAAAGAAAGAAAGAAAAAGTTCTGCATTCCCCTACCACGAATTTGTGCCTTTTGTATTGAATTTTGCTGCCTTTTGAATTTGCCGACCGGGGCATGGGCACCAAGACCCCGTTTCTTCTTGCATTAATACGAAATATTTCTCGTCATAATACATCCCGAATTAATAATCTGCTCGCTATTGTGGAAAGTTGGTACTAAATTTATAACTTTTACAGCTACAAAGTCCTATTAGTATATCATATTTATATAGAATAATTAAATATATAGAGAAACAAAAACAAATGTTTTTTGTCGTTCATTTTTTAAGAACTATTTAGCATAAGAATATAATTTAATAAAAAAGAATATTGACGGATGTGAGGCAAATAAAAAATATTAAAGAATCACTACATTTGCAAATTATTTGGTTTATTATCACCTCATCTCGTAGCGGCATAAATTAACAATTGAAATTGTATAATGCTACTTCTTGCTCCTAATTAAGTCTAAATTTATGTACTCTATTAACTTCAAGCATTTTATCACTGTACACAAGGTTAATTTAACTGTTATTTTCTCACTTTTAGTATTTTTAAACCATAACAAAATAAGCTGAAGAATTTTACAAATTCTGATGAAATTTTGTATACAGATAGGTTATTCGCTAGTTTAGGTGATAGGCTACTTTTAATTGATCCGAAATTAAGGCAAGCGAAATCGTGGACAGAAGCTTGTACTTAATAGAAAAACAAACAAATACAAGCCCAAACAGCCTACATTTTAGAACGCTAACAATACTACACCATACCATCAAGATTTAAATCAAGATCGGTCTTGAAATAGCATAAGATGAGGTCTCTTTCTGTTTCTCCATTTTTTGTAAATTAATATTTTTTTACAAATTAGAAGGAATAATAAAGTTATTTTTATTTAACGTAGCAACATTTTTTATTGATGATAAAAAGCTTTTAAGCCTAATAATTTTTTTTTAAATAGATTGATTTATAATACAATTACACAGAGGAAAACCAAGGTTTGTTAACTGATGTCCTATTGCATCATGTTAAATATGTGGGACGGATGTCAAATTTAATAAGCCAGTTAACAAACTAGTGTTTCCGCCAGGTTTTAAAATTGTTAAGCATTAAACACTCAGTAATCATGTTCGTATAAATTTTACGACACTTTTTAAATACCTACACAGATATTACTCGCCATGGCCTACGTTTTTATCCTTATAACTTCTGATCCCGAGGGAATGCCGAGATTAAAAGTAACCTATCAACTCATCCAGCTTATAACATATCCATATACCAAAATTCATCAAAATCTGTCCAGTAGTGATAGACAGACAAACATCTAAACATCTGAACATCCAAACATTCACATTTATAATATTAGCAGGTTACTCAAAAAGTATTTTCAAGGTTTTTTTTTATTTCTGTTAATATTCGCTTACTCCATCGCAGTGTGCGCTTGGTTAAATTACATTTAGGATAGAATTTCTGAGCAATACGTATCGGTGAACATGTGCAATCGTAATACAATACTACTATTTGGCTAGATTTGTCTATTTTTGAACTGTATTATATTTCTTTGTTTTAGATGCCATTCTAATAAAAGAACCCACAGCTTTTAGTATTCCTTTATAACTAGGCGATTCTTTTTCTCTCTAATAAATCTTAAATTTGAAATATAGAGCATTCTCTAAGAATTATTTTTAGGAGATTGTTATTATGGAAGAGTAAAAATAAAGAAAGATATGTTATTATACAAATTTAAAGCATTATTTATTTGTTAAAATAATAACTGTTACACTCATTCGTAATTGCTATATTTAAACCAACCAAGTGAATGATATTTTATGCGCATTTTAATAATAACAATTATATAACGAGTGTTAATATAATAATGTAACAAAAACACATAACAGCGTTCTTATCACAATATAAGTGAATAGTGAAATAGTCACTTAATTCTCTATATTGAAATCAAAATCGCCTCTGGTTTCTATAAATGACGCCTTATTTAACTAAATTTCAAGTATAGCTTGTTAAGATAGGAATCATTTCATATTGGTCACGTAAAACAATGCCAGACTAGAGAAAACAGCTATAAGACGTGATGCAGATCTTTCGTGATTTATTTCCCTATTAAGGATGTTTAAAACGGCTTTATGAGGTAATGCAACTGTATGTTACGTTTTTATGCAGAGAATGCAGAGTTTTCTCAAATAATATAAGGGAAAGTTTTACCGTCCATAATAAAGATATAATATAAAGTAATTAAAGAATTATAGTGTTCTTTATATACATATTGAGATCAAGGTACTTGGTGGAAATTCATATCTGCAGCATTCCATAAAACAATTCTCTGTACTACCTATTTTGTATTGTTCTTAAATTAACTTTTGGAGACTGGTTTTAAATAGTAATTTTTTTAAGAATAAAAGTGAAATAACAGTAAAAAATGTTTAATGGCATATTATAATAACCTGTTCTCACACTTTTATTATTATTTTATTAAAACTGGTTCTTAACAGCTTTTGGTATTTATTTGGAATAGGTTGTGGTCAAAGAATATAATCAAATAATCTTGACTGGCGACCCTTTGGTTGTGTTTCATAACTCACTGGAACTGAAAAGTTTACCTAAATCAAATCAATCGTCGAACCACATAAGAAATTCTTAAGACGGACCCATAAGTATAGACAATTTCACTCAAAAACAGTGTTCCCAGCTCATATATTTTAAATCAATTTAATAAAAACCAGTATTCTCCTTAATATTGAAACATTAAAATATAATAATATATGAATAAGATATTAAAATAGTAATAAGCTAGCACAATTGAAGAGTCTTTGAACGTTGGAGAAGCTTGTAATGAGCATAAGCTTTCATAACTCGTGTGGGCTCTAGAAATCATTCATTAACGAACTGCTCTATTTTTCTATTTGTCTACACATGATAATTCCCCTTGAACTGTATACAGAACTACATAATTTTACGTAATTGCCATATTATTATCAAACCGCTATATTCTTGCGTAGACGCAGCGTACAGCGCTGCATCTTGGTGGTTAACGAATATAAAAGTCAGTGGTGTGGCTCCCTAGTATCAGTCGTGTGTGATCGGTCCGACGAAGCAAACCTTATTCAAACGCAATGCTCGCTAAAGTAAGTGCAATCCGTGTCCTATCCCGTTGCAAGTGAAAGGATAGATAACAGTCAGAGATATCTGGAGCGTTGAGATTTCATTTCCCAAGAAGTCTGTTCGCGCCTGACGGTAGTACCAGCTAGGATTACTAAATAGAACTTGACAGCGTAGTGCAAGCACCAAGAACTTCGCAACTATCGTCTTTGATCGCCCTTTCTAGCCTTTATCACAGCACGTATTTCTCTTTTGGAATATATAGTACAAATTCACTTTCAATTTCAATCTATAACACAGTAATGCAATATAAAACTTCCAAATTTTTATGGACTAAATTTGACTAAAGAAAATAGTACTTTCCTTTCCTAAATAAATATGCTTAAACATACTTTTGTAGATATGTTATAGAACCATAATTACCTCTAATAACCATTTTATTTCAGCATTTGAAACAATTCCTTCCTACAGGAATAAAAAGCTGCAAACGCTTTCAAGACATAACTGGGTCACTTGATTCCACTGAATTCACCGATCTTTATCACCTCTATAAAGCGCCTCAAGTAAAAACGTTACACTACGCATCCAGTACTCATAAGTTGTACCTCCACAGACCGCAGTCCTCCTCTCCGTGGTAGCAGCAGCAGCCGCCGGGTTGCTGGCGGGGCACGGCTATGCCGGCGAGAGCTACGGCCACGAGGCTGTCGCGTACGCACCAGTCGCTCATGTCGCGGCCTATGAAGCCCATGACCAACACGTTGATTATCATGTAAGGAACTCTCACTGATCTAACACCTATCGATACTACGGTACTATACTCAAATACAACGCTTTCAAACAAATGGTAACACATATAGCGCAATCGTAAAGCAAAAAGTTTTAGTTATAAATAGATTAATACATTCTTAGTTTATTCCTCGTTAGAGAGTTCAAAATCAAAAAAATCAAAAACGTCTATACAGTAACAATTAGTTTACAGTTTCTTTAGATTTTGACCAATCCTTCTAAGTATAAAATACTTGTGTTAGAATATCTCACTCTTCGCTAAATATTATTTTCTAAGATATTTTGTAATTACTAACAAATATTGGCAAGCAGCCTGAAATAAATTGATTATTATTATATTATTATAAATAGTAAAATAGTATCATAATATGTGGTTTAATCATCATTGGAAAGATAAGTTTCAATTTAAAAAAAAACTGCAGAAAATAAATGGTTTGCTAAAACTTCTCAATTAAAAGAGCTTTTAGGAATAGAGAAGTAAATTTAATGTTACATTCATTTCTCTCCAACTAAGCAAAAAGATCTTGAAATCTAAACTATATATCTATCTTTATTCCTAGTCCCTTCTCGCATCGCCCTTTTTATCATGATAGTAGACGAAATGATAATAATAATCATAAGTAAAGCCTTAATTAACGATCACAATCTAATCCATGTCAAACAAAAGAATAACATAATAAATCTTAAACGCAATCAGACAATAAATGGGTTAGATAACAAAACAAAACATAAGCTCTGAAATTAAACTTGCAAACGACTCCACAATAAATATAATTGCATATTATGATAGCGCGCCACACAATGCATTTCACAACAAACATAAATGAAGTCGACCCACAATTTAGTTTCGGTGTAATATAATATAAACAGAGGAACGGACACGGTGGGCGATCGTAATGAGAACACACATTAAGACAATAAATTGCACAACCACAATAGCCCCAGATTTAACATGGTCAAGGGCACATTTTGCAAGCCCATTGCAATTTTTTCTGAAAACATAATAAACGCTATCATTAAAAATAACAAAGAACTACTGTTTTTATTACAAAAACATACTTTATGTTTTAAATATACAAATTTGTTAGTGTTTATGACCATATTATATTCAAATCAAAGAAAATAAAATGAACGTGTCATTCAACGCGTAAAAAGTTACGTATTTTTATTACCCACAATGATGTCAATTGCAATAAAATGTACATTTACCGTAAACACATGAATTGCTTTTATTCACATAACAATTTTGCCCTATTAAATCTTTCTTCGCTCTCAATAAAATCGTGGTTCTAGTTACTTCGTCATAAAATGAGGATGGCGTAATACAATAGTGAGGTACTAATTGATACTTGCGTAATCTGAACGTGTTGTTACCCGATTAACGTATAGCTTCCGGGGTAAATATCTGCTAACAATCCAGCTTTACTTTTACCAATATTGCGTCACGGAGTTTTCGCTGAACAACTCACTAAATATTAATTTTATTTAGACCTCGTAATACAGACACGCGAATCATCGACTGTTACATTCTATTAGGCCATATAATTAACGTGCTGCTTATCATAATTACATGCCCGTTGATAGATCGAATTTTTTATATTTAAGTTATTGTATACCTTTAATAGGTAAAATCACAAATCATTTCATTCTTAGGTAATCAATTTGCGTAAGTTAGTAGAATCTTGCTTATTTGGCACTTTATTGGTGCAAAACGACATTTAGATACAACATAAAAGTACGATTTATCAAATAATTTATACCCAAGAAATTAATGTTTGTAGATTTTATTAGAGCCTAGAATCAAAATTTACGAGATGAAATTTGTGATGCCATTAATATTCGTCAGTAATATTACGTAAATATGATAATATTTTACCTACATTTCTATTGATCGATTTCGATTTCCCTATAATGCCACCTGAGCTAAAATATACTCTACATATAATATACTTTAACAATAACTAGATAACATTAAATTAGATAACACCTTGCAAAACAAAGGAAATGAATCGTTCGAATAAGTATGAGATAGCGACGTTTTACGTTGTCATAAATAGACCGCCGTGGGTAATAACTTGATCTAAAGTCTGGTTACGTAACGTTTGAATCCTAGTCGTGATTTTAAAGCCAATAACTGAACTCGTTTTCCCAGGACATTGTGAAATGGGATAATGACTAGCATGACGTCGACGGAATCGTTGTTTGCATAAACTGTTGTACTCGTTTTAATAACAGATATGGATTGTTAGATCAGTTAGCGTCGACCCAAATACGGTTGCGCAAAGGCGACACTTTTAATAGAGGATGTTTTGATTGCTTGATAAAGTTTCAACAGAGACGCATTTTTAGTGGGAATTTGCAAAATTATGGTACAATATATCTATGATGAACGAAAGCTATTTAATGGGATGAATCAATCAATCGTTATGAATATTTTATTTGGGTATACTATACAAATATTCCGGTTATTTCCAAATATTTTATTTTCATTTATTTATTGCGTCAACTGAACTCGTTGATGTCTAATAGGTCCTTGTAACAAAGAACGGTCACAGCTTATCATTTATAACAGAGAAAAGAATTAAACGTCAGTCAATTGTCCTAATGCTATACACTCATATTAATATTATCGTCCTAGTATTTTTAAACCATCCCATATTATCACAAACTAAACGCGAATGCAAAATATGAACTCAATTGATTGCCGATTGCTGATATAAGACAAAACTTATTTGCATGACAATTGATTCCACACACTCACATGATTTTTAATGTAAGCTTTATAGAGCGTCACTAATTGAATGTTTCTATTTAGGCCCATCCTAAATACGACTACTCATACTCCGTGTCGGACCCGCACACTGGTGACCACAAGACCCAGCACGAGGCGCGCGACGGTGACGTCGTCCACGGAGAGTACTCGCTCCTCCAGCCTGATGGCTCCTTCCGCAAGGTCACCTACACCGCTGATGACCACAATGGGTAAGACTTTAACGCTTTCAAGCCTATCATGCACTGGTGTCCACAACAATCAGCATGAGTGTACGGAGAGTACTCGCTCCTCCAGCCTGATGGCTCCTTCCGCAAGGTCACCTACACCGCTGATGACCACAATGGGTAAGACTTTAACGCTTTCAAGCCTATCATCTACTGGTGCCCAAGATACTTAGCATGACGTACGCGATGTTGACGTCATCTACTACGGAGAGTACTCACTCCTTTAGTCCTATCGCTTCTTCTGCAAGGTCACAATCTACACCGCTGTTGACCACAATGGATAAGACTTTAACGCTTTTAAGTCTATCATGCTCTGGTGTCCACAACACTCAGAACGTGTAAACTATACCGCTGATGTCGACAGTTGGGAAGACTTAATTTCTTTTAAGTCTATCATACACCGTTGTCCACTACACCTATGTCTTAAAGACGGTAATATATTATTACTTATATTTATTTAGTTCTATATAATTTGCCCTATCAGTATACAATAGGAGGTAATTAAAATACCTTAAACGCAAATTTTTAAGATTCATAAAAGTCAGATATTATATAAAAAGGAAAGATTAACTTTACTCAAGCAAAGATAATTAACTAACAAATAACTTAACTGAAGAATTGTCACCTGATTCCTGAAACATGACGTCTATGAAAGATAATAACTGAATTTAAATTTTCCGAAGAAACTAAATACATAGTCATTACTTGCAACGTATTATCCCGGTCTAATAAGCATCTGTGTGTCGCAGTATTATATTATGCTTTGCTAGCCAAGAAACTGTGACGACCTGTCAACGGTGCATAACGCAGATGTCCTATACTATCATTAAATTAACTAAAATATATACACAGCGTCAGGGCGTATAATAAAATTAGCTCCTGTAACTTGTGCATAGATATAAATTTATTTGATCATATTATGTTTTCGTATGTACCCGAAATTATTATAATGAATTAAGTATACCCGAAATTTAATGTTAAAGTCACATTGTCATAAATTTAATTTGTCTCAAATTAAACATACACGCATTTAAATTAAGCAATTTATTCCACCCCTAATGAAATGCCTACAATTAATCAAGGGCATTGCTAAATCACCTTTCCATATTATGCATTTATTAATAGTTGATTACTTACTAAGACATCTCATTAATCATATTGCTATTTTTTCCGGCCATCGCTTCATCAAATAGACCGTGTTATTGGTAATCGCTTAACATCCTATTAATATAAAAAATGACAGTTTGGTTGTTTAGATATAAAGGTGTTGATCGTGCTACTATTACTCATGAAATTTCGTATTCAGATAGACTCTTAACTGGATTAGGTTATAGTATACATTTTGATATAATAAATAAATATCTAATCAAATATTATATATTTACTATTAACCCATTCTATTACTGACCATTTTTGTTTAGTTTTAACAAAATGTAAAATTCAATGTAACATTATAATCCTTTATAAAAGCGCTGATATTGCAGTACTTGCACAAGGTTACTTATATAATAAAAGACTGTAAATTATATATAGCATGCAATAAGTATTTAGACTTATATTTAACGCGCGCGAATATGGACTGATTATTCATTTATTTCAACTAATTGGCATTCGACTAATCTCTTTCTCCTCCTTTCAGATTCAACGCTGTAGTGCACAATACCGCCCCCGTGCACCCCGAATACCACCACTAAGCTGGTGGTGTGGCCGGAAGGCAAAGCTCCTATGTGATATTACGTGTACCTTATACTTTAGATAGTCTTTAGTTGACGAACTTTTACGTTAAGACTGCGGCGAATAAACTTTACAAAATATTTTGACTTTTATTATCGTACTTAACGTACCTTTTGAAAATATCAAAAAGACATAAATAAATATGCAAACGCAAAAAAAAATTAAAATTCTATAATAAATGGTTAAAATTTAATATGAAACAGGTTTTATATCTCTGGACAGCTGGATTTTTGTAGAGAAATGACTAAAAATAATGAATAATACAGTATATCATTTAGGCCCATTAGAACAATTTTTCCATCTTTCATATACACAAATATGTATTATTATATAATTTGTAATGACATATTTGATTACATCATGAAGTTTCCATCATGAACTATGAATATGAAACTAAAACATACTACGAGGTACTGTGAATAACACAATTACTAATTAATAAAAGAAACCAACGTGTCAAATAACAATTATTTATTTGAAATTCTCTTTTTTTATATAACAGCGGTCAGTAGCCCATGCATATCCATAACAGCAAACCGTTGCAGATGCCTTGCCGGCTTGAAAGAAGGGAAGGAGATAATTAATGATAGCAAATTGGGTGTGAAGTAGAACAGGGCGGGAGAGGAATGGAAGGCGAAAACAGGCCCCTGGGCACCCGCTGGGGTGGTACATACACCGATACGAGCTTGGCCTAATGAACATATTATGCCGAAGATGTTATGCAGCAGAATTACCCTCTGTTACCTCTTACAACACCCGCGGGTGGAAATGGGGTGGCGACACATGTATTGTAGCCCGTCGTCAATGTTCATATTAGAAATCGGCCTCCTTCAAGGCCCTTTTAAAACATCATTTACATAATAAATATTTTTGCGAAGAAACGGTAAAAAAGTTAATTAGTTGCTCTTTAAAAAAACTACAGCTAAACATAATATATGAAAACGCCGAGTAATATAAACAGTCGCCTAGTCATCATTGGCAATTATTTATTTGTATGTTGCACATAGGTACGGTAAAAACTATATCTCATCTTCTAGACTGCTCATCCATTTATTTTTTATATAAATATAGGCAGTACAATTATGCATCTATACTCGAAAGTGAAACGTATATTATTATATTTAGCCGCATTATACCGCTAAATAATAATTTTTATTTATTGACATTTTCGTCATGTAAAACATACCAAAATAAATTACCTATTCACTTACTTACGTAGAACCTTAAAAATAAGAGCACGTAAATAACTAACTAAAAATAATAATATTAATAAAACCACGATCCATTGTAACTACATCTTCAGCGTGGTTTTTAGATAATAAAAAACGTATAATTCGATTGTTACTTTTAATTTCCTTTGTATTTTTTGTGATGACTATTATGTTCGTCGCAAAATTGTCAGCTTTAAAATATTTATTTATAATATATGTATATAAAATCCCTTTAGAATCGAGCAACGGCTACAAGTATACTGTTTATATAATAATCCAAACACTCGAGCTTGACAATATCAAAGATATTTTGATATTTCATTTCATCATGAATATTAATTTTAACCGACTTTCAAAAAGGAGATTTTTTTCAATTCAACCGTATTTTTATGTATATATCTCCGCCATTTATAAACCGATTTAAAAGAGTAGAGCGTCAGTGTGGTTCCTTAAAAATAAGTAAGTCTGATCATCCATGTGAATGATGTTCCAGGAAACTCCTCCAAAATCAACAGAATAAGCACCGCAGTTATTAGCACGTTCTCTGAGACTGAATTGTAACTATCTTTGAGATGAATAGAAAAATAAGAACTTTTTACCAAAAAATAGACCCGACTTCCTCATAAAAATAAAGTAAAAGTTATTTTCTACTGATAAGAGAGAGGAAGCTGGAAATTAGCTGCTGTTTTTTTTTTGGAAAAGTTATTATGAGACCCTATACCTACTACAACTGATATAGAAACTTGGGTATTGGTGTCCTTACATTTGATCTTTAGTAGTTGAGAACAATAATACAGAATATGACGATGGAATGATCAATTCAGCAAGGTTCCAACTGAATATTATCCATAGTTAATTTTGGCTTAAAAAATAATGAATACAAAAACATAAACATTAAATAAAATATTATATAGTATAACATACTAAAACGTATATTGTACGTATATAACGTTAAACGTATATTGTTTATACGTATAAATAAAAGTTTGCGGCTATAATCAGTCAGGCTTTATAAATAGTATCGAAAGGAAATGATAATAACAGGATAAACTAACTTATAAAAGATTAACCGAAGTTATAAATATAAATATAATTAAATTAAATTGGTAGTTAGCAATGTTAAAATTATATTTATTAATACTTTGAAATATATTGGTGTTGAGAGATGGTAGAGCAAATTCTGTTTTATAGGTATCGTCTTGTACAAAGAGTAGGCGAAAGTAAAATATGTAATCCATTCACGAATCGACAAGCAAATAAAATAAATGTAAATATTATTTTATTCATTTACTCTGCCTTATTGGTTATATTACTATTAAATAAACTGAATCTAAACATTATTTTGTATAAATATATGAAAAATATTATATATTTTTTTAATTTTTGTTTTAGATATTTTGTACAAAATGTACTGTTACCAGACTTTTCATTGCATTTTCTGCTTTTTTATATGTATGTTTATAAATAATGAAAGACGTTAGATATATAATCATTTGCAATACAAAATTATTGTTTCCACTGTCCGTTGTAGAAATTTATGTTGTAGAAAGCAGTCAATCAATCATAATATTATTCTATTTCGTATTCTTATTTGTGAACATGCCTTTCGCAAATTTTATTATAAATATTAACACAAATAATACTAATAGAATCAACGCGAATGAGCAAGAATTAAAAAAATAGTAGTAATAAAATATTGAGTCAAAATCTTCCAATGACTAAAATATTATAATAAGTCATATAGACCTCAAGAAAACTTTGCTTATTTCAAATTACTGATTTTTACATTAAATTAGCGATCTTGCAAAGTTAAACAAAGTTAAGTTTATTTAAAAAACTGAGCCTTAATTAAAATATTATTCAAACTTTATTGTAACGTATATTCTCGTTCGTTACATCTTCTTGAAATTCAAAATACATATATAATAATATAAAGAATATTGTTACCAAATACTAGAGTGTTATGTGATTTCTTTGTAGTTAGTTTAAAATACACATTATGCAGTAAACGCGCTCACGCACAAATATTGTCTCACGCATTTATTGGCAATTTGCATAATTACGCGAAAGGTTTCCGTGTACTTAGATAAACGCGTAGGATGTTAAATAATTCCTTGAATATTGCTTTACATGAACTGGGCCCCGAAACAAAAGCAATTGTCACGCCATTTAAAACAGTTTTTGTAAAACTCGTGCACTGAATACGGGAGCGGAGGAAACGGAGCTGCCACTGAATGCTAATTTGCATATTAATTGTGAACCGCTATTCATGTGTTCAGCGACATTGATGGTTTGTTTCGGTGTTACAGAACAGAATATTTTAGGACGAACAAAGAATGTCTTATAAGACGACGGATCTTCTGAAAAAAATCAGTTGTCTTCCATCGATCAGCAAGAAAGATGACTCCTAAAGTAAGTTTTTCTTTTCCACCTTCGTACAACATATACCTACATTGTATTTAATTATTTTTGTGTTACAGATTACCTTTGTGGGGCTCATATTAGCCATCTCTCTCATAGACGGGTTTTTATGTGCGACATACTCAAATGTCATTGTTCGTGGTGGTTCTGAAATTGTACCATTGGAATACATAAACTACGGCGGGCCAGTTGCGTATGCTGGGCCTCAGATCGCGCAAATATCAGCAGCCCCTCTTGAGTCAGTAATTTCGCTGCCAAATGGCCTGAATCCTTGTGGGTCGCCTTGCGTCATCAACGCGCCGATCCCCGCGCTGGCGCCAAT
>LQNK01000622.1:84170-94337 GCA_001586405.1 Phoebis sennae
GTTGCGTATGCTGGGCCTCAGATAGCGCAAATATCAGCAGCCCCTCTTGAGTCAGTAATTTCGCTGCCAAATGGCCTGAATCCTTGTGGGTCGCCTTGCGTCATCAACGCACCGATCCCCGCGCTGGCGCCAATAAGTTCCGCAGCTAATGCTCAAATTGTAGCTTACAAGTCGCCGGTTGCTAATGTGCCTGTCGTATTAGCCAATCAGGATGTGAGTATGCACCCACAACAAACACGTTGTATGAACTTAATACAATTCGACAAAGTATTAATGACGACCCAACTGGCGCAGTGGATACAGCAATGGTCTATTGCGCCGGAGGGTGTGGGTTTGAATCCCACGGGTAAAAAATTATGATGTGATGAACATTGTAATTTTCTACTGTCTGGTTGTGAATTTATCTATAGTATGTATACATCAACAAAAAAGTATGTTTAATTATGTGTATCAGTCGTCTACTTTCCATAGTACAAGTTTTGCTTAGTTTAGGACTAGATAGCGTTATGTAATTGTCCAAGAATATCTATTTATTTAATATTATTACAGGACCCAATCGGTTACCAATACGCGTATGCAGTGTATGATGACAACACAGGTGATAAGAAGACACAGAGTGAACAAAGCGATGGCTCAGTAGTTCAAGGACAGTATTCCTTTATTCAACCTGATGGTTTGAGACGAGAAGTCGTTTATACGGCTGACGACTTGAAAGGGTAATATTATTCATGTTCATTATTACTCCAGAATATTTAACACTTAACCTATTGTATCATGCCAAATCATTATGCGCCCTTTTTGGAAAATAATTACAGAATACCTTAAATAAATCTAAATTTTTTATTGTGTCTTGCAGATTCAACGCGATTGTAAAAACAATATCACCTGAACCTGAAATTGTGAACAAGGAAGCATCGGAAGAAAAGGTCGAAAGTAAAGAAACTCCGTGTAATGAACCCAATAAAGAACAATTGGTAGAAGCGCCAATTAGTGAGGATAAAACCACCGAATCCTTAGAAGAAGTCACGGAAGCCGTAGAGAATAATGTGTCAAAGAGCGAAGAGAAGTCAAGTGAGGAGGCGGTTGCACCGACCACTGAAGCACCTGCACCTCCACCAGCTGAATCTTCTGACCCAGTACCAAATGTGGTAGTCTCTTATAGTGACTTCATCAATTGCATTCAATCTAAAAGAGTAGCAGGTGCTAAAAATATTATATCTCCTCTAACGTACATTCTTATTCCTTCTGTCAACGGACTCCAAAAATCCTGTTAAAACGATTTTGCCAATTCTGTATCAAGATTATAATGATCTAGTCTAAGGGGGAATATAATATACTTAAACATTTTTTTACTAAAGGAATTTATTACATTTTGTATTATACTCTACAACCATACTAATTAATGATAATGCATGTTACATAATATTTTATAACTCACCTGTTTTAATTTATAAGAAATAAAGGACCACAAAATAATTAATCAAAAAACTGTTGTTATTATTTTATTATATCATTAAATTATACGGATAAACATATTTTTTTAATATGACATTCTAAAAGAAGTTGTACCAAAGCGTATTGTTATAACAACAATACATAGTGACACAAATGATTCTTTATGCCTAATAACTAACAGTTATTGCAAAAATCAAATGGAAGTATCACTTTAGTTATAAAAATTAATGAAAAAGTACAAATGCCGCAAAATCATAATATCAAATATGATATTACTACATGTACTAAATAAAAAATCTATATACATATTATATCAAACTCAAAGGTGACTGACTGAAAAAGTGTTCTATCAACGCACCGCCCTAACCGCTGGACGGATCGGGCTGAAACTTAGGCATCCTCTAATGAAATTATAATTGTAATTTGCACGTTATTTCCAATATAGAATAAGTGATGAAAATGGGGGGCACAGGTTCCTGAAAAACAGTTTATACTATCTCAGGAGCCTGGGCGACATAATCTATCTATGTAAAATATTATTGGAAATAAATGATTTATTTATTTATTTTGATCAAATCCCACGGGAACGGGTAACATGAACGCGGGTGAAGAATAATAAACTTATTTATGTAGTGTTATGATTGATCTTATCAATTATCAAATAACTTATAAACGTGTGTTTTACAATATCTTCAACATAAGGTTTAAAAACTATATAATTAATTCTACATGAATTACTAGTAAGTCGTTAAATCTTTAATTACGATGAACTATGGGTATTCTGTAAACAAAAAGGAAATTATGGAAAGTTTTCTTGAAAAATGAATTAACTATCATAATAATTCATCAAAATTTTTCGTGCATTTAATAAAAAGGGCCTTGTAGCGAGTAGAAACTGATGTAATATATAAACAATATCTTATTGTGAATAAGAAAAAAGTCATTGAAGCTTAAATATTGATATTTAATTTATAATACAGCTCAATCAAAGTCACTGGAATAAAAATACTATAAATTTTCACGCGCTTAACTTATAATCAATTAGGAAGTACCTATTATAGTAATTGCACCTAAAATGCCAATCAAATAGCTAGCGTACAAGGCATTGTTTCCGTGCAGACAACGATTAACCGTTTCATATTTGTGTGGTGACCTTGTGTGGTCAACGTTAGAGTCAAGGTGCGTGCACGCATTTCTTTGCCCCACCTCACACCAATTTCGCGACCATGTTCTATAAAACCATTGAACAGGACCGTTGACATCAATCAACTCTCGATTGTTTCAAAGTACATACAAAATGTTCAGCAAAGTGAGTGCTCTAGTAAAACATGTCATAATATTAAAATTAAAGGGACCCCTAAAATAATGTGCTATTATTTTCAGGTCGTAGCTTTCGGTGCCTTCTTGGCAGCAGCCAATGCTTACGGACACGGCCACGCCGTGTCTCACCAAAGCATTGTACACCACGGCGGACACTACGGCCATGCCGCCCCCTTGGCCCACGCCGCCCCATTGGCTCATGCTGCACCTCTGGCATACGCTCCCGTAGCATATGCCGCCCCCGTTGCCCACTATGACGGACATGACACCTATGTATGTGAAAAATAAAATACTCAATCATTTATTGATAAATTTGCAATTTTCATATATTTTATTCGTTATGTTGTTGTGCAGGCGCACCCCAAATACGACTTCGCGTACTCGGTGTCGGACCCGCACACCGGCGACCACAAGTCGCAGCACGAGAGCCGCGACGGCGACGCGGTGCACGGCTCCTACTCGCTGCTGCAGCCCGACGGCTCCGTGCGCGACGTGCACTACACCGCTGATGACCACAACGGGTAAGATAAACTTAAATATTTATGATTTTGATCAATTATCAATTATCAATTACATTTCCAGAAACTGAATACCTATGCTAAACATTATGGAAAAAAATTAAACTGCGCTTAATTTGAAGCTTTCCGTATGTACCTCTTATAACATTAATATATAAAAAAATTAAAACCGTTTTTTCTATTCCAGATTCAACGCAGTCGTCCATAACTCAGCCCCATCAGTCCACCCCGCCCCAGCTTACCACCACCATTATTAAATCTTGACCAATGACTTGCGACCCTCAAATTATTTATATTTTTGTAAATATTGTACTGTTGTAAATGTGTAAATAAAGTGTGAATGATTGAAATGTAATGTTTGTATTATTTGACAATTCTACTGAATACATGCATGCAAATTGAACTAGAATGCGTAAAACGAATTTTTGAAAAGGATTCAAATTTGAAATAGAATTCTAGATATAAGAAATATGCCATAAACTTGTAATGTGAAATTAAAATGTTTTTTAAACCATAATGTATAAAATAATCAGGTGAGCTATTATTAAGAATCTATATAGAAGAATTTATATATGCTTCATTAATGAAGGATAATATTTTGGATTTTTCTCGCGAACATTATTGTGTTCTTAAGCGTTACACATTTACATATAAAGATTGAAGTGCTCAATATTTAAGGTTATTATTTATTAAAATCGAAAAAGGACCATACCTTCCTAAATTCAATAGGAACCCTAATACCATATGTCATATCTGTCAAAAAAATTAAGCTACCTTAGAAATTATATATCTCGTATGAAATAACCATAACCCTAAAAATAGTACTTATAATATTATCAATTGAAAATTATGTTTAGACATTGCTACCCTTATAAACTATATTTAATGAAGACGATGGTGATAAATTAAAACTTATAAGTACATAATATCATATTGACCCAATTGACGCAATGGCCTATTGCGCCGGAGGGAGGATCAATCCCCACGAGTAGAAAATTATGATATGATGAATGTTTTAATTTTCTACAGTCTGGGTTTTCATTCATATTTACAAAAAAAATAAAGTATGATAAAGTCTGTCTATCACTCATTTAGTTTTCATAGTACAAGCTTTGCTTAGTTTGAGTCTAGATGGCGTTGTGTTAAATGTCCAGAAATTAGTATGTTTATGTTTCTCCATTCATAATTCTCGGGTAACCCCCGTAAGAAAAGTACCCGGTCCTTTAGAAGGCTTAGGCGGAGATATCATTATTAGATAGAGAGTATTTCTATTTTTAACCGACTTTCAAAAAAAGGGGAGGTTCTCAATTAGACCGTATTTCTTTTTTTTATTTTTTTTTGCAATTTACCACACATCTATCTCACTCATTAATGTGTATACCCATTAACCTCTATCTCTGAGACTGAATTGTGACTAGCTCTGATATGGAGGGTTTGGTGGCTGTGCCTATTTTCAATTTAACAAGATTTTGCACCGACTTTGAATAGATTTCAAAAATAAAAACTTTTTGCCAAAAAATAGAACAGACTTCCTCACTCTAAAAAGTAGAAAATAACTTTAATTTTATTTTTGTTGAAATCTATACAAAGTCGGATATCGGTCATTTGATATATATTTACGTCATTAAACCTTAACCGCACAGTTTATTCTGATGATTTTCGATGAGTTCCCTGGAATATCTTCAATGTGGATGATCAGACTTAAACCATTTCAATGGGATCATACTGACACTCTACTCTTTCGAATGCAAAAAGAATTTTCGAAATCGGTCCATAAACGCCGGAGATATGCGGTAACATACATAATAAAAGAAAATACGGTCGAATTGATAACCTCCTCCTTTTTTTTTAAATTTGGTAAAAATAAAATAAAAGTTACTTTGTACCTTTTAGTGATAATTTGTAACACTATGTTTAATTACTACTTAACAAATACAGTTACGCTTTAATAAATCATTTTTTATTTTTCATCAAATGTAAATGAAAAAAACATAAAGATATACCACTATGCCAAAAATGCACAAGTTCAACATAAAAAGTATAAAACGAGGTCTCTCCAAGTACTCGCGGCTTATTGATACAATCTGTGGTTTAGGACAAAAAATATCGACAAAGAGTAGCATGTCTGTTACGCTTATTATCGAGCATAATAAACCTTTCAAGTGCTAACTATGAAACGACTTAGCTCTTTATTCCACCTACACAATGAATGCATTTTTTTTGTAAAATAAAATTTATATACTATACTATTAGCTTCTACCCGCGGGTTTAACTGCATGAATTTGCACGAAAATATAACGTCTCCTAACTCCCAATAACAATTACATATCGAAAATATAGAATCGGTTGCTTTAAGAAGCAAAAAACAAACAAACAATCAAACTCACTTTCGGATTTATAATATTAGTTGGGATTGTACATGTTTACCAGCAGATTGGGGTCTTCTAAAAATTTCCATAATTAATAATATTACGAAATTATGTCATTAACAATTTTATTCTAATTACATAAATGAAAGTAAGGTCTAACAGTATAAGCAGAGTATTAATGCATTCTATGAGCCTATTCCTCATTTTTCAATTTTGTAATTTATAAAGTATGCGTGAAATTATTTCACATAGCCTTGTCTCAAATTAAGTAACTGAGCTGCTAAATATACTTATAAACGAGAGCAATAACGTGTCTCTATAAAAATTACATTGTATTTGTGACCTTTATGGCACAACAAAAATGTACAGTAAACGTTATGTTGCAATTAACAAATAATTACAAACTTTCATTGGGCAGTTAAATAGATGTAGATTATAATCTTTGCATAAATGAATTCGTCACTGCTATGTTATGCTATTTCTAATTTTCTTTAGGTTTACCTATCCGTTGACTGCTTTTAAATTTTTTGAAAGTGTAAATCATTTGACACTAAAAAGTCGCTCGTTGTATTTTCATTCCTATTCTGGTATCTGGTATTCTTGAATACATTGCAATTTTATACATACTATGTTCTACTTTATGAAATATATGTTAAGTTCGTTTTATGTAAAATAAAGACAAACTTTGATTGTAAGAATTGCTTTAGGTAAATTAAAAGATGTTTTAACTTTACGCACTGATAATATCTACAACATGTGGACAATTACTAAAGAATGCTTACAATTAGTGAATTAATGGACAACGGTCATTAGTACACATTTTGATGAACTATCGTAACTCGTACTTACTCTTGACCCTGATCCTGATATATCTGATGAATACATTATCTTATAATTGGAATTATTGCAACCTGACCCTCAAAATATTATACGTGTTAAAGGAACTATAACCTCGTAATAATCGTAATAATCATCCAAATTATGAGTACCTATTTAGACATTTGTTGTTCTTTGCAAGTTAAACCAACCAACTATAACCAAGTATTTAAATCATACGATATTCCTTATTATTTTTACGTTAAGAGAAATAGAGTATTACATTACTTATGCCCCTTAAAATGATTTCTCACTTAAATTGTATTACTATAGAATTATAAACAAAATAATGTTTAATCATGCTCGCTCCTCTTTCATCATACAAGACATATTATTACACGATAATATTACACATTATACGTTTTCTTAGATTCTTCCATTTTAAAGCTGATCCTAACCTTAATGATGACGAGTGATTCATACAACATATAAAAGAATCCAACACATCTGCATATGAACCACGTAATCCATTTACCGATATTTTCTATAACAGAGATGGTATTTTCTATTTCACTACATGTATATTCATCATTACATTTCAGAGGCAGATAACATTTTTTCTGATATATCAAACCCAAGTACACCATGTATATCTCCCATAGACACCATGACACGATTAAGTTTTTTTAATAATGGGGTTCAATTTGACCTCATCTATTGTAATAATCGAAACAAGGTCTGCATGATTGAACCCCACTTATTGTTATTGAATGTTAAATGTATAAAAAGCAATGTTCGACTGCGGTTGACATCAATCACTGACCAACGTACCATTAAACAAAACAAAATGTTCAGCAAAGTGAGTGTCAATATCTGAAACAGATACGTGTTTAGGTTTTCTTTGAATTTTTGGTGGAGATAATCTTCTGAATCATAGTGTCGTATTCAATTAAGTCTCGTGAAAGAAGTAAAAAAACGAAATATCACACGATACATGGATGTGGTGTTATGTGGGACGTTATTAAATAAATTATGGAATTAAAAATATAGTGACAGTGATTCTTTTGCGATGTACAAATATTTTGTTGCTTAGGACCATAAATTGTAAAGAAATTGAAACGTAAGGTGATAAAATACTTACATTTTTATTTTATCGTTTGACTTTCAGGTTGTAGCCTTCGGCGCTATGTTCGCGGCCGCCAACGCTGGCTACTACGCCCACGGACCAGCCGTATCCTCCCAGAGCATCGTGCATCACGATGGAGTGGGCCTTGGTCACCTCGCCGCACCAGCTCACTACGCCGTACCCCTGGCTTATGCTGCCCCATTAGCTCATTATGCTGCCCCTGAAGCCTATGGAGCTTATGGTGCTTATGAAGGCCATGATGAATATGTATGTATCATTCATTAACCTTTAATTTATTGAACTTTAACACTACGCCATCTATTTCCAAACAAAGCAAAGCTTGTACTATGGAAACTATATAACTGATAGACATATATAAACCTACTATTATATGTAAATAGATGCATACTATAGATAAATGAACACACAGAGAGTAGAAAATTACGATGTTCATCATATAATTTTCTACTCGTGTGGATCTAACCCACACTCTACGGCGCAATAGATCAATGCCATATACGTTACAAACACGAATTATGATCAATTTTTATCATTTATTTTATCTTATTCTATAGCAAGAGACTGGTGTTTAAGATTACTGATATTTATTTCTTGTGCAGGCGCACCCCAAGTACGACTTCGCGTACTCGGTGTCGGACCCGCACACCGGCGACCACAAGTCGCAGCACGAGAGCCGCGACGGCGACGCGGTGCACGGCTCCTACTCGCTGCTGCAGCCCGACGGCTCCGTGCGCGACGTGCACTACACCGCCGATGACCACAACGGGTAATGATTTTATTTCTATACAAAAATTTATTTTAGATTATACTATATGAAAATATCAAATTTACAAGCAATTTTAAACCAGAAATAATCAACTTGGTATATGAATAATCAAACTAATAGATTTGTAACGCAATGAATTAACTTTTGTGTATTTTGTTTCAGATTCAACGCCGTCGTCCATACCTCCGCCCCTTCTCTACACCCCCAGCCCGCCTATCATCATTATTGAAAATTGTATAAATGAAATAACTTAACTATTTATTATATTTATTACTTTCCACAATAAAGAAATTATAACAAGTAGAAGTTTTGATATTTTTGTCATTTTACGTCGTAAAAGCTTATCCCAATCTATTTTATGTTATTCATTGTATTTGTAATTTTATACAAGAATAAGGTAACAGAATAACTTCAATTAATATTACATTTTTTATAAATTTTCTTTAAACACTAAATTTTATCCACTGTGTTTTCAAATATGTTTATTTTGTTTGAAAAGACATTTTTATATCTCCGTTAAATAACGCAATTCTATTTTTTAACCGACTTTAAAAAAAAGGAGGAGGTTATCAATTCGACCGTATTTTTTTATGTATGTTACCGCATATCTCCGCCGTTTATGGACCGATTTGGAAAATTATTTTTGCATTCGAAAGAGTAGAGTAGTTCCAGTGTGGTTCCACAGAAATTTGGTTTAAGTCTGATCATCCATGTGGAAGATATTCCAGGGAACTCCTCGAAAATCAACGGAATAGGCTCTGCGGTTAAGGTTTAATGATGTAAGTATATATCAAATGAATTGTGACTAGATGATGTGATTACCCTTCACAGGACACTAAAAAGGGATAAATAAATTTTTTTGTTGAAATGTATACAAAGTCGGTGCACTTACTTTTTTTATTTAATTGCGATGACTAGTGTATTTTGCGTTTTCATTTTAAGCGATTTCGGTTTGACGGTATTAGAGAGAAATTATTAGATGACTTATTTTCAAGAAATTAGGTCATTTAACTTTTTAAACTTGCAGCCATACAATTAAATAAAAGTAAGAAGATCAATATAGAGGTCTCTTAATGAAACCTTGTCAACTTTGATTTTTCTTTGTACACTAGATTCGCAATTATAGTAATTTATCACTAACACTGTCAATAAACATCAATGTGTTAAGGCTCGCTCTATTTATTTTGAAATGTCCATGTATGGAACCGCGAGACTAAAAAGTTGAGAAAGCCCTTTATATATAAACAATACACTTTTAAGAAAGAAAGAATTGCAAGAGGTTCATTGAAATATCTAAAAATATCATTGAAAAAGCCTCTAGACATATTCTTTAGTTTTTTTTAGCGGTCTTGATCAAAATCAATATTACTTTTATTTATTTACTAAGATTTATCATGCATTCATAGCATAATTGCGCGGATAATAATCTATATTCATAGTAATCAAACAAGCAACTCTGCTACTCCAAGATTATGTTGAATTTTAAAAGTGAGCGAATACTGCGTCATCAAAATTTTAGTCGAGAAAAATCAGAAGAAATTTTACATAGAGAAAAATAAAGTTTATTTTAACTCGTTAATTTTAGAATTGTATATTTATTTCTGATTGTGATAACTATGTAATTGCTAGTATAAATAATACTTGTTTATTAAGGAATGTAAAAAGGATTTTTTTTACTTCTTTGGATATTGTAATGATTTTTGGCAAACTCACAAAAACAAAAATTTTGATAACTGATAACTGAACAAAGTAATGCTTCATTGAACACGACCTGAT
>LQNK01000622.1:108771-154935 GCA_001586405.1 Phoebis sennae
TCCTACTCGCTGCTGCAGCCCGACGGCTCCGTGCGCGACGTGCACTACACCGCCGATGACCACAACGGGTAGGTGGCGTTTGTTTTTTATATTATCATTCAACTTATTATCATTCAGTTATTTATATTATCATTCAACCTAAACCCGTCTTATTTCATTTGTTGTGATCTGTTCAACTGCATCTCATGGTTCACATTTTTAACATTACAAAAACATGTATTGGAATAGCTTGATAAAATAACTTAAGAATAAAAATAATTATTAAATTTATCTCCTTTTTCAGTTTCAACGCTGTAGTTCACAACTCCGCGCCTTCCGTTCATGCCCAGCCCGCCTACCATCATCACTACTGAACAAAATATAAAATTACCAAAAACGTTTATTAAAAATAATAAGTAACATATTATATGACTGATAACTACCCTTATTTTTTATTTACTCTCTTTATAAACCTCTATAGACCGCTATATTAAGCTAAAATGTATGATTACAATTTTACTAAATATTAAATACAAGATTTAATCTTCAAAAAAGTCCGCATTATTATATGTATTGCATTGTCAACCTTTGTCAGCCAACCTTCTTGACTATGCAAAATTGAACTCAATCGGTCAACTAGAAGTTGGTCAAATTTAACTTGCTCCATGTGATTACGAAGCAATACTAGAATAGAGGAAACCAAATAAAAGCTTCAATATCGGTGATGAATTGAAAACTTTTTTATTCATCCGTTATTAGGATAAAGATTAGATACGTATTAAAAAAGAAAAGAAATACATTACCATAACTTGATCTATATTTCACATTTTTATTTCACGTACTTTAAACCCCTTTTTACGTTTTCACGAGTCAATTTTCAACATATGCTAGGAATTGCAGTCCCAAAATGATGAGATTGTTACTATTACAGCATACGTTTGCAGAATCCTACGAATACATTTTATTGCACAACCTCTCTCCAAAATACTACCGAACGAGCCCATCGTAGATACATAAAAGAAGAAGAGAAGATTTTTAAGATAGATCAATATTAATTTCAATGCGCTAATGAAATTAATATTTTTTATGAATCAATTAAATAATTTTCTTTTAAGAATTTTGAACTAAAAATTAATGTCTATAAAGTTTTCAGTATAGGAAATATTGTAGCGCCCTTTTACAGTATATGTTATTAATGTTACGTATCGCCAAAGTATAGCACGAATGCAACATTAATATAAAAAACAATAAATGATCTGATTTGAATGAAAGCCATTGGGCTCTACAAATGATTACAAAATTAAAAAAAATAACTCTAATAAATGTATAAAATTCTGATATTTTTTAACCAATATGCGTAATAAGTGTAGATTCCCATTTAATCTTCATAGTTCTAATTGTAGTGAATAGACATAAGCATGGACTCCATTTGAATATTGGAAGGTGAATTACAAGCCTTGTTTAGGAGTGCCCAATTAAAAAGGAAATGAAAATTATGTCACTTGAACCAAAAAATTCGTAATGATTATGCATACTTAACCTTCCTGATAGACAACAATGGGATTTGAAATAAAAGGATTAAACGGTGTTATTAAAATTAAAAAATAAAGGTAATATTTTCGGTAACGAATAAAATAATTTATTTACTTGAATACCTATAAAAAGACAGTATCGGAGCAAGGTAAAAGAATATATTACAGCATCTACGTCAAATAAACGTTTATAAAATCGTTGAAGTCTTTTACTATAGGTTTTCATGGAAATACTTTTCACAGAAGAGCCATTTTTAAATACAAAATATATATTATTATTTAACTACACTATATTTCCATACATCTAGTTAAGTTTTTCATAATTTAATAACTATATTAAATACGATCAACTGTATACATATAATAAAATCGTAGTCTAGCCGTGTCCAAACATTGAATATTTTACAGGAAAAATGAGTTTCGTGGTTTCGTGTTTTATATATCATAGCTTCTAAGACATAAAAGTACGTTTTTTCGAATTTTTGTTCTCGTTTTTAGTACACAAATATTCGTGTATCCGAAGATAGATTTCCTAAATATATTGATATTTTGCAAACAAATTAAGTAGAAACGTACATAGTAACAATATTGCATTCTATTAAAATAATTACTGCACATTAGACTAAACATACATCGAAAAATAAAAAAGGTTGTATTTAAATAATTTTATTTGCGGGTTTATTGATTTGCCTGTTTGTTCATTTGTGTGTATTTTTGATTAAGAAATTTATTTTCTGCGCTGCCCGGATATACCTTCCGTGCTTCGTTCAGTGATATGTCATTAAATTTTAGTAAAATTGCAAAAATAAGTTTTTGGCTTAATTTTAGTGTATGGCTATACTTTGCTAAGAATGAATGTAATTTGTAGCACTCGTGATCAGTAAAATAATGTAAAATGCTTATAAAGGACAACCTACATACATCTTTCATCACAAACTTTTCGATTAATTAAAATTTGCACCTTCACATTAATATTTAAAAGATGTGTTATTTTACCTACATAATTTGGTTATTCAAACCTACGATAAAATTATCACTTGTAAAATTATTAAATTTAAAGAAATAATAGACCTAAATATTGTTAGATACAATACAATATAATTTTATCAATGTAGAGCGATCACATGTTGTTAATTAGTTAATTAAAAACTTAAGCTTAGCTCTAAATATGGTGCTAACGTGACGAAACACATTATTGCGATCAGCACATAAAGTGATTTTAATTGACCTTCATTTTATTCGTTACTGTGATATGTTGTTCCTTTCTCCCACACAATGTTCATTAGAATAATATAAAAGTACTCCTTTACAACCATCTGATATCAGACCTTACGCTCATACATAACTAGCTTAACAAAATGTTCAGCAAAGTGAGTGCTCCACAAATATTATCACATCTTTTATTTCGTCAACTGGACACGTAATAAAATATTCATATATTTTCAGGTCGTCGCTTTCGGTGCCTTCCTGGCAGCAGCCAATGCTTACGGACACGGTCAAATCGTGTCTCACCAAAGCACTGTACACCACGGAGGACACTATGCTGCCCCTCTGGCTCATGCGGCGCCATTGGCCCACGCCGCCCCATTAGCTCACGCTGCTCCCCTAGCTTATGCCGCCCCTGTGGCTCACTATGACGGCCATAATTCCTATGTATGTGAAAATGATCATTCAACCATTCATATATATTAATTTGAAATTTTCAAGTATATCATTCGCTGTGTTGTTGTCCAGGCGCACCCCAAGTACGACTTCGCGTACTCGGTGTCGGACCCGCACACCGGCGACCACAAGTCGCAGCACGAGAGCCGCGACGGCGACGCGGTGCACGGCTCCTACTCGCTGCTGCAGCCCGACGGCTCCGTGCGCGACGTGCACTACACCGCCGATGACCACAACGGGTAGGATGTCCATTTGATTTATTTATTAATAATATGTTACACATGGTGATAGATATGTGATATTAGATATTTACTTCTCTTTCTAGACTTATCTTACTATCACTTGAGATACCTAGAGATTTATATTACATCGTTAAAATCTTAAAACCATCTTGAAATTAAATAGCTTATAGCTATAATTAAAATACCGGTATTATCACAATATAAATTAAAATTTACTTCGTTTTTCAGTTTCAACGCTGTAGTCCACAACTCTGCTCCTTCCGTCCATCCTCAACCCGCCTACCATCATCACTATTGAGCGAGAAATCTTAATTACCAAAGCTGATTACTGAATAAGTGTGATTTATTTATGTATTAAAACATTATAATAACAATTTGTTCATTTTATTTTTCTGATTCTGCTAAAATAATAAATGTGAAAGTTTGTCACGCCGCAACAAAAGAACAGATCTTGATGAAAATTAGTATAAAGGCTACTAACTAGATAAGATGATATGAATACATTCAAGAATTATTCATAATTAATTACATATATAATAGGTGAAAATGCTGGTAATTTTGAATTAGCATGTTATTACTTACATGATCAATGATCATGAATCAATGCAAAGCTTGCTCATTGCTTGTACTATGATAAGATGGAACTACTTCGTAAAATTATCCAATAAATATAACTAGCACCATTTTCATGAGGGACACACACACATACACCTTTTTATGCGTATTATTATATAATTAAATTATCCCTTAATTAATTATTGTTATTATGAAATAATAGCTAACGTTTTCTGTGGCGCTTAAGGGTGTGCAGGTCCACGACACAAGCTTGCTTAGAATAGATCTGCAAGGTTTTACATTTAGTGTCTTAAAGGTACCAACACAAATATGATATTACATTGTAAATTTATTGAGATTTTTAGGAATAAAGATTTATGATTATTATTAATGCAGCGAATCGTTTATGAAGAAGGCGACATTTAAGACGATCATTACATAATATGTGCTTATTCAACTTCATATCTATTAATTAATTACAAATTAGAATGTAAGGAAAATTGAAAAAGAAGTTATAAGGATGTTCCTTTGAGTGAAACTTATCGCTGACGATCTTTAGTCTAAGGATCGATCTAAGGTCCCTTCGGTCGTCCTTGTATGTATTCCAATAACTTATAAGACCTGCAATAAGGACAGTACCAATTTGTTTTTACGCATTCATTGTTGCAATATAATCTCGAGAATTTTTGTATAGAAAACGCTAAAACTAAAACTGTTTATAATTTAATTTCTATACACCCTTAATGTAATTGCGCACCCTTATTGAATGTTTAAGATGATATGTAATTGTGCTATGCTATCTTACATTTTTTTACGAAAAAGAAAGTCTTGACATGTAAAAACATTGCATTAAAATCCCACAGTTCCTCATCTTAAATAATGGACATGAATTCCTTTAGTCTCTATAAGAGATTACAAACATTAATAGAAGCGAAAACGTTGTGTAATCCTTGAATATGAAGTTTAACAGCAAAATGTAGTCAGTCAATCAGTGACCCGAGTGACGAATTTCCTCATTAATCCTCTCCTTATCCTCCTCTTCCTTCACACTGGCAAGGCATCTACAACACTTTGATATAGTAGATGTTCATGGGCTGTGGTCAGTCACTTAACATCAGGTGAACCGCTCCGCTGCACCGCTAATAAAAATACACAAAACTCCCTTATTAAACATAATATCTCTTGTGGAGTTGCCTAGACTCTGTTCCAATTGAACACCATGGCCAAACTTTGCTCATGAGTAAGATTACTGTAGTTGTAAAATACACCATTAAACTTGATAACAATACAAATTGTGGATTGTGGAATGTCGAGGGTGTTTCATATACTTCAACTTTTTTAAAACCTTATTTTTAAGAAATCGTCACAATCATAGTACTTCATACTTTAGAATAATTCCTGTTGAAATTGTTTGCATTACATAATCGCTGATAATGTGAAACCTAAAAGAAACAAAACAAACTGTTCCAATAGCAGTAAAACTGTTCTCAGAACCGTAATTTACATTGTAAAGGATACAAATTATTTTTTTGATTATTAGATTATTGCGCCCCGCGTTGCCTATATAGCCTTCCTCTGGAACTGGCCTATCATAATCGGAATTCATTTTTAAAATCTATTTGGTAGTACCGAAGATTAGTGTGTTTAAATAAAACGCAGTTTTCGGCTAAATAAACTAATTTATAAACATTTCAGGGTGAATATGTTGTGACTATGGTCCCCTTATATTTCAAAGTTTGTGTAACATAACAATGCTAGGGCCGTGAAATATTGATTTAGTTTTTAGTCACATAAGTGATATAACAACTAAAGAATTTTGTATTTTACGGAATTAGATAAAATGTTTTAAAATACATACCCGTTTCATTTCTAACTCGCCCCTTTCAAGAAAACGTTTTAAAACTTCAGATTTACTTAAATTTCATGTTAAAATAAAGTAAATACTAACATAAAATTTAAGTAAATCATATAAAATTTATTTATTTTAACATAAAATTTAAGTAAATCATATAAAATTTAACAAATGTTAATGATAAAAAATCTATCAACATAGGAATGACAGGTCACGGGATACATTCTATTAAATACCCGTAATATTGCTATGTAAACTCTGTATCTAAATATGCATGTACAAATATCATGACGAAACACATTATTACAGTACTGTTAATGATTTTAATTGACCTTTATTTTATTCTTTGCTGAAATACGTTGTTCCTTTCTCCCCACTCATAGTGAACATTTGAATATTATAAAAAGTACTTGTAACAGTAACTTGATATCATATCTTATTAGCTCCCAGCCAAATAACAAAATGTTCAGCAAAGTGAGTGCTTTATAAAAATATTATGATATATTTCTTAAAAGAAGAGAAGAAGAGAACATGTAATTTTATGTGCCTTTATTTTCAGATTGTAGCCTTTGGTGCCTTCTTGGCAGCAGCCAATGCTTCCGGACACGACCAGATCGTGTCTCACCAAAGCACTGTACACCACGGTGCACACTATGGTTCCCCTCTGGCCCACGCCGCTCCATTAGCCTACGCCGGCCCATTGGCCCACGCTGCTCCATTGGCCCACGCCGCCCCATTGGCCCACGCTGCTCCTCTGGCTTATGCCGCCCCCGTCGCTCACTATGACGGACATGACGCCTATGTATGTTAAAAAAGTCTTAGGATAATTCGTTTATATAGATTTTAGATATCATGCATTTCATTCGCTGTGTTGTTGTCCAGGCGCACCCCAAGTACGACTTTGCGTACTCGGTGTCGGACCCGCACACCGGCGACCACAAGTCGCAGCACGAGAGCCGCGACGGCGACGCGGTGCACGGCTCCTACTCGCTGCTACAGCCCGACGGCTCCGTGCGCGACGTGCACTACACCGCTGATGACCACAACGGGTGAGATGTTTTTTGTGTGATAATTAAATTATTGATAAAAAGTAATGCTCATTACAACTGGGGCACTTGTTTCATTTTATCAACGTTACAATTGGCTCTTCATCAGTTGGGTTGGGGACTTCAAGATTTATATATTTATTTATCTTTAAATTGAATTCCTACCAAAGTCCTTTTTTATTACAATGTAAAATAATTTTCCTTTTATTTCAGTTTCAACGCTGTAGTTCACAACTCTGCCTCTTCCGTCCATCCTCAGCCCGCCTACCACCATCACTACTGAACGAAAAATTGAAATTACCAAAGTTGTGTGTTGTATAACTAATTTATGTATTAAATATCTTGTTTAAAATAATAACTAGATTTTTATTTCTCCACATATCTGTAAATTCGACATGTAATTTGTATAAAATGATATGTTACGTACCATCTACATATAAAATATGTACCATTATACCCCACAAATGTTTTGTGTAATATTGTCATAAAATTAAATAAAAAAAATTTTTATCAGAACTTTTTAAATGATAATTTTTAAGTTGTAACCATGTTTTTTTCGACTTTTAAATAGCCTTATATTTCACTAGTTTACTATACATTTTTCCTACTAATATTATAAATTTGAAAGTTTGGACGTTAGGGTGTTTAGATGTTTTAGAAACTGAACGGATTTTACTGACGTTACTGACTGAACTGACGTTAGGGTGTTTAAACCCTGCAGAAACTGAACGGATTTTGACGAAACTTCGTATAAAGCTAGGATATTTTTGATTCATCAGTAAGCATCGAATTACCCGCGAGCGAAACCGTGGACAACAGCTAGTTAATAAAACAAAACAGGCGAAAGAATTTTTTATTTTGTACTCGTATAGCATTAGCCTGTTTCTGTTTACATAAAATAATCAATTGAACGATTCGTTAATGAAATTGATGTAATTGCAAAGCCCCTGTGGCCGTGACTGAGACCGGAGAGACTAAGGTCACCAGTTCAAATAGTGTTTTACTCTAAAACTGTTGACCTTAGTGTTGAAATGATTATCACATTTGTTTACCGTCTAGCTATTCGTTGTTTCAATAACATTTAAAGTAAGTAGTTCTTAGTGGGAAAAAAACTACAATTTCAGTTAAGCTTAGAGCTTCTGCACGTCGATTCTGTAAACATCACATATTTCGTATTCTGTAACATTGTGAAAATCAACCATAGCGCCAACGAGGGACAGTGTAGAGTAGCGGAACTATTTATACGTGAAAAATTAAATACTTGACAAATAACGGTATTCTGTAATGAGTTTTTATTGTATATTTTACAGAGATTTATGCTTTACTAGCTTTCCGCCCGCGGCTTTGCCCACGTGGACTACAAAATTCTGTACTTTGTGGATTTTCGAAGTAGAGGTTGTATGACAATTTTTAAGATTGAGAAACGTACGTTTGTAAATATATCTCAGCAAAGGTTTAAGTTCGAAGTATATCCTACATTAAATATACCAAAAGTGGTACTGTTCAGTTTAATATAATTTTAATAATTCTATTTTAATATCGACTTATGGATATCTGTCATATACTCTCAGAATTTAGGCATTTGATGCATATTTGCTTATGAACGCAAATAATATCTTCTGCATGTTGCATAGTCTCTATTGTGATTGGCCGCCATGATGGTAATCTTCTTTGCAGATCAAGAGAAGACTACATTTATCATTAAAAAGTTCTGTGCAAATAACACTTGAAAAGATTCAATTTAATGTTCTTACGCGCATTGATGATGTATTTTGATGGATCACTTTGAACCCTCATATCTTTTTTATTTGTTAACCGATTTGAATGAAATAAACACTATAACTAACTAATAACTAGCCTCCGGGGGGCTTGCCGTAATAAATAATCGAAAACCGCATTTAAATCGGTTAAGCCGTTTCGGAGTTCACTGCGTACAAACGCCCGACAAACAGACAAACAGACAAACAGATAAACAGACAAACAGACAAAAATTCTAAAAATCATTGTTTTTAGTTTAGAATCATAAATGAAACACGAAGCACGAATTTTTTCTTGAAAATATTAAATGTACAGACACGGCTAGTCTACGATTTTATTATATGTATAGATTACGACCGAAATCATGAAAAAAATCATGTAAAGTGCTAATTAATTTGCATAATTTCAATGTTTGAGTCTTGTGGTCTCTTCTATATAGAACATTTTCTTCGTAATATTTAAAAAACGCGATATTTTAAAACATTATTATTGTACTTAGGAATGTACATTTCCAAATTTTGTAACAATCCTTTTATTATTGACCCTAGAAATGGCATAAAAATTAAATACACTAACATTTCTGAGCTTTCAATTGTATTTTCACTCACAAAATACCTATCCTATTATTTGACGTATGGAATTGAAGTAAGATTCGAAATTTTAGTCAAAAACTTATTACAGAATACCGTCATTTGTCAAATATTTCATTTTTTACTTATAAATGTTTCAGCTACTCTACGCCGTCCCTCGTTAGCGCTATGGTAAATTTTCACAATATTACAGAAGAAGAATTTGACATTTCAACGCGGATTCGCATGTGATTTCGCATATGTGATGTTTACTGAATCGATCAGCAGAAATAAAGACAGTAATTTTTAGCGCACTCACTGGTGCAATATAATATCCCGATCCAATATTTGGAATAGAGAAAGTTTGAATAGTTAATACTTTTAATTTTATATCCTCTTAGTGTGATTGCTTGTAGAATTTTTAGATAAGGTGCTTAGGCGACGAAAACGTACATTTCGAAAACTCAAAAATTCTGTACAAGGACAAACGTTATATTAAAATTTAAAATTATATTAAAAAGATTAATTTGATTTGATTTGAATGAATAGTTTACATGGTGCTTACAGCAATAAGTCCTCCTGTGCCTCGGAGTATGATAATCTGTTGATCCAGTGCCTTTCCGGTTGTTACGGATTTCCATCCCATCATATTATGAGAATAAGGGATCAGAAGATGTTTGCGGACATAATTGTTGACCGTAATATCTCCTGTGCAAAATCTAGATTCTGTTGATATTGGCCGTCTCGACCAAATTTGGTCAGGAGTAGAAATATTGTTTTGAAAGGAATTATAATTATGTTTTATCCATTTTTAAATAATATTAATGATTCTGATGGACTTTAAAACAAGCAACAAAAATAAATAACTACCGAAATACCGATATAATTGTTGTTTATATCAAATACCAACCGCTGGCGCAGGGATCCAAATTTGGTCCTGGCCTGTGACACCAGATAGAGATAGATAGATCATTTTTCAAAAAGGAAGGTACAAAGCACACAGTAGAAAAAATATTAAAGAATACATACACAGAAAACGGAAAATTCAGACAATTAAGTACGAATCATAGAAATATTAATGCAAAAAGGTTTTATGATCATATTTCTTAATAATATATTTATAAAATGTAAACTCTATTAATGCATGATTTACGAGGCATACGTATATGCATTCTATTAAAAGTGCAACCCATAACATTAATAACTATTAAATTTAACATCAATGTATGGACCTAACGTGACGAAACACATAATTACAATACTGTTTAATGATTTTAATTGACCTTTATTTTATTCTTTGCTGTAATACGTTGTTCCTTTCTCCCCACTCATAGTGAACATTTGAATAATATAAAAAGTACTTGTAGCAGTAACTTGATATCATATCTTATCAGCTCCCAGCCAAATAACAAAATGTTCAGCAAAGTGAGTGCTTTAAAAAATGCCATGATCTTTTTCGTAAAAACTAAGAGCATGTGATTTATTGTGCTTTTATTTTCAGATCGTAGCTTTCGGCGCCTTCTTGGCAGCAGCCCATGCTTCCGGACACGGTCAGATCGTGTCTCATCAAAGCACTGTTCACCACGGTGGACACTACGGCGCCCCTCTCGCTCACGCCAGTCCATTGGCCTATGCTGCCCCATTGGCCCACGCCGCCCCATTGGCGCACGCCGCCCCATTGGCTCACGCTGCTCCTCTGGCTTATGCCGCCCCCGTCGCTCACTATGACGGCCATGACGCCTATGTATGTTAAAAAAGTCTTAGGATAATTCGTTTATATAGATTTGAGATATCATGCATTTCATTCGCTATGTTGTTGTCCAGGCGCACCCCAAGTACGACTTCGCGTACTCGGTGTCGGACCCGCACACCGGCGACCACAAGTCGCAGCACGAGAGCCGCGGCGGCGACGCGGTGCACGGCTCCTACTCGCTGCTGCAGCCCGACGGCTCCGTGCGCGACGTGCACTATACCGCCGATGACCACAACGGGTAAGAGACAGTTTACACAATCAAAAATTAATCGTATATCTCTAAACATAATACCGAATATTAAGTCGAAATGATGAGTGATCACTTAAGTGATAATTTTTTTCACTTGACTTAATCCAAGTAAAAAAAATTAGCATTATGGTAATATTTTATTATTTTTCCAGATTTAACGCTGTAGTCCACAACTCCGCGCCTTCCGTCCACCCTCACGCCGCCTACCCTCATCATTACTAAACCCATAATTAAAAATGCATGAAGATGTTCATTGTAAAACTGTAATTTATTAAATCTTTTACAAAACAATGTATGTTTTTCAATCCATATGTCCTTAATTATTATTTGCTAAAAATGTATTAACAAATATAATCATGTCTTTTTCCAAGAGAAGGGCATCTAGTACTATAAAAACTGAATAACTTTAAAAGGACATTACAGTGTACCTATCTTTTGAATAAAATGAAATCCTATAAATTATTGTTTAATTTTTTTTGTTTATTGCTCGATTTTCGTTATTCTTTTTTCTTAGAAATGATATACTCTAGGAGGTTCCCGTTTCCACCATTCGAGGATCTGATGATGGGAAATCAGGGAAATCGAGGATAACCGTCGAAATTTTTTCAATCAAATCCACTATTTGCGTCCGGAAATGATAACGTGATACTACTAATAGTCGGGCAACTGTAACAGAACATTACCGACTGCCATTGGTCTTTCATATAAAAAAATGCTTTAATTTAAAATTAAATAGAATAATTGAAACAAATTAACTCGATATTTTAAAGTTATCAAACATTTGGACCACATTTTCTTTTAGCGCATGTCAACTGCACTTCTTATAGACAATATGCAACAAAGGTTTTAATAGGTTGATGTTATTGTATCCCCCAGCTGTAATCTGAGCTTTTTTTACGGAATAGTGTTTTTCACTTCGCAGCGCTTTAAAATCCAAACTAGTGATCAGATTTTAATTTTCTGTGTAATCATGAGAAAAGATTGTCGTGGGCAAAATATATTTTATAGAGAATATTATGTGCTTAAGTTACCATAAGGAAATGAAAGAACATCTACGTTTATACTATTGTTTCATTTTATCTATAGGAGAACTAGTTTTCAAAGTCAAAGTCAAAGTTTTACGTTTATTTTCCAAATTGGCCTCTTTAGAGGCGCTTTTAGAGCGTCATATACATTTACATAATAAATATTTTTTTTTTACCAACGATTCGGAAGGCTGTCTATACCGAGAAAAACCGGCAAGCTTTCCTCTGCCAAAAGAAAATTTGACCAAATATTTTGATCGACTTTCGCTAATGACTTTGTCTTTATTGATTTTACGACTAAAAGGTATAGGGCGTCGTAGAGAATTCAATTTGGAATACACTACACTAACCCCTTTTTTACATCTATAAAGTGAGGAAGTTTCCTCTGAGAACTGAAAACCTAAATGTAACTTAAATGGACTGATAGGAAAGTGAGGAATTTGGTTATTTTTCAACAATGGTTTCGATGTGCATAACCTACTGCAATTTTAATCTTAAATGGCAATTATTGAAGCATTCATTGTCATCAATTATTAACCGTAACGGAAGTACATCAATTATATAAATAAGTAATTTGATCTCTGTGAATGTAAAACTTTATTTTTTTGAGTCGTTTCAAGCGATTTAATGCCGTAGAATTAGGAATTTCGTAGCATTGATTGCAACATATAACATCTATCTATTTCATAAATATTCAGGTTCCGGAGCTTACAATAATTAGCCCTGAAAATGTTTTTGCTCTGCGTTTAAAGTCATTAACCTTTTTAAAGAAAATAATACACAATAGTTATTCCACTCGTTGACTTAAATTTGAGTCTAAACTAAATAAGTAAATAAAAAACGAAATAAATCAATAAAAGATATTCTCTATATTTTACACAACGCCATTTAGTACCAAACTGAGCAAAGCTTGTACTATGGAGACTAGATAGCTGATAGACATCTTTTTTTTATAAATACAACCAGATAGTAGAAAATTACAATGTTCATCACATCATAATTTTCTACCCGTGGAAATCGAACACACACCCTGTGGCGCCATAGACACTGACGTATCCACTGCGCCAACCGAGCAGTCTGTGGTTAAAATACAGAAGTAGGTTTAACTTTAGGCTGTAAGATTAAGCTACAAACGCTGACAAATGCTCTCTTTATCCATTTGTATTTTTTGCGTTTGAATTTCGATACATCTTTTTTGGTAACATTTACTCTAGATCATAGAGAAATGTATGTGGTACATACATATAAGTGACATTTAATGCACACAGTTTATTAAAGAAAAACAAACATATGATATATATTTTTCGAATAACAGTGTATTTCCATTAAGAAAACGTTAACACAGGACATCACACAAAAACTATGCCTCATGCATGTAGTAACAGTAATTTTATGTTACAAGTGCAAATTATAAATTTCTTAACGAACATCAAAAGAGCAAATCCGCACGCAAAAACGATATGTTGTAAACTATCACATCTATTACAGGAATTCTATAACGATATCTTTTGAAGATCTACGAAAATTTTATCGACTGGAACGCAAGATAATGAGAAATTTTGTAAATTAAGAAGGCGCTATTACACAATGTAAGGCCGCTTCGTACAATATTAGAATATGAAATGAACGAAATTACACACATCCATAATTAATTAACCTTCCCTGAAAAATTATCATATTGTTTTTCTTCATTGCCCATTTGTATAAACGTTCATGGTTGCCATGAATTTCCATTAAAAGTACTTCTACTTTTTACACGAAGGTGTTTAAGTGGAATTTATAACAATTACATATAGCAATTAGAGTACTCACTAAATAGGTAAACAGGATTTGAAGTTAAGTCACAAATATCGCCTATTTCCTTCTATATATCGATACGTAAGCTCACAAACATATTTATACTATGTGGCCGAGCTATTCCTAACATGCATTTAAAATCAAATTGTGCGTGGAAACTATTTCAGAAATGAGACAATAATGTTTTTATGTTCGTGTTCACGAAGCTAAAAATATGTGAACTCTAAAGTTACAACTTATCTGTTCCTCATTCTTACCTCACCTAAAGATAATAAAAGTATAAACAATAATGACATCTTATCATGGTCCGATTAAACCCATCACAACGTAGTTCGCATGGTATTATTGTTAACTAACAACCATTCAGCTGATAATGTGTAATGAGAGAATGGTGAAGACAAAGCAATGCGGCCTTGTAGTAAGAGGACGATCTAAGATGCGCTCTCGACCCCCACCGACTTATGATGAGAATTTCTTATAAAACCCACGATTAATTATCAAAGGTATGTCAGTCACAGTTTCACGTGCAACACAAAAAATGTTTGCTAAAGTGAGTTAGAAAAAGTGACCAAAATAATTTTATTAATTTTAATCTGGTACATTTTTACAAATCAGTGTTTTTTCCAGATTATCGTGATAGGTGCTGTCATAGCCGCGGCGCAAGCTGGCCTTTTAGGACATGGACGTGGGGGTTATGCTCAACCAGGTGCCTCGCCATACGCTGGGCTTTATGGAGCGCCTGGAAGTGTTTATGGTGCTCCCTTAGGACATTCTAGTGCCCTGGCACCTGTTGCCCCTTTGGCGCATGTTTCACCTATTGCACATGCCGGCCTCCACGCCAACCTAGGTCATGGTGCTCCTTTGGCTCCCGCAACCCAATTAGGACATAACATTGGTTATGGTGGTCCTCAGTCACTTGCTCATTCTGGTCCTTTGAGCCACTCTGCGCCTCTTGCTCATGCTATCTCTCATGTTGAAAGAACCGATGTCATTTCGGCACCTCGTGTTGGGCATGCTGGTCCTTTATCTCATGCTGCAGGCCCTCTAGGTCAAGCAGGTATTTTAGGACACAGTGCTCCATTGGCTCATGCATCCCATCCATTAGGTAGCGCAGTTTCCGCTCATGCTCATCCCGGAGCTTTAGGCCACGCTGGCTCCCTTGGCGCTGCTGTTTCTCATGTGGATAGGACAGACATTATTCAAAGCGTTCCTATCAACCATGCTAGTCCATATGCCCAAGCTCCCTTAGCTCATGCTGGTCCTTTGGCTCATGCCGGTCCCTTGGCTCATGCTGGTCCTTTGGCCCACGCTGGCCCTCTCGCCCACGCTGGCCCCTACGCCCACGCCAGTCCTCTTGCGCATGCTGGTCCCTTAGCCCATGGCCGTCCCCTTGGTTATGCTGGTCCCTTAGCCCATGCCAGTCCCCTTTCCCACGCCGGCTCCTACGCCCACGCCGGTCCCTTAGCTCATGCCGGTCCCCTTGCCCATTCTGGTCCTTTAGCCCATGCCAGTCTTCTTGCCCACGCCGGTCCTCTTGCTCATGCCGGTTCCTTAGCCCATCCTGCTTCCTTAGCCCATCATGGTCCCTTAGCCCATGCTGCTCCCTTAGCCCATTCTGCCTCCCTAGCTCACGCTGCTCCCTTAGCTCATGCCGGTCCCTTAGCCCATTCCGCTTTGTCACCTTTGAACCATATCAATGCGCATTCTGCTAACCTCGGACATCTTGGAAACTATGGATATGCCAACCAGTACGCCAGAGCGCAAGACTATTTCGTACGTATCTGCAATATATATTTTTGATGCAATTCTTAACATTAGAAAATCATATTTATTATTTATATGTTTATATAATCATCCATATAACACTATTAATTTTTATAATTTAAAATATTTCAGTCATATCCGAAGTACGAGTACACGTACTCCGTTGAGGACCCCCACACTGGAGACCACAAGGCCCAACACGAAAGCAGGGACGGTGACGTTGTCAAGGGAGAATATTCGCTGCTGCAACCTGATGGTTCATACAGAAAAGTGTCTTACGCTGCCGATGACCATCACGGGTAATTATTTTTATACAAGGCATAATGACCAGCGGATTACATAAAATTTAGGGAATTGAACACTAAGAAAAAATATTTATTCAACAGACTGCCGAATGACATATATAGAATAGAAATTAAGCCGACCAATTAAAATAATTTTCACCCAAACAGTAATAAAAATAATTAGGCAATAGTCGTTATGAGTGGTGTATTACTCATAAGCACCAAGTCACATTCGAACCATTCTCCCAGTTTAAAATTTAAACTAGTACTATAAATGTAAACAAGTAATATTATTATGCTAAATTGTTACTTTCCTTCAATTACATTTGCAAAACGAGTCCACTCGCATAACATGTACATATTAAGAGCGAAATTACAAGCCCAAATTACTTCTGAGGAAGCTTTGTCGTATTTATCTTTATACCATGTGGTGGTCAAACCTGTTTGTGTATAATATGAGTAACGACCTCATGCGACCTCAAAGGTTGCAGTACGTCGATAAACAAGTATATTCCAAAACTGGCCCAAAAACCGGTTTCGATTATTCTATTAACCTCTGTACAGTTGTTGAAATCATGTCATTGTTTCAGTTTTAATGCGGTCGTGCACAACTCAGGACCTAGTCATCATGTCTACTCTTCGCAATACCATCATTAAGAAGAAATCTCGTTAGATAATGAAATGTTATTGTTTTCGCTGTGATCACTCAAACTGAATGTACAAATACGAAATAAGATAAAGTTTTACAAAAATACTTGTGTCGTTATTACAATGTACCTGAATGTTTGTTAAATAGTTGATTTTGATAAATGTTCGAACCTATTGGGATATTTAGTAATTTTACCGCAAGCTTTGTAATTATTAGTCTATGTGATAGATATATTTAGTTCGTATAATTGCTATACGTAAGATCGTGTCTCAGCTAGTCGAGTTGTGTACGCAACATTACCCCGGTAGCAGTTTGGATAATGTATAATTGAAATACTTTCATCACTGCATTTTTGCATTTAATTTAAATATGTTTTTATTGCCTAAACCATTAATTTCTCAATGTTTATGACCAGAATAATTTATTAACATTTATAATTGCAGGCAAATGACACAGTTTCTCATAATATTTCTGTGATTAATTTTTATGTTTAAATTTTATTTAATCTTTCTTACATTTTAACATAAATAATAATGTGAGTAGCTACTTCAAATTCGAATATTTTATTAATATTCTGTTATTTAACAAATTAATTATCTTCGTGTTTAAACAATATTAAACTATATACCAGTAGAAATATTCATATATATCGTAATTACTGGCTAAATTGCGTGCAATGAAATAACTTTTAACGCCTATGCCCTCCAGATAAATATCTAATCTAAGCTTCTGAGTTAACCAGCACTGTGTCACAATTCACGAGCTTGTTAAATAATTCAACAGGGAAATTAATCGTTGTCCATTTCATATTTTCCTCCTATAAAGAAAATCGTTATTCTTTAACTTTTAAAATTAAAATCTTAATTTTAAACTAAATCGTTCTTAACATAATTAAACATAATTATCTTCAATAGCTTCTTATTAAGGTAAATATAGATATATATTTTACCGGATCTAACTTACGTGAACGGAATTAACCGAACATTATACTATTACCGCTTCCGTATTTATTTGTGGTTTATCACTATGGGTGTTGTTTTACAAACATTTCTAGAAAAGTATTTCGCTTTTACAAATAGTTGTTTTATATATAGCGCATTACTAATAATGAATTCCCTTTAATATACCTTTTTACAAGCACTAATTATACCTAAATTATTTATTTTATACTGCCTCTAAATGTGACCTGAAATAAATAATATAAATTAAGATTTAATTATAAAAAATGTCCCTGCAACAATTTTCAAAAATACGTTTTCATATAAAATAATTATTAGACTAGTAGTAAAGTTCTCGAACAACAAGTACACCTATAATTAGGCTATGTTTACATGTATTTAATCACTCCTAATTCCGTTCATTCCATTTCCTCACATGCCATTCACTCACAGAAAAATAACATTAAAGTATATGGCAACACAGGGTTACCGAGTCAAGGCGTGTCTAAACAATGTTCTTTTCTTTCGAATTTATTTCACAATTTAAGCTATCGACCCTTATGATCGTATTACGATCGATGTTGAGAAACAAAATACCTGACAATTTTAGTACTACACTAAAATTGTGACCACCATGTGGTTTATCAAAGTGCACTCGATATTGAGTTTTGTAACGCATAATGCAATAATCGGACCAATTTATGCTGCATATTAGTAGGTTGACGTTTTTAATTGATTGCTAACAGTTTTGCATAGCCTTGAAGTAATTTGACCTACTGACAATATTTTTATCTAGAGTATGTTATCTATTACTTTTCTATTTGCAGTCACTGTAACAATACAATAAGTTGCTTAAATTAAAATCATTTGTGTTTCTATTTTTATCGACCTTGAAGTTAATGTATCATAACACCGGTTACGATATAAGGGTTTTGACGATATTTACTGTTTTGAAATCTAATTATATGTTATTTCTTTTCCCTTTCTTAAAGAAATTGTGATGACAGATATCTTATCGAACCACCCTAGAATGCTTTAAACCTATATATCATGTATAGTTATTGAATTATTTTAATGTTTTAATTAAGTAGAGTTAAGGATTATTTTCAAAAATACCTATAATATTGTATGGATTTAGTACGCGTTATTATGTAATGATAATAAATTTAATTTAGCCTAAAAGAAAGATTTTTGTAATAGGTTGGTATTTTTTTTCGAGTACATTTTACACAGGGACCTAAGCGAAAATATTTTTAACGAATGGCCTGAGAGTGACACATCGAAATTGAATATATCACGAGTCAAATTCCAAATAACAGAGCGTGTGGTTCAATCGCTCACTCGTGGCTGCAGGGCGCAAATGACAAGATCGAGGAAGGAGGCCTATTATCGAAGGCGCGAAATGAATGACCTCGCTGTGTCAAAGTTACGGAACTCGCTGACCGAACCCCACCACGCGCAGGGCTGGTCAGTTGGTTTTGGATTTCATATAAAAGTCCAGGCGACTACGACAATGATATCAGTCACCTGCTCTGATTAATACAGCAAAATGTTCTCCAAAGTAAGTCAATGGGGACTCACTTTGGTCCTTTGGAAATTATTCTATTAATACGAAATATTTAACTGAAACACGGATTTAAAACTAAACTATATTTTATTTTCAGGTAATCGCCCTCAGCGCCGTGTTGGCAGCTGTAAACGCTGGTCTGCTCCATCATGGAGCCGTGTCTTCGCAGAGCATCGTGCGCCATGACAGCCCCGTTCACCATGGCTCATACTACGCCGCTCCGGTAGTCCACGCCGCCCCCATCGTCCACGCTGCCCCAATCGTCCACGCTGCCCCCATCGTACATGCTCCTATTGTCCACGCTGCCCCAGTACATGCTGAATACGTAAGTTGAATTTCATGAAGAATATTATAGGCTTATTCACTATTTTAGAGCTCCAGTTATAAAAGTAGGTTTCGAACTCTACAAAAATTATATTGTCATAAATATTTACATATTTCATTCGATTACAAAAAATCTAGTAACGGATAGAGCCAGGTAACAAAATGTCCCAAACAAAATGTAGTATGATAATGCAAAAACTCCGTGACTTCTAAACGTGAACCTAATTTGTGTTACATCTTCCAGTCTCACCCAAGATACGACTACTCCTACTCCGTGGCTGACCCCCACACCGGCGACCACAAGTCGCAGCACGAGAGCCGCGACGGTGGTGCCGTCCATGGATCCTACTCCCTTGTCGAGCCTGACGGTTCCGTCCGCAAGGTAGACTACACCGCTGATGACCACCATGGGTACGTCTAAATCTAATTGAAATTTATTAGCTTAATTAAATTCAAATTCTTATTAATTAAGGATCTAAACTACAGCGATTGAATCTGATCAAGATAGTTCTGCTGATTCACAGCATTACCACGCCTCCCTGCTTACATAAACAAGACTAATTAGTATTGTGATAATATGGTGTGAAATATAACATCATTTATGATAAGACATACCTAATAAAGAGCACAATAATTAACGCAACGTAAATACTTCTAATCTATCCTTACATAATAAAATTAAGTTAACAAATTAATTACTATGAAGAACCTATAGCTCTGGCCGTAGCTGGTTACAGCCTTCAGATGTTTAAATTAACAAAGTCCTGTGATATTAACAGTCTTAACAATTGTACTTGCAGCTTCAACGCCGTCGTCCACAAGACCGCCGGCCACCACCCCGCCCCCGTGGTGCACGCTCTCCCCGTGGTGCACGCCGCCCCCGTCCACGCCTCCTATGCCGTCGCCCCCATCGCCCATGGCCATCATGGTCTCCACTACTAAACGACTAGCCTAGGTTGTGATCGAGATGGATGAATGATTGTTGTGATAATTTATGTGCATACTATGAACTTCTGTGTGAACTCTTGTAAATAAATATACAGTTTACTGATCAGTATTCATTCGTTTTATTATACCATATTATTATATTTAAGCTTGCTCTTGTTGCGTTGTTTATAATCATAAATTTCACATTAATACTCAAACTACCCTTGAAACATTGCGATAGTGGCCCAAAAGTGATTATTAATATCGGAATTACCAAACACGCGTGCTCGCGTGCGCAATTCTATGAACTTCTTATTTTGTACATTATAATTAAACATTCAACCGATCCTTGCGCAAATGTTCTTATTTTATTCTAAATCGATGCATTTGAGACATTTTGAAAAAATATAATTTGTTCTTTTCTCAGCAAAAATATACCTTTACATGCAATTTTGGTTCGTATAACAAATCATAACTTAGGCAGTTATTTCAACACTAACACGACAGTAATTTCTCGACGCATAAAGGCCAATTTAAACGCAATCATTATACAGAAGGTACAAGTATGCGTCCCGTCGCGTCGGCCGGCAAACACGGGTCCCATTATGTACAGAATTGTCAAACAAATTGCCGCCAATTTCCTACGCGCTAGAGGTTACATTTCGCAACATGTTGATGCCATTAATGGTTGAATTAAAACACAATTCACCGGCTTATATTATGTTCTTTATTTACAATATGCCGTTATTGTCTTCATCATTATGTTTAATATATTCTCATATTACTTTGCCAGAATGAGGTCGTCGATATAAACATTACATCTGTGTGTCGACTGACACTAATGCTTAGATATTATATTATTATTAAATATTAATTTTTTTTTTGAGTTTCTAAGGCTATGCCTGTGATGTAAATCTATTTTAATGCACAGAAGGACGACTCTTCGTGATCTTATAAATATAAAAACAATATATTAAAATAATTGTTTATATTTGCTATTTTAACACAGACGATTTAAAAAAAAAGTAATGAAAAAAATCTTAAAAAAGTAATGAAAATCTCCTTAATTTTCACGATTATTACATTTTCAAAACTGCTGTCAAATAAAGGCTAGGAGATAATCTTGTAGCCTTGAAATATAGGCTTAATATCCGACTATTGAACTGACACAATACTGAACTTAAGCTACGTTTACACTTAACTTCCACCGTTATCGTACCAAGAAGTGGCAATTACCAATGTTAAAATGTAGATAATTTTCAAGAAAGAAAGTAAGGAAGATATAATGTATCAAAACTGGATCGACTCTACAAATTGTGAACGAGACACGAAGAGTTTTTAAAAGGATGGCTGAGAAAGAACAAATAATTTATAATACATTTGTAGGTTTATTGAGTAGAATGAAAAAAATAATTATTATTTACACAATTATTATTTTCACAATGCTCATTTCAGCAAATAGAGTGCTGAATATTTTAAAGAATTATTACGAGAGAATGTAAACGACCTCTTAAATCTCATGGTATGTAATATCAATTGTTTTGCGTATTGGCGTTCATAACACGCTTTTTCGAGGTTTGTTATGGCACAAGGGTTATTAACATTGTTGCTGGTTCACATGAGATTTTACCATACCACCTTAATTATTTTTTGATATTGTTAATATTATCACAATATTTTAAAATTATTTTTACTAAAATTTAATTGGTAGAAGACAGAACATATGTAAAGATAAATGATGGAGTCAATTTATAACCATAATATTATTCTGCGATCTTTGTAAATATTTTCGTTAAAATTTCAAGTACTTTATGGCGGTATGTGCTTAATATGAAATGCAAAAAATAAAAGTTTATGCTAAAGTGACGTTGCGTCATACAAGTATCAGGTGTTAGCAACTTAAACATGATTTTAACATGATCAATGTTAATGATTTTAACTCATATATGATCACTAAATTAAAGCATCTTTTGTTTCAATAAATCCTGTGCTAAAGTGAATATAAACCTAATTTTGTTTCGGAAGACTTCATCTTTCCGTTTTGCTGACTCAGTATTCTGGGAGAAATTAATAACCAAAGAAATTTATATAATTAAGTAATACATATTGCTCTAGTTTTTAATTTGTCATGTTTAAAATCTTGTAACATACATTTCATAATAATTTTTATGTTGTCCCTATTCTTAGCTATTGTTAAACGTTTAAGGTATTTAATATTGTTTCCCATGCTAACAAAAACTAAACCTTTTATGCAAATACAAGTAATGTGCATATAACATTGATTTCTTGATATTAAATTAATTTAAGTATAAACTGAGTGTTAACACTTCTAAAGATAAGGAGCTATTTTACACATGTACAACAAGCATCTTCGCATTATACTCGTCAAGTTAATCTATGTAGGTACTTGGTACTTCTCTCTCCTGTGTATATCGTCGTACCTTTTTCTTTTATACAGTTATAATTTACGCATTTACTGCTATCAAAAAATATTCAAATTTTCGTTCAAAGTATGTCTTTCTAATGCATTTGGGTGGAATTTCAAATAAATCAAACACGTAATAACATTTTAATAATCAGGAACTTCTACTTTCAAAATCTTTTTAATCTTGACAGGGTTAGGCGAAAAACGTGATAATAGCTTAATAATACCATTACCAACACGTTACGATAGAGGTATAAACAAACTCTGAGAAATTAATCAATAGATTTTTGCTCTAATAATTCCCACAATTATAACTTGTATATAAGCTAATAAAGTTAGCTAATTCAGTCACTCATGTCCCCGATCTCGCCTAGGATTGGAATTTAACACTTCTTAAATTCATTTATTAGTAAAAATCCAAAATGTATAGGGTAAGTCCTAATTTTATTCAGTACCTAATCATTACTTTTCTTTCAGATCTTTTTTCAATCTTTTTATGTTGATTTTCTTCTGATTATAGATACTCGGCATTTTTGCAATAATGTCGGCGTGTCAAGCGCTGTTTCCGTTGCATCATCATCACCATATTCCTGAGGCGATATCTCATCAGCATATAGAGAAGCATGACGGGCCCCATCATCCAATACCCATTCACCACCCGATACCGATACATCACCCGATACCCATTCATCACCATATTCCAATTCATCACCACATTCCACACCATATACCACATATACCGCATGTGCCACATGCCATTCATCATGATCATTACGTAAGTACCGCGATTCTTTCTTTTTTACCTTATAAAATAGTGAGGCATTACAAAAAAGTTTAATAGGTAATTCATTTATAACATAAGCTTTAGTTGTTTAGTAAAAAAGTAAATTAAAGCAAAATTACTTCGTTTATACTAATTTCATTAAATTCCTTCCGTTGATTATTCAGTATATGTATAAAGTAATATTTGAAAGAAAACTAAATTTATATTAAATTTGATATCGCCGTGGTTGTTCCTTCATATATTTCCCTTGTATTTAATATAACTAAGTCACGTACACCTATTTATTTTGAGGTTATATTTCAGGCTTTCCCAGAATACAAGTTCGCGTATTCAGTACACGACCACCACACGGGGGATGTAAAGTCGCAGCATGAGTTCCGCCACGGAGACCTGGTGCAAGGAGGGTATGAGCTGATCGAACCTGACGGCAGGACCAGGAAGGTCGAATACAAAGCAGATGATCATACCGGGTAAGTGCTCATATAGCCTATATATATCGTTAAAATATTTTTTATAAGTCAGTAAAATATTGTATAGCCCTGTATCGGATGCCCTAAACATGTATTTAAGTAATTAATTTAAAAATTAAAATATTCGTGATAAATAGAAGTTCAGCAGAAGTGTAATATATTACCAACAAAAATATATTATTGTAATTATAATAATCGCGAAAATTGTAGCAGAGGGCTTCGAATATTCTAGACACACAAGTGTAGTAATTTGAGTTGAGAAATATATTAGACGGTAACATAACAAATGAGCCTTGTCATAACCTAACCTCAACTGACGAGCCAGAACGAATCCGTAATGAAATATTTATTTGTTTAAAATAGGCAATAAATCAAGGATTAATCATAACATGATCGTTTATAAAGATCGAGAAATATTAATACAATATGAATCCTTCAGTAGTTAAGCAATACTTAAAATAAATTAAAAATTCCTTAAAAAATCTGTGGAATAGGTTAATAAATAAAAGAAAAAAAAATATAATGGATTAATAAATTATTATAGTACATGCGTCAAGTAAAACAAGGATTTAAGCCAACAAACAGACGCACATATTAACAGTACCTACTTGGTTCTATATGTTGGAAAAATATTTTTTTATATTATACAGCAGGGAGCATGCGGTACACCTGGTGTCATGTGACTGACCTGACATGGCCGGCTTGAACGAAGGGGAGGGGATAAGGAGAGGAAATTAATGGTGGGGAATTGGAAGAAGAGAACAAGATGGAAGAGTAGAACAAGATGGGATAGGAATGGGGTGGGAATACAGGTCTCCGGGCCCCCGAAAATGTATAATAACTGCTTCATGCCGATCTTCTGCTGAGAGGGTGATAATTTCAACGGTACTAGCTTGGACCAATCATGCAGTGGTCAGTTCCCACTCTTTTATTGCTGAAAATGACATACATGACTAGAAATGGGGTCGCGAACCATGTATTCTAACCCGTCGCCACACGGATACAATATATGTTTTGTCTAATATCAGAATTTAAACCGATACAAAATCTTTACAACGTTGCTCCGAAGTAAAGCACTTAATGATTGTCTTTATTTATTTTTACAGATTTAACGCAGTAGTCCATCATTCATCACCCCATCACCATATCCATTTACAACATCATATTTAATAATTAAATAAAAATCTAACGATATTGCAAACACCTCTGAAATGTATTTTTAGTATAAGGAAAGCAACCAAATAATAATAAAGTATTAGCGCTAAGATGTTTTTATTTCATGGTCCTTAGTCATATAATGTAATGCTTTAGCTTCCAGCTTTCCAAACTAATACTAGAGACGACTGTCTCGTTTCCCGGCTTCCTAAATGTAACTGGACATCATGTTTCTTTTTAATGTATAGCCGGCCAGAATTATTTTATTTATGAGCCGATTTTCGTTATTCTGTTTTTGATTGAAGGGTTCACTCTCCAGTGGATTAAATTTTCGTCATTTGAGGACCGCATAATGGGAAACTAGAGAAATCGAAGAAACCCTAAAAAATTATAGACAAACTTTAATTAAGAAAACACTCCCTTTCTAAGTTTTCTTAATGAAAATCGGGAACCTTATCCCAACCGTTAAAAGTTTCGACATGAATTTTCCGAGAACGATCAATTCCTGCCTCGAGATGTACGTTATTCTATTTTGTTAATGAATAACTTTCTTTATAACACACAAAATCAGAGAAATAACGCCTATTGTACGTAGCAAATAGCAGCTCACATGCCTCGTAAACATTTTAAGCATTTACTTTCATATATATACTTGATAGATTGTGACTAAACAAGTCATCAAGTCTATAAAAAATTTATACATTTACTTTCAACTTGAAGCCTAAAAGTATAACACCTGTATTCTAATACATATCTCGAGCATTCCTCGACTTCACTCAACCTCTGTCAACGAAAATTTACATTCTGAATCGGAAAAAAACTCTACTAACTCACGTCCACTCACGATAAGAAGAAATAGTAACACCTCCATCCACTTCGATCTATTTATTAGAATATAATATTTTTATGTTACTTCAATCATCAATTTTTGAATGAAATTTACTTGGAACTAAAATTAAGAGAACTTATTAGAATACGGGTGTAAGATTTTAATTAGAATGAAGTTTGAAAAAGTTATTAATTATTAAAGCAGTAATCTATAATAATAATGTATATAATAATCTATGCATTGTAAATTTTGAATTACCGCGATCAAAGACATGGCTTAACAGTGAAGATCTATGAATGCCTGCACCATATTTTTCACAATTCAAAGAGAGTGTTTTTGCTAAATTATTTTTATAGGCGGTGAAATTATATCAAATCAAAGCAACTGATTGTTAAGCACATTCTAATATTTTCCTTATGACTGTATATTATAAATAGATAAACTATCCACCTTAAATTGCACTACTTATACTAAGAGAATAATGTAAACTTAAATCCAACTAAAAACGTATATTTTTTTATTTTTATTTTTATATATACTTATGCATTTAAAGTTGGCATTGATTGACATCGTTAAATCATCTCTTAGAAATACTTTTCTAGTTCCATAACTAATATCCGCTACAGTGTAACTATAAATAGAAATAAGTATTTTTAATTCAATGAAAACGTCGATGCTATAAAAGTTTTGATTATTAGAAATAAGTATAATCGAAATAATTAGTAGAAATAAATATAATTGATGTTATACTGGAAACAATGTATTATAAACTTGTAATCTTCTAATTAGCACAAATAAAATGGTATCGGTCTGTTCACATTGATGGGTTCCGTAATAGAAGTAAAATCATAGTTGAGTATAATTATGAGTAGTTTCGAGTTGATGAAGTAACAAATTGTGATAACTGTATGGATATCATCTAACGTTATTAGTTTTCTAAAATATGTATATTATACTGCGTGATTGATACGATTCTTAGCTCGGAATAATAGTATTCTTTAATAAGATGGAAAATATATTTTACCGAGTACAGTTTATAATATTAGTAATAAAATATGCCTGATTTTTTGTCTGTCTCTGCTTCACTCCTAAACCACTAAACCGATATGGATGAAATATAGTTTGAAACTCACGAAAAGGTATAGGATACTTTTTATCCCGGAAAACCTCCGAGAACGGAAAATATACGCGGGTAAAACCGCGTGGCTCAGCTCGTAAAACTAATTAAAGCATTACTTCATTGAACAGCGATAAATATGAAAAATCACCCCTGAATTGAAATCACTCAAATTATTGACGAACGGAATACGGAAATAAACAATGAAGAAAATAAATTCAGTTACGGAACCCAAACCAGACAAATATTGTTATTATTTTTATTTAATGGAATAATGTTATTTTTTTCTCATTAGCTCATTATACTTTTAATGCAAATGTGTTCCACGCATGCGAATTATTAAACCTAATAGTTGAAATCGATCCGTAGTATTTAAGATAAAAGATCCGATAATCTTGTGTTTAGCGTAATAGAGCATCAATCAGTAAGCGCTAAACATGATTAAGGTAAGTCTGTACATCATTAATTATTATTTTAATATTCTTCATGTATCTATCATTATAGTAACATTAAAATTGTAATAGTGGTAGTTTTGTAACTCAGTTTGTTGTTTGTGTGTTATTACGAGCTCTGCTCTTTAAGCACTTTTGTGGATATTTATTTTAGGTACGTTAAAGACTTACTATCAGACTTATATATTTATTAATTATTACAAATTTAATAAACTGCTACAATGTTTATGAAGGTATGTATTTTGTAAACAGTGATTTTTAAATAATATATCTAGTTACGGCAAATTTATAAAAACTAAACCGCGACTAAATTTCTATTAAATGTATTAAAATATTTGTGTTGTTTCACTTGTGTTCGTTTCAGATACTCGTTTTTGCCGTTGTTGTGGTAACAGGGGTTGTAAGCGAAATACAAGAGACCGCACAACCGACTCAGTACTATGAGAGCAGTGATTACGTGAGGCATTACGAACCGTACCCGTACCACGACTATCACGACAGGAGAGATGTATGTTAATATCTTACCCATTTTTAGATTTATTACAATCGATAAAATTTTAACAATACAATTTTTTTCAGAACCGACATGATAGACACCATCACGATCGTGACCGACACCATTCGTACGTAATCTTATTAAAATTATTAATATTTTTATTATTTTACTTTAGAGACATGTTACTATTTTTCTTACACGTATATATGAAACTATGAATTGTGTTTGTGTGTTTAATTTATATTTAAAAAACTAAATGGATATTGCAACAATAATAAATAAATAAAATAAAATATATTCCTGGACATTGAACACAACGCTTTAGATAACTGATAGACATACTTAAACATTACTTTGTTTTGTAAATACATACAAACTATAAATAAATTAACACCCAGACAGAAGAAAATTACAATGTTTAACACATAAAAATTTTCTACTCGTGGGGAACCCAACTGCGCCAATATACACGATAATCTTTTAAAAGAATAAATTAAAAGAAAGTGTTATTTTTCAGGCACCGACATAGACATGACGACCGCCATCACCACGACAGGCACCGCGATAGGCACGACCACAGAGACTATTATCCTCACCACCCCTCCTACGTGGAACCCTTGAACCACGGCTATGAACATTCACGTGGACTTTATGGCCACCTCCCGCTACTGCCTAAACCATACATCCCAACAGTACCTAGCCCGTACGTAGAACGAAAGATAGAATCAAGCTATCCTTCATACTATGGAAATCATTACAACTACGGATACAACTATCCTGCCCGAGACTACATACCAGTAAAGGAACCACATGATCCGTACGACTACTACAACCCATATGGAAGTTATAGTGGATATAACCATTACATATAAATAAAATGAACTTAGCAGGTACAAGCCTAACTCATGGCCAGTGATTTATTTTTGTAAAAACACCTCAACTTAGAACCCACGATTTTTCTTAAATATTGTTATTAATATACCAGAATTTGATTAAACATTTTTGTTTTATTTTTACCTGTATAATAATGTACCTATCTAAGATAAATCATCCGTTTGTGTATCTTAAATGGTGAGAATATATAACTTTAAAAAATGTTCATCAGATAAATAAACTAAATATATTTGATAGAAAATAAACACATTAATAAAATAGGAATGCAGAGAATCCTACTGCTCAAATCTTTCGTTTTTAAATGTTTGCTTTTGTGTTGATTTCTAATGTTTTGCTAAGTATTAACATTGTAACGATACGTGGTTAACATAAGATAAAGATTGTTAATATTATGCTAAAAGTGGCTAATTATCTAAGTAATTTACTTTATGTTGATTGTTATTTACTTGATTTGACTCGTAACAAAATAATAGTTTGTATTCACGCACTTAATTTTTTAATTATAATTGGTATTCTTAATCGTTAAACATTCAAAATACCGTTCTTATCTAGTATTATCAATAGATCAGACATGCAGCATACTTCTGTATCATGATTAAAGTAAGTGAAATAATAAAAGAAAAAATGTACGTACTTAAATATATTTTAGAATTTAAAAAGTATTTAATCTATACCCATAATACATTGATGATAAATTTCGTTTTTAGTTACTGATTGTTGCCGCTGTTATAACAATTGGGTTTGCCAACAATAATGAACTTCATTCTTATGGGGGCAATTATAAAATTATAACTGAGGAGTCTAGCGTTCCATTCGAAAATAATTACTTAAATGTAAAGGTATGTATAATTTTGATTTTGTTTAACCATATAATTTAACATTTTTATTGATTTAGAAACCAATTTAGTAATCTGTATGGTCTGTATGTTAGATGGTTAGAATATTTCCTTAATCATGAAATATGAAATCTTCGTAAGAAATTTGAAAATGTAGATAAAAAATATAACCCTACCAAATTCATTCCGCGCCGCCACGTTGGTTCAGTGGAAGCGTGAAGCTGTACAAACGATTGATGCAGGTCGATCCCCGGTGGAGACGTCAAAAAATGTCTCAATCTGGTAGGATATAAAAAGGCCGTAAACGCTTTGCCACTTCTAGGGTAATATTAAGATGTAATAAAGATCGATGAACCTGAAACACAAAATATAACTCTCAACTATTTTTCAGAATAACTGGAGCCCATGGAATGTTAACCATGAGTCTATTAGGTATGTTTTGGCTTTTTTATTCGTTCCAATTTTTTTACTTGCTTTAACTTTATAAATCGGTCTTAAAAAGTTGATCGAAATAACTGTTCTGTAATGAAAGTAACGTAATTACATGAAAGATTTCATAATTGATTTTTATATTTACAGATCAAATAGTATAAATATACCATTCTGGAATAAGAATAAAAATGTTGAGGAGAACGTAAACGTTGCTCACAAATCTGATAGCTATGGAGTGTACGATGACAAATACAGCAACGAATATCTACAACCTATTAAGACACCAGCAGAAGATAAAAATGTAAATCATTATTTGAAACACAATATTGCAACAATTGATTTATCAAGTAATGATATACATACAAATGAGCTTAGTCATAAGTTTCATACCTTAAAATCTGTTAAACCTCTTTTCATACCAAGAAGGTACAATATAAATCAAGGGCAAGTAAACAATGAACCGAGTCAATATACAAAACACTACAGGCCTCCACAAGTTAATTCAAATATAATATTTTTACCTACGACTAGTATTTTCCAAGGTTATAATAATGACGTCCACAAATTTAATAATGACGACATGGATAATAATAATTATGCAAGGCAAGGCCAAATACATTTTGGAGATGTCGTCAGAGAATTAATTTTAAAGAGAAGAACTTATCCCAATATAGTACATCACTTCGATGAGTATATTAATAAACATCGATTTGCATCGAGCCAATTAGCAACAGGAAACAACAAATTTGCAGAAAATGAAGCGAAAATTAATGATGATTCATTAATGCATCGTTACTATGGTCAAATTGGTTATCCACACCATGACTACAAAGTATTGAAGGATACTAAAATTCTCCACAATAAATTAAATTACATTCCTTTAAAGAACTTTAATACTGCCAAAATAAATAACTTAATTATGGACAACAGGTTTCATAGCTTTACACCTCATAATATTATAAAGAATGAAAACTTTTTCATTCCCAACAATGAGCATTTGAGACATTCATATAAAAAGCAATATTTTTCCCCATATGAAAAAAATAGTATTCACAGTGTGGAACCAGTGAAAAACAAAAAACCAGCACTACAAACATACAACTCTTTAAGCAATAATGCCTATCTAGATTCTTCAAATATAGACTACGGAAACGGATATGAAGAGCATATCAAGCCAATAAAAGACTTATTTGTACCTTACCAAACTTTGAAGAATTACGGTTATGAACAAAGTCAGGAAGAAAATATAAAGAATAATGACACTAATTACAGTACGCAACTGAAACATTCAATTAAGGCAATTTATCCCTATGAAGTAAATAAATTAAAGTATATAAGAAATGTTGCTTCTATCAAGGAATTGGATGATAAAGCTGATAACGTACCTGTAGCTACAAAAACTTCTTTGGAAAATTATAAAATTATAAATAATAATTTACACAATATTCCCTTCAACCTACACAAAATATGATGTTGATCCATACACTGTCGGCACTTTAATGCCATTGAAAAAAATTCCTCCACCATATGTGCTTCCTGAATATGCGCGTCATAATTACAAAGAAATTATAGATAAGAACCAATATTCCCTATTTTAATAAAATATTACAACTTACTATTGTAAAAATATTACCTTTTAACTAGTTATAATTAGTTGTAATGATGATTTTCGTTTCAATAAAGAGAAATATAAAACAAAACATAAATTTATTTTTACTATCGAATTATTCCTGTGTTTTCCCAATCCTACTAAGTCTATAAATATATTCTGAACTATATAAACACATTTTTGAAATCGTGCACGAAAATGAAATAAACAAGTTTTTAACAATGTATATTAATGAAATAATAATATCTAAACCTACTTCATACATTCATCTCACTATATCATTGATATTGGATTATTATCAAAGGTCATGTATTTGAAAGCGAAGCAGTGTATAAAATACATTAGTCAGACTCGTGTCAATAATTAATATATCAATAATTAATTAATGACCAGTTTTAAATCAATGCGTGTTGCGAAACAATGCCCTTGAGGTTAGCAGAGGAAACTCATCTACGTTTCACGAATTAAACTAGTTATGATGAATTTTCTTCATGCAGGATATAATTAAGTAAGTGTCCTTATTAACAAATAATATGCTGCTTTAGGCCCTCGATGCATCAATATAAAGATCGCCTGAAATCTGAAAATGCATTATTGTGTTACCCGTTTCAGCGTTATTCACAGACATGTGGTTACAGGTTTGTTTTATTATTTATTAAAACATCCTATTTTGTACACTGAAACACACAATATAGTGAATTAAAAGTACATTTGAAGGAAAAAGTAAAGTAGGTAGAAGAGATATTTAATTGTAACTTTTTTACATTTGTTAAATATTGAGAGAGAATGTAATGTACAAAACAAACAGAAATAATACTTACTTAATTTAAATAACTTGTGCAAAATTACACTATAACAACGACGAAGCTGGATTTAATCTATTGCTACTGTGAAACGATTTTATAATTGTCTTATGTAAAATTTTATAATGTGTACTTAAATACATTTATCTGATTTTAGCTTACCGCTCTCTGCCTCCTGGCTATCGGAGTGCAGAGTAATGCAGTTTCATACGCTCATTCTGATGGTCACGGGCACCATGGTCTTCATTGGCCATATGGTTATCCGTACGCCCACCGTTATGGATACTATGGCTATCCACACTTATCTCATGGCTACTACGGTCACCATCTGAACCATGGCCACAACTACGGGCACCACCATAATTATAACTACGGTCATGGACACCACGGATACGGTCACTATGCTGGACATCACGGCCACTACGGTCACCTGGGTCATCACGGATATTACGGTCATCTTGGACACCTTGGTCATGGCTACGGTTCTCATATTGGTCACGGACATGGCCACAATTACCACCACATTCCCCTCCGCCATGGATACTCTCATTTATTACATGGTTATGACTTAGGCCATCACGGTTACCATCACCATGGCCACAACATTGGACATTTGAGCCACGGTTATCATCATGGCCACCACCTTGGTCATTTGAACCACGGCTACCACTATACGCCTCTACGCCATGATAACCATGATTACGTGCACCATGGTTACCACCACGCGCCTGCTGTACACCATGAGCATCGCGTGGATCACATACATCGTGACAACCATCACGCGCCCCTACACGGACATTTGCTGCCCGACAACCACTATGGCCATGTACACCACAATTATGAACATGATCACAATGACCACGTAAGTAGAAAAAATATTTTTATAATAACATAATTTTGTCAAACTAACTTTTCATAAGTGCACTCCGATAATATTAGAAATCGTTAATAATATACACCAAAGACGTAATTTTTATTTGTAATCAATAACAAATTTTAAACGATCAATATCCGAAACTAAATATATAATTATATCCGAAACGAAATAAAATAATGTTTTCGGAAGTGAAAATCATCGTCAAGAAATACAGAAATACTTGAAACAAAGGAAATTAAATATACCATTTCTTAACTGCGATAAATATAATAATATCGTTCTCCTTAAATATTTGTCCAGTTAACTCAATGTCATAGAGCCATAATATCTTTCCGTTAAGAACTTATTTAGAAAATAACCATTGATATTTTTTAGCATACCTTCCCGTCGTACAGTTTCTCGTACTCTGTTCACGATCCCCACACCGGTGACATCAAGGGGCAGCATGAGACTCGCCACGGAGACGAAGTCGTCGGAAACTACCACCTCCTGCAGCCTGACGGCCATGTGCGCCACGTGGATTACAAAGCCGATGACCACCACGGGTAATTATAGTTATTCCACTACATAAATTCTATATAAATACTAAAATAACACGCTATGCTATATGAATTCTGCAATTAACACGCTCAGCTATAGAAATTCTGTAAATAACACGCTAAGCTTCTAAATAGTCTATTGGTTCGAGGTATTTTATTGAGTATAATATTTTGGATTACGATTACGGCAAATTTTTCAATAATAGGTATCACGACATTTTCAATAGCTGAATCTGTAACATCTAAGAAACGAAGTGTAGCTATAGATATTATGAGCCTGTTATCGGCTTAAGATATCACATCCACACAAAAATAATTTTCATGGCAATAAAAGAAATCCCTTCTTTCCAGTTTCCGCGCCAATGTTCACTTCAAGTCAGCCCATCCACATTATGAACATCATGATCGACATTATGGCTACGACCATTAAAAAAACCGATACCACAAATTTTTTATATGACCACAAATATAAAGATAGGATTGTTGAAAAATATTTAGTGTTACCAAATTGCAAACGCTTTTTATTAAAAGCATCAAAAAGCAAAATGATTTCTTTATTTACCTTTACCACCTTTTACCTTTTAGTATTAGGACCCAAAAATATTCCCCGAATTGATAAACTCCCCGTTTTTGTAAAATCAGTTAATAATGGAAATAATTAGAAAAAAATAATTCAGATCTTTTATCCCCTAAAACTTAATCCATTTGGATCTCAGTTTAACATCTTTAAATTTTGCAGGTATTTTATAACTATATTTTTAAATAATTTTAACTATACCTACTATAAATATTTAACACATGCAAAGGAAATGCAGATTCAGTGATTAATGATTCATGATCCTGAAAAACATTAAACGGAAGTTACGACCTTTATCATTCTCAGTCCAAGTATTAAGAGATTTTTTATGATCTTCCTTCATTATTTTTAGATTTTAATTTTCGTTGATGACTATGAGAACTTAAAAAAATATATGTAACCGCTTTATATGAATCGAATGGTACGTTGCATAAACGTATGCTACTGTCATCTATATTTTGCTTGGCGAACGTCTATTGATATCTTATACCTTTCACGTCGTACATTGGCCTAGATAAACCTTACTAGGTTATGATTAATATTGTCTTCTATAGATGGCGCGACCGTTTTATTTTTAACCGACTTACAAAAAAAAGGAGGAGGTTATCAATTCGACCGTATTTTTTTTTTTTTTTTATGTATGTTACCGCATATCTCCGGCGTTTATGGACCGATTTGGAAATTTTTTTTTACATTCGAAAGAGTAGAGTTCATGTGTGGTCCCATATAAATTTGGTTCACGTCAGATCATCCATGTGGAAGATATTCCAGGGAACTCCTCGAAAATCAACGGAATAAGCTCCGCGGTTAAGGTTTAATGATGTATATATCAACTAAATTGTGACTAGATGATGTGATTACCCTTCACAGGACACTAAAAAGGATAAAATAAAAATTTTTGCCAAAAAATAGAACCGACTTTCCTCGCTCTAAAAAGTAGAAAATAACTTTTATTTCATTTTTGTTGAAATCTATACAAAGTCGGTGCCTTATCTATTTTCAATTTAACAAGATTTTGCACCGACTTTGTATAGATTTCAACAAAAATGAAATAAAAGTTATTTTCTACTTTTTAGAGCGAGGAAGTCGGTTCTATTTTTTGGCAAAAATTTTTATGATGATTAATAAATTAAATTAAAAAACTAATCTTGTCTTGTAAGGAATTATTACAGATACAATTCCAGTAAAACGTGAACCATCCAAACAATTAAGAATTAAAAAATCGAATCAATAGTTAAATATATTTGAAAAACACATCAATTCATACAAACATAGACATCGAAAGTTCTTTTAAGACAGGATTAGATAAACTCAGTATGTAATTATTATTAAGTATATGAGGAAATAATAAATATAAAGTTTTTGAAATAAAGTGTGAAAGTGTTAGAAATTACGAAATTTTTATTAGATACAATAATTAAGTGTGTTAGATATTAATTACGTATTATTTCACAACAAGGTGATAAAAATGCACACTAATTATTAATGAGATTAATCTTGTTCTACAAGGACTTTATTACGCACGGACAATTTCTAATGTAAAAAATTAATGCAAGACCATTCCATTAATTTTATCGTATTTAATTAAAGATTCTTGTCATGAATTGATTTATTAAACAAACTTTTTGATACGTTAAATACAATATATTTAAAATCAAATTACATCTTTCATATACCTCTCTAATTAGAGGATCCATTTCACTTATAACTCTTTTAACTGAAAATCGAGACCTAAATAGCCAAAATAATACCTAAATACTTTTTACGTTTTCCTTATTGGTAAACACTTAGTGTAATTAGAGTCTAGAAACATATAACATAAGCGAATAATTTATATAAATATGTGTGTAATTAAAAGTACCTATCTATAGTCGGATATTGATACTTATGGCACCAAGAAAAAAAGATTTGGTATTTCCGTCCGACCTGAAAACAACACAGTCTTGTAACCACTTTTAACGCGCACATGTAAATTTAAATTATAAAGCAGAGTACCAATAAACGTGAACTAATTGAATATTTGTAACCTTTGAATTTCTTTTAATTTATTCGAATTGTCAACATTAAGTACATCGTACTTGTTGTTGGCTAATCGCAATTATATCTCCGTTAAGAAATATAAGTGGTTTCCATCATCAGTTCAGCAAAATGACATATCGAGAATCATATTTCAAGCTTTTAAAAGTTATGTTAAGAAAACTTTCAATAACTTTTTCTATTTTGAGAGCTTTCGTCAGACTCCCTTATCTTGAATCCCCGAATCTTGATTTAGCTAAAATGACAAATATTGAGAATTACAGTAACGTTAAAAGATCGTGAATACAATAAGAATTAATTGCTAGCTAGGCATTATTTCCTAAAACGTACAGTCTAATATTTTTTTTTTTTTATTCAATAAAGCCATAATTAAGGGGTCAGTTTTTTAAATATAAAATGAATGTTTAGTATCGTGCTGGTATGATATAGATGTTTGTTTGCTCGCTACTGTTTTGATTAATATCTGCGAAAATTGTTGATTAATTCGCGGTCCGATTTACTCAGAATCAAACTCCATAACCATGCTATTTAACTTTTAAATATTTAGTTTAGTGCTGTCCTTCACCTTTAATCTACAGACAATAAACATGTCCTTAGGCTAGATATACGAGATATTTCAGATGCCATAAAGAAGCCAAGTCACTGTCAGAATGTAAACATTTCTGGACCAAATTAAACCTGAAGTCGAAATACAAGTACGTAACATGGCGTATGAATTACTCTCCGTGCAGATTATAGATTGTATGATTACTTAACAAGATTAATCCGTCTGATACAACCACTTTTCGTATCGAGATAAATATCCTTCTAATTTCTACTGATAGTGATATTTGAGTTACACTTAGAACGCATATAGGTAATATGTGGTGCTTTAAATTTTATTTAATACTTAATAGCAACATGACTTACGTAAATATGTTATGTAAGAGTTTGTTAAACATTAAATAAATATTTCATTTAAATCTATGTGACGAAGAATATCGATAAAATATAATTTAGCGCAAGCTTAAAGATCAAAGCTAATACCATACGATTGTTTTCAAAAACTCTTTTAGTTTCTGTACATAGTTTTATGAAAACTATTTCACAAATATTGCACTTATGATCTTTTAACCTTTAGCACTATCCTACATAGGCGTGACCCTATACTGACAAGGTGAGGCGAGGCGTATTTAACGTCACCAATAAAATTAACCTAAGTGTCACCTGCGATCACGGAACACTCATTGAAGTCACTGTAAATTTTTAACTGTGAAAAATCTATTGAATTTGTGTTATGTATATTTAGTTGCATATCAGTAAAATTGATTGTAGTGGTAAATATAATTTATGCAAAGTAATAAATTTAAAAGGAAAGCATATCCCTCATGTTAGCAGGCGTAAAGACTTCGTAACCATTATCAGTATAAAATCTCGTAGTAGGTATAACAACTACTCAATGACATGTACTTGGGTGCATTACAAATTATATAACACCATGCGAAATAACTGGTTAATACTTTGTCACCGATATATTTCACTGATACCGTCGCTGTCACCACGTAACGTAACATACCTTGTCCGACCCACCTCTTTAGTGCCCTACTGACACTCATAAACAGATAGTATGACCTATTATAATGTCTAGCTCCGTGACATTTGAATACGGTGTTGCCGTCAAGGAACAAAGATATTGCTCTAGCGACAATGCTCAAACTGTGAAGAAATTCGCATAATGGTAATGCTTACTAATAAATCCTTCCATTGAAATATATGGAATTGCATAGCAATATATATCTATACGAATTAATGGTCGGTCAAAGGTCGAAATTGCATGTGATTCATGCCGTAAAGTATTTCAGTAGGATTATTTTTAAATTAAAAATGAAACTTGTCGTTAAAAAAATTTGATAAATCTCATTGTCTTTAAATATAAAAATAATTGCTTCCCAAAGCCTGAAATAAATCACGGTAACGCAGAACCTTATATTTCCATGATTAAATTTCCAGCAATAACAAAATTCCTTCCAATCAGGATTGATAGATACTTTTTTCGAGTTTTAATTCGTTCATTATAAAATCAATATAACCAAAAAATAATCTACAGATCGTGATTTTTTCATGATGAAAGCTACTTCAATAACTTACAATCCTTTTAAGTCGGATCAGTGATTAAGTAATCGATGGAAATATCCAGTGCCGCTTTTTACGTTCAGATTGACCTTCCGTTCGAAGTTCCACGATCGTTTTGTCCTAGTACTTTGATCGAACCGTATATCTCTAGTGTTAAAGGGTTATTGGGTAATCGCACTTGGCCTTTCTGTTATTTGAAGCTTACAGTGAAAGTTGTAATTGAAGCCTTATAAAGCCCTACGACTGACAATTTTAACCGAATTGGTAAAAGAGGATGCGTACATATCATGTCATTTGAATCGTAAAGCCTTTAATTAACGTATTAAATACTTAGATACGTAGGATGAATATTATTGTTAATTTCTACATACTTCATATAAATATAACAACAATAACTTTAATATTATGCAACCATGAACACAATTAATTCTATTATTAAATCGACCTACTAAGTACGATTTATAATAATATCCTATTTCTTAAAGGTACTCGTTATTAAAGAAATACGGATGTCTGCAAGGCTTGTTGTATAGAATTTGAATATCAATACACTCTTTTTTAGTAATTAAAAAAGTAAATAGCTTATAATCAAGATACGGACGATGTTTACTTCGAAGGGTGACCATTTAAAATCTTATCAGAAAGCGGGCTCACGGCGCGTGGGCCGCAATTAGAATCAAATCACAATTTTTATTACGTACTAGAAGATATGAACCAATTAAAGTAATTACGTTAAAGTAATCTTGTTTTATTGAACGATTCTAGTTCCTTTCCCCATTTATTTATTTAGTGTATTAACCTTGTATGCTTAATAAATACCAAATTACATTGAATTTGAAGCCTCGCGCCAGTTTGAGTGCATTACGTAAAAGTATTAGTTATTACATTTTACTCAGCTGTCTTGGTACGTGCCGAGAAACTAGTCATCAAACAATATATCTTAAAAACTCGTTATTGATCGATCGATATATTTACTTGTGTTACGTATACCATATGATAATATGTGGAGCTATTTACAACATATTACGAAGTTCAACTTTCGACGGTAAATTGCAAGACCTACGTACATACTTCTATATAGAAGAAGCTGCATCTAGCTTTAATATAAAAAAGTATATCAGAAAAAAAGGTTAATCATTCACATTCTGATAAGCTCTCCTATAATCAATAATCATTAATTCTCAATTAACGTTGTACACAGGTATAAAGCAATTAGCTCAAAGGCTCTAAACCTAGACGTTGCATAATTTGTATTGAGTTGTGAGCTTAGAAGCTTGGAACTTATGCAAGGCACTACTGTCCTTATCTAACCTCCTTTACCTACGTAAATTACTGCACATGTGTAACTGCGTAGGGTTAGTTATAACTAATATGTATGTGTTCGCAAAATGACGTTATATTTTACGTCGGTGTCGAAACTCAAACTCAAATTGTGCTAAAAGGAAAATGAACTTAATATAATATCAAAGTATTGGAGATATTTTTCACAAAACAATTTGTTTTGTATTATAATGTATTGGCTACTGCAGGCAAACCAAAATAAATATAGGTAACATAAGAAGCTCTCGATTTGAATACTTGACAAATATGAATACCTTATGCTCAATTTTTGTAAAGACTATCATTTTGACTCGACTTTATAGTAAAGTTATCTTTATAGTCTAATAATATATCACAAAATTAAATATATAATTTAATGAAGGAATATTACCAAAATCGCATGTTAAACACGATTACTATATAAATTTCAAATATATTTAATCTAACATGTATAAAAACCAAAGGGACCTAAAAGAGTATATCGATATTAATGCCCAATGCAAGAATGTCAAGATAATGCCGCTGAAACTTGACATAACATTAATTATATGAACGTGAGTTATGTAAGGTTGAACTCCCTAAGAAACTTTACAAAATTATGAAATACTTTTAACAAATATCTAATATTATTAAGGTTTAAATAAGTATTTTGATACGGAGTTGAAACGTGACAATATAATATGATAGTTCATATATTTCAAAGCTATCAGGAATTGCACTGCGTAGGCTGAAATGTATCTAATGGTAACTTGCATGGGTCCACGTGCAACTCAAACATTTAAACAATAAGCAAATTATTAGAAATTGTTGTAAGTTATTTTTGAAAATCTTACAAAGGATGTATTTTTAACCGATTCAAAAGAAAAACTTTTATTACTAAGAAGATTTAAAAAAAATACATGCTATCCATTCATAGGAAAAATCAAAACAATTTTTTTACAGAATCTATTTTAATTAAATTGTGACTGTGATCTACTAAACAAGTACTTGGTCTGTTTTTACTTTATTTTTGAATCTATTCGAAACCAGTGCCTTCATTTAGTTACAATTTAAAAAGATTTCGCACCCGCTTTGAATAAGATTCGAATAGAGTAAGCTAATATGCAGGACACATCTTTTTTAAAGCTAGCCACCAAAATCGGTATAACTCGATATAAATTTCATAATGTCATATGCACTTCCTAAATATCGATAATAAAGATAAATTTCAAGCCAGGGATGTCAATAATGTTAACAAAGTGCAAAGTGTTTAGGTTTTAGTCTAATTTCATATCTATAACAGAGTCGACATCTTTTATATCCGTGGGAGCCCTGAGGTCATATTGTGGGAATGCATTGATATTGATACTATCTTTTAATGGCTATTATTTATTGTTATCAGAGCCTAAAATCAAGATTTGCCCATTGCCCGCCTATTTGTCACGCATTTTAGTCTCAAGTTTGTTTTTATTGTATTATATATATTTTACAACGAGCATCAAAAATAGGTAATTAAAATTAAATAGACCTGATACTCGAGTCTCGAGTCTTGATTAACAACAACGTATGGACTCAAATAAAATATGTGATTTTATCATGGTTGCACTTATTCGAAATTTGATTTGACTACATTTATACATTTCTTATTATATGTATACATAGTAAAAAAGTCAACTTAGGCTCGCATACTAAGGGTTCCACACAACGTTATCTAACAATACAACACTCTACCGAACGACCTGTAAGTTTCATTTATTCAGGTCCATATGACAAGATAGACTTAAGTATTTGGTATTAATATCAGTTTCTTATCTTAACGGACAGACTGACAACGAAGTGATCCTATAAGGGTTCCGTGTTTGTCTTCTTGAGGTATAATAATAGCTCCCCTGACCGAATTCGGCCATGGTGGCCAATCTCAACAGAGACTAGCCAGCTGCGCAGGAGATATTATAGTGCACAAGTGTACGCGTGAACACAAGTGCCCTCTCTTGAGGTATGAAACCCTGAAAATTAGCCAGACCATTTCGATTCTCGGTACTTCGTTTTCGGTTTAATATTTTATAGGAAGCTAATCGCTAAGCGAAATTAAAAGGGAAATTATTTATATGGATCTTATATAATGATCTTATATAATAAGGATCTTATATAATAAGGATGTTTTATAGCCCTCAAAACAAAGGTTTCTTATTTTTTTCTGTTCATTTGTTTGTCTGACTGTCTGTATGTATATACATATCTAAACCACGGGATGGATTTAATCGAGTTTTTATACGGTAAATCGCTGATAGACTATGATTAAGGCGAACTTAATTTAAAAGAATAGATTATTAGGCATGGTACTCCATACATGTAACATGGGATATGAGTACATAATAATAAATTCGTAAAAATACAAAGCTATTTGTTGAATGATGGATGAATAATATAAGGTGGAGTTAATATTCATGTAGGTACTTAATCCATAGTCATATTATAAATTTTGTTTCTTTATAAAAATTGAAAATTTTGCAATTTTGATGTCAGAAATCTAAAACGATCGCGATCTAACAAACACTACGTGCATCATTTTCTTTTTGGAAATCTGCACCATCCCCTTAAAAGATGCAGATTTTTTTATATAAAAAGACGTTCATCTTTTTTTGGAAATATCCAACCTCCTAAATTGTGTTATCGCGATTCTAAAGCGAGCGAAGCCGCGGGTATGAGCTAGTAAAATATACATTAACATATTATTTACTTGTGTTTATTTTAACGAGAGTACTTTCCGTATTGAATACAAATGTATATTATTAACTGCTAAAATAATTATTTAATTATTAAATATGTAAGTATGTTTTTATATAATCGAATTAAAAAAAAACTATTTTTTCTTGGAATTGGTGTTAAATATTTTTTATTAAAAAATACATCTTTCCTCTTATTGAACTCAAATTATTCCGCATTTACATTTACTTTGTTTTATTTATCGAAGGAAATTATAGTGCTAAACTAAATGGTCACTCATTACCCGTACGTTTAGATTAAAATACGAAACCGCGCCCACTTTACTAACAGCGAATGTGAAAAAGTATGACCTGTTCTTACACATATGAGATTACTATATAAGAGTTAGCGGGCCCACTTTGCTCTCATTTCAATTTACGCTTTGCCAAATACTATTCAAGTTTTCAATTACTAGGTGATATGCTTTTATAACAATAAACGCGAAACAGGGATTAGTGTTCTAACAATCATGACGCCAGTAAGTACCGCATTCAGCTTGCATTCTTGTACCAAATTTAAAAATTTTCTGCGTAACTGGACATACTAAATAACAAGCCCGTAATATTAAATAACAATTTTAAGATCGGTTGGTCATGAATTAAGAAATTTCTAATGAGTCATCAGTTTTGTCACAATAACCTTTAATAATTTTCGATGATTCATAACTTTTGACGAATAAAATAATATTTTTATACGTATAAATAAAAATGCATCAGGCCCTTTAAAATATTAATTAAATATTTTGTCTCTAATTTTCAGATTATAGTTGTAACATTTGCGCTCCTTTCAAATGCCTTCGCTTATCACGACCCGGACCTTAACTACCATTTACGCCAATTGCAAACTATACAAGGTTGTGGCGACGCTGGCTACTCGTATCCCACACCAGCCGTACAATTAACTACTTCAGGAGTACAAGCGACTGAAGGACCAAGGCTTATCGAACCAGTTTCGCAGTCTCTAGATAATACGTACACCCATAACGGTGGATTTGCAAAATCAACCTTCTTTGAGCCAGCCTCTCAACAAGTCTCCTACCAGTCACATCCTTCTTATCAAGGCCCCCAAAATTTCGGAACGGAATCTTACAGCTCACAGAGTGAACATGGTTATGCTACTTCTGAAGGATTATCGTCGGCAGCACAAGCCAGAACTGTGATTCCATCCGCTACTTATGCTCAAGCTCCTATCATAGCGAAAATAACAGCTGCTCCATTACACGCTAAGTTTTCTGTAGTACCAGCAAAGACAACATACTCGGCACAAAACTTCGTAACCCAAGAAGCTGTAGTCGCAACAGGTTCCTTGGCAAAGGCGTCTTTGAATTCTTATAACAATGCCCAATCTACTGGGCCCGTAGTGTCTCAAGTGTTTGCCGCTCCCAGAGCTCAATACACAACATCGCCAGCATTGAGAGTGGAACAAGCGAATCCAAATGTTTATGCTACAAATCAATACAATCAAGGATTTGCGAACATTGGTTATTCATCCTCCTACAACCAGTATAATCAGGAATCTGTGAATGCAGCAAGAGTAACTTCATTATATGCTGCCCCATCGATATATAGAGCTCCAGCAGTTGCTCAATATTCTGCCAACCATGGCCAAATCAACCAACATGCAGCTGTTCAATACTCCGCCCCACCGGCAGTACAATATTCGCAGCCAGCTGTAGTGCAATACAGGGCTCCAGTAATAACTCAACATGCGGCTCCCGCAATTCAATATGGTGTTTCCAAAAGTGTATCCAACGTCGCTCACTACACACCTGCAGCAGTAACACATAACATCGCCCCTGTGGTTCCAGTCACCCGTGTGGCGGCAGTTTCATCTTCTGCTCATGCTTCTAAGAATGTGCACGCTGAATTTGTGGAGAACTATGTAAGTAAAAATATTTTTTAATCATTTTAATTCAGTTTTCCCAAAAAACATTTAATCATTATTTTATTTTCGGGAAAACGTGATACACAAATAACTAAGGCAATTCACTGCACTACTTTGTTACGAAGGGAGGTAATTTAATTATATAAAGTGCCTCAATGGTTAGGATCAGTACTCTAAAAGTATTAATCTAAATACAGAAGGGTTAATGGTAACCAAAGGCATGGTTATTTCGTCATAGATTAGCAATTACATACATGATGTAATGAAAACAGAGCAGTCACCATAATACACTATGAACAAGTTCTGTGGCATCGATATTTCAATTCAACTATAAAGAAAGCCTTCGTTATACATCAATCAAGATTTTTATCGGACTTCTTTTATCAATAATTTTGATAACAATTTAAAATATCAAAAATAAGTACTAACACTAATGGCCAAAAATAACTTGCATATTGTATGAAATACATACAATATTATATTAGTTTTAATTGATGATTTAAAAATCTATACATATAATAAAATCGTAGACTAGCCGTGTCTGTACATTTAATATTTTCAAGAAAAAAATAGTGTTTCGTGTTTTATTTATGATTCTAAACTCAAAACAATGATTTTTAGAATTTTTGTCTGTTTGTCTGTTTGTCGGTTTGTCTGTTTGTCTGTTTGTCGGGCGTTTGTACGCAGTGAACTTCGAAACGGCTTAACCGATTTAAATACGGTTTTCGATTATGTATTATGGCTAGCCCCCCGGAGGTTTAAGTGTTTATTTCATTCAAATCGGTTAACAAATAAAAAAGATATGAGGGTTCAAAGTGATCCATCAAAACATATCATCAATGCGCGTAGGTATATTAAATTTAATATTTTAAGCACTTTTTATTAATAAATGTAGCCTTCTCTTAATCTCGAAAGTAGATAACGATCATGGCGGCTAATCACAACAAAGACTAACCTACATGCGGAAGATATAATTTGCGTCCATAAGCAAATATGTGTTAAATCCATGGAAACGTCAACTCTTTTATTGTGAGAGTACACGACAGATTTTCAAAATGTCAATATTTAGCAAAAAAAAATAAATTAGAATTATTTAAAACTGAACAGTGACACTTTTGTTATATTAAATGTCGGATATACTTCGAACTTAAACCTTTTACGAGATATATTTTAACAAACGTACGTTTCTAAATCTTAAAAAATGGTCATACCACCTCTACGTCGAAAATCCACAAAGTACAGAAATTTGTAGTCCACGCGGGCAAAGCCGCGGGCGGAAAGCTAGTATATTATAATTC